>VDFB02000015.1:48607790-48977790 GCA_007258455.2 Sequoia sempervirens | reverse complement strand
GGGGTCTTTTGCCAGCAAAGCATCCCCTGCTACTATCCCCCAAGCTCAAATTCCGCACAATATCAAGATCACCAGGATCAAGATTTCCAGGCATGTCACACTTAGCCGAAATAGTCTCCTGAAGCCTACTAATTATCTTCTTCCACAATTGAAGATTTCCCAAATTGGAACCACACAAGACTCTACAGTTCCTCTCCAACCAAAGGTTCCAAAGAATGAGAATAGGCCCAACAGACCAGGCCACCTGAAGGAAAGGAGTCTTCGCTGGAGGTCTACCCAAACTTTCCCAAAAGTCAATCAAGGAGGTAGCATGAATACAACCATGATGCCAAGCCTCCCACCATCTGTGCCATAACTCTCTAGAGTAAGGGCAAAGAAAGAACAAGTGGGAGGTACACTCCTCACTGTGAGAACAAAGAAGGAAAATAGAGGGTCCCTGAAAGCCACGTTTGCGAAGATTTTCCCAAGTGAGGCACTTCCTCTGAGCAACCAACCATAAGAAAAAATTGCATTTGGGCCAAGAGAAGTTGTCCCAAACCTTCTTCCACAAGTGCACCTCAGCAGGACCATGTAAGCTCTTGTCAAGCATAGCATAGCCTTGGGCAACAGTAAATTTACCTTTTGGACTAGGATTCCAAGCTAGAACATCCCTCCCATTAAGGGAGCTGCAGAGCCTACCCTCCAAAACTCTAGAAAGAACAACACGATCCTCATCAGAACCACCCAAGGGCCACTCCTGTGGGTCCTTCCAGCAAGCCACCACTGCCTACCCAATACGCTTGACAGTTTTAAAATGCTCCACCTTAATCCAACTAGCCTCAGAAAAAATATGGCAAAGAGGCTGAAGCTAAGGAAAACTAGAAAGAATGGGAGGGTGGCCATCCCAAGAGTCCTACCAAAACAAAGCATCAGAGCCTCTATTACAGATCCAGAAGAGACCCTCCTTAATCAGCTGAGCACCCTTCTTAAGGGTATCCCAAATACACGAACCTTTACCCAACAAAGGAAGACGCGGCACATCGAGGCAATCAGCACCAGGAAGATACTTGTGGGCCAGAATCTTAGCCCAATCCTGATCAAGATTGTTGCACCACCTCCAGTAAAGCTTGGCAGCCAAGGTCGAGACAACAAGAGCCATAGACCTAAGACCAAGGCCCCCGGCATGCTTCGGCCTGCAAACAGACTCCCACTTGACTAAGCTCCACTTCGAGGAAAGAAGGTTGCCAGACCAAAGAAATTTCCGAGACAAAGCATCAAATTCCCGCACAAAGGTGGACAGGGGAACCTGCACACAACACCTATAAATGGGGAGAGACTGCACCACAATCTTAAGAAGAACCACTCTCCTAGCAGAATATAGCCATCTGTAAGTCCAATGGCTAACCTTACTCCGAAATTTATCCAAAATTCCCTGCCAATAATCTCTCCGCTGGGCTCCCAAAGCCAAAGGGATCCCAAGGTACATCAAGGGAAGAGAACCATCTGAAATCTAAGGATCCTAGCAATCCTGTTCTGAATAAGCTGAGGAGTATTAAAGAAGTAAATGGAAGATTTATCATCATTAATACACTGACCAAAAGCCTTCAGATAGATGTCTAAAGCTCACCTGAAGTTCGCCGCCTCACTAATTCTAGCCAAGCCCATTAGCCCAGTATCATCCACAAACTGAAGATGAGAGTAGGAAGGGAGAAGGTTGTTCCAACTCCAACCATGGATAAGACCCTGTCTCACCTGAGATTTAATAAATCTTCCAAGACCCTCTACCATGATAATGAATAAGTAAGGGGATAAAGGATCCCCTTTCTGGAGACCCCGAGAAGCACTAAACAAATCTGAGGGTTCCCCATTAATGAGAACTGAGAATGAGGCAGAGGTCACACAACTAAGAACCCAGTACACCCATTCCTCAGCAAAGCCAAAAGCTAAGAGAGTTTTCTATAAGAACTCCTAGCTCACCCGATCATAAGCTTTAGACATGTCAAGTTTAATAAACATAGCCTTCTCCTTAGAGTTAGCCATAGAATGAATAGCTTCCATGGCTATCACCACACCATCCAAAATTTGTCTCCCTTCAACAAAACCACCCTGCTCAGCTGAGATCAAAGTACCAAGGAGTGGTTTGAGTCTCTCGGCAATCAATTTGGTGATGATCTTGTAAACAACATTACATAACGCAATAGGCTTGAATTGAGCTAACCGGTTAGCTCCTTACAACTTAGGTATGAGAGCCAAGAAGGTAGAATTCATAGACTTGAGCATCTGTTTGTTCCTATGTGATTCCTGAACCACCTCAAGGAGATCAAACTTTATAATTTCCCAGAACTCCTGAAAAAACTAAATCGGAAACCCATCCGGACCAGGGGCCTTACCTTTTTTTATATTAAATACCACTTTCTCCAATTCAGGTAACAAGATAGGACATAAGAGAGCCCCATTCATCTCAGCAAAGATCAGGTGGGGAATACAATCCATGATGGCCTGCTCCTCAGCCCAAGCAGCAAGATTCTCCCTAGAAAAGAGGTTTGAAAAATAATTGACTGCCTCCCTGGAAATATCAGCATAGGATGAGAGTTGAGCCCCATCCTGCGAAACAAGAGAGGAGATAGAATTTCCTTGTCTCCAAGCCTTAACTGAATTATGAAAGAATGCAGTGTTCCTGTCCCCCTCCTGAAGCCAATCAATACGAGATTTCTGCTTTCAGAAGATCTCTTCCCAAAGTTCCCACTCTTCTAAACCCTTTAGAGCCAAGGAATCAGCCATACTAAGGGCAGAGGTCAACCCCTGATCCCGAATCTGACGAGTGATAGCATCCAATATGGACTGGGCATCCAACTTCTGAGCTTGAAGGTTCCCAAAATACTGTTTATTCCATCGCTTAAGCCTGAACTTCACATGTTGGAGCCTCTTACTAAAAGTAAACATGGTCATCCCATGGGTAGGCATCCCCTCATGCCACCAATCCCACATAAGATCATGTAGTGACTGATCTCTTAACCACATCAACTGAAATTTGAAAGAGGGATTCTTGGTGACACCATAAACGGTGACAGAGAGCTTGATAGGCCAGTGATTCGAGCCCCTCCAATCAAGAATTTCTGAACTAGTAATCAACCTACTATTCAACCAATAGCAAGAGACAAGAAATCTATCAAGCCTTTCTGAGATAGCCTCAACACCACATCTCCTATTATTCCATGTAAAGACACCATTGGTTGGCTTCACATCAATGAGATTCGAGGAACCAATCATATCCCTAAGTAAATTTGCAGAAGGGTCCAGCCTGGCTAACCCACTGCATTTTTCATCCAAGCTAGTAATAGCATTAAAATCACCAGCCATAATCCATGGGAGAAAAGGGTCCAAGGCACGGATAAATTGAATGTGAGCCCAGAGATTTGACTTACCTAAAAGATCAGTTGGAGCATAAATATTGGATAAAAGACACCTCTCTCCATTCGCAAAAATAGAGGCAACCAGAGAAATGGAAGACCGACTAGACATCCACCATAAGGGGGATACTTTCCTCGGGTTCCAGAAGCAAGCCACCCCCCCTGCATTATTCAGAGCACCCACCCCCTGCCAATTGCCTTGGGGCCAGATACGCGAAGCACAATTCTCCAAACCATCAACAATAAGCTTGGTTTCCTGAATGAAAACCACATCAGGTGACTGCAATTCAATTAATCTGTGAACAACCTTTTGTCTAGGGATGTTGTTCAACCCCCTTACATTCCATGATAAAACAATCATTTATGAGGGTGGGAGAAATGGGAATCAATGGGTTTCACAGACCCAGACTCGACCAAAGTGTCACCCATAATCTTAACCTTCTCTTGATCAGTCTTCCTTCCACTCTTTGACGGTTTATCAAGAGGCCCCTTCTTAAAGGATTTCTGATGTAATCCTAAAACCGGAGGAGCTTTGTTACCCTTTACAGAATCTGAGGCCCCCTTAGGAGTAGGGGGATCCTGGGCCATTACAACAGGGCCCTTCGGAATCTGTGACCCCTGGAGAACCCTGAAATACTGAGCTTGAGAAGGCAAATCCATAGCCAGCTGATCCACCTGATGGACCTCTGGAGATAAAATCTAATCCTCTTTCCTGGCATTCTCATCTGAAACATCATGCAGACCCTTAGCCCCAGAAGAGAGTTCAACAGGTATACCTTCCTCCTAGACCAAATCATCAAGAATATCAAACTTGTTAAAAGTACCTTCATACTGTCTATCCAGCCAGGTTCTCTTCTTTCCCTTGCCTCTGTTACGGGACTTAACTGAAATAAAACCCTCATTATCCACAGATTCATTAGACATCAGATCCTTTCCCTTGTCCCCCCTAGGAGGCCCAGAGGTAGCCAAGGGGGAGGATTTAAATCTAGGGCATTTGTGGTGTAAATGACCATATTCATGACAAATTCTGCATCTAAAAGGTAGGGTCTCATAATCCAGCTGTTGGATCCAAGAAGAGGATCCCAAGCGAATTTCCATAGAGTCTGGTAACGGATTATTTAAATCAACTTCAACACAAATGCGAGCAAAAGAGATTACCTTACGATCTTGAGTTTGTGAAGCCGAACCCACAGGTATTCCGAGAAGAAGAGAGATCAAGTGGAGAATATCCTCCCTCCAGAATTCCAAAGGAAGCCTCAGAAAACGAACCCACACAGGAACACACGAGGGGATCTCTTCAACGGAGTTGAAGCCCATGTGCCAAGGCTTGATGAATAACCCAACCTAGTTAAAGAAATAAGGGCCTCCCTCAAAAGCCCTATTCCTATCCGACATGCTTGAAAAGATAACTAGAAAGTAGTTATTAGCTACCAAAATAATCTCCATATCACCTTCAGGGTTCCAAACCCGACGTGCCCAGGAATCCAACACAAGTAGAGACAGACGAAGGCCCAAAAATTTGCAAATAAGCGCATGATTACACCAATAATCAACATCCTCTGAAACTTGCTCAGGTTGAATGACCAAAATTGGACGATCCTCAGATCGCTCCAGAAATCCATTTACTTTTTAAATTTGTAACCTCCCTTTTGATGAGGAAACCCCATCCCTAGATTGAGGTTTACCCAGCTGATCCATAATACCAGCATGCAACGAAGAAGATGGCTCCATCATCTCCAAATCCCCATGAGAAGCCTGAGATAGAGCAAAACCCCGATTCTCCATGGACCAAATAGCACGATCCACACCAAAAGGAGAGAGAGAGAGGTGGGACAAGAGGCCCACAACCTCAGATCCCAAAACCCCACCCACAAAAGAAACGCACAACAGAAAACGGAAGAAACAACGACCACCCACGAGCAAGACAAAGGTCGCACCCCTAGCCGACCTGCACACCTTGAACACCAGCAAAGACCCCCCCCGAGCACACACCACAACCGCCGAGCACACACAACACAGAGCAGAGCAGGGAAAAACTAGGGCACGCGGGCCCTAGCTCGCACGCAGCCTTTGCACGAAGCCATCCGCATCATCCATCCTCCTGAATTATAAATTATTAAATGCATAAATATCTTGTAATTATCTTAGAGGAAATATATGTGATTTGGTTGAAAATATATTTTATTTGTGACATGTGTTAAAACAATTAATTAAACACTGTTGTTGGGAATTAATTCTCAAAGAGAATAATTGCATTAACTAAAAGAGTAAAGAGGCTACTTCACGACAATGAGAAAAGATATTTTGGGGAGAAGAAGTTGTTAAAAATTGGGAAAGAAGTTCTCGAGAAATTTTGGCTTTGGTTTTATTTCCTTCTTTCTGGGAAAAGTAATAATTTGGAAGAAGCTTTGGTAAATTGGAATCTGAAGGTGAAGCTCTACTTCAAACATCATTTCCTCAAACGTCCGGAAACAGGTTCTTTAATTATTATTATTTTTATGCAAATTGGAAAGATTGCCTCTACAAGAAGAATATGTTATCTGTGTAGAAGCTTTGATATATTTTATAAATTTGAAAGATTGTTGTGTTTGGGAAATTGCAATGAAAATTTTAGAGCTTCTGTAGAAATTGATTTAAAAAAAATATATAATACCCAAAAGAATTTTATAGTGAAATCTGAGAGCCTCTGTAGGAAATTGTTTTTAAACAATAGAAATCCTAGAGGGAAAACAATAGAAGATTTGGAAAATCTTTGTAGGAACGGATTTAAAATCATCCTGTCAAAATTTGTAGAAAATCTTCTTTGTATGGGAAAAGATATCCCTGTAGAAGATTATTGTATTGTTTTATTTTCCCAATTAGTTTTATTTGGATAAGAAATTGTAAATATTTCTTGTAGAAAATTTTGTTAAAATTTTTCCCTTCTCGGCAATTGTATTTGATTTAGTTATATATATATATATATATGCAAAATTGTTCCTGAAGTTCCTATAGAATTCATTTTGGAAAATTTAAATTATAAAACCAGATTGTATAGCGAATTTATTAAATTCGCAGGTTTTGTTTTAAAAAATAGCATGATTTGTATATTATGGAGAAGCACTAGGACTAACCCCCACCACCGACTCCCCATTGGGGAGAGCCAATGTTGTGAGGCAGCGCCAACGCTACCCCACAATGGTTGCGCCCCCTTCCATGGGGAACAATTGTGTATATAGCTAGCACTGTTAATAAACATTGGTCCGCCCCTTATTAATAATTCGATTTCGATTTCATTTATTATATGGATTTTAATTTATATGTATATATATATATTTGTATATATGTATGTATATATATGTATATATATTTATTTAAATATATATTTATATTTTAATATGTGTTGGAAAAATTGTATTTAATTTTAAGATATTTAAATAATATATTTATATATGTATAATTATATAATATATATAATATATATATTTAAATAAATTTTCTTTAATGGGTGAATGCAAATGCACAAACTAGATGTTTTTATAATGAAATTATTTTTTAAAAATATATTTTTTATTGACGTAAATAGGGAAATTGAAAGACAATTAGATTTAATTTCTCTATAGTCTGTAATTGAAATTGTATTAAGTTAGTTTATTTTGGGCAATGTATTATTGTATTTTAATGAAATGGAAATTGGATTTAGGAAATCCTAATGATAGTATTTAATACTTGCTTGATTTTCTTATTAAATTGTGATTTCTTCTGTTCACGTAAATTTGGGAAATTGGTTAGTTGTGTTTGTAAGTTTTCCAGATGATGTTATTTTATGAGGGGGTTTTCGTGATTTATGGTTCAACCCTTTGTTTTCCATGGGTAGTGTACTTGGTTGTAATTCAGTTAATCACTCGGTTACTACGAACGGGGATGTATTGCCTCTTGCATTATGGTTGATATTTATTATCATTTTTTGTGCACTTTGTCTACCTTTGGTTTGTGGATTAGATCCTTGTGTTGTCAATAGGGGAGTGGCTCTTAATGGGGGTCGATGCACAAAGTGGTGCCAGGGTAACCCATGCAGTTTTGTGATGACACTCCTCCTATGACAACAATATGTTTTGTGTAGTTGATATACTTGATTATTTTACTCTGGAAGCAATGTAACCTTCATGTTATGTGTTGTACTTGTGTAGTTTAGTATTGTGTGTTTCCTGTGTCTAGAGGTTGTTGGTTTTGCCTAGGGAACCTTTTTTACTATCTCCTAGCATGGGGGGTGAGCCTTCGGGTACCACTTGGTTAGGTGGAACATGCACCTTACACCATTGGGTTCCCATTTCATGTTCGTGATGACGGGATCTTCCAAATTGGAGAGCTCGCATGTACCAGTTACTTTGTACTATTTCTTATGTTCTATTGTATTAGTTGGATACATTGTATATGTACTACTCATTTGTATTCGAGGAGGATTCTTGTATCATTGTTATTGTAACATTATTGTATAATCTTCCTCATTTGGAAATGAGTCTTGTAACTGCTTTATGGAATGAATGCAATCTATGAATGATTCTTTAATGCACTTTGTATCTAATGAGATGTGTTTAATGCTTTGAATGTATGTTCTTTATATCATGAGTATTATTTATATGATATGGATTAGTTTACTTTTGTATATTATGGGTTTCGAATGTAAGCGTTGTTGCGTACCTTAGAGGATATCTATGTTAAGTGTAGTTCACTTGTTATAATTACACTTTAAATTTTTTTTTATCACGCTTCTGTTATATTTGCGACATCCTCTAGGATTACGTGGCGGGGCATTACAAACTATAACTAGATCTAGAAGATTATTCCCATGAAGTTCATCTATATACAAATTTTCCATGATCTTCTATATCTATGTTGGTTTTGGTTTAATATCACCATATACCTAAGTGAGATCCCTACGTATGCTAAACATACTAGAAATACCAAGAAGTGATTTCGTAAACAAATATTTAAAGGTATTTTACCTCAATTTTGCTAATATACTTTACATTTAGTTGCTTTGGGAGAGATATACATGATGATAATCATTAGGTGAATACTTATTATCCCTATTTCCTAAATGTGATGATGATGTCAAGACTAATTGAAAAAAGGGAAAGTTTCACTTATATGATGATGTAAAAGGGGATTTGTTGACAAGATATATGCTCACATTTACATACAATAGTGCATAACTCTAGAAATACAAGATTAGGGATAAAAAGTACTTTTATTTTAAAAATTTAAATTAAACCATCCCATAATTGAGTGAACATGTATTATTATTCAAAATTGAAATTGAAAGGTAAAAATCCTTAATTAAATCTCATCATTTTTTTTATATTACATGAATTGAGAAATAAATGTCCTAAACTCAATATTATAGCTAATATTCTTAAATAATTAAAATACAAGAAAAGTATGTGGCAATGAATGAAGTTAAGAAAGTGCATGATCCTTCAAGATTGACGAGAGGAGCTTAGTGAGAAATTGATACTCATGAAATAAGGAACATAACATGGAATTATTGTATGCATATTGTAATGGATCAAATCTACCATCATAATATTTAAAATAAGGTGCCAATGATCTATTTGGTGAAGGATAAGTAAAAATGTCACATGAAAAAGGATAATGAAATAATTTGGTAGTGTCATCTTGTGATTCAATTCTTTGTGCTTAAGTATCAATATATCATTCTAGTTTTCCAATCCTAGCAATGAGGTAGTTCACATAATAAAAATATCACTCTCAAAATTTCTTATAATTGCACATGTATATATATATATATATCATGTCATATGTTATAATGATGAAGGGTGGGAAATATGTATCATAAAATAATGACACCTCATCATCACATATACCAAATAAAAATTATAAAATATTTCCATGTTTTTATTCATCCTTACGTATATCTAAATAAAATGCAAGATGGGATGTAGGAGGATGTAATATGAAATTACAAGTTTAAAGATATGTCATGTGAAATAATTAGTTGGATCCAAAGGGGGGTATTTATTAAAAAATTGGTATCCCATAAATATGCATTAAAAATTAATGGAATCTACTAAGGAAGAGCCACTACAAGGGAAATAATGATAATCATGAGTAAAATATGGTCTAGGTTCTATAGTGAAGTAATCTATGTGAGCACATGTGAAAAACCATGAAAGCATTTATAAGAAACATGACATGAATCAAACTATTGTTTATAACTATGAATCAAAATATTACCAAAGGTATACAAAAAAGTACTATCATATATAGAAGCATACTATAAATTTTTAAATGGTTTAGTTCATGTAGTTTTGAAACTTATTTATCACTAAATGAATCTAGAAAAAGTGTATTATGAGAATGTTAATCATAAAACACATCATCATATAACAAATATTCATCAACCTTATTATAATAAGATGAAGAAGTGTCACTATGCTCATCACTTCACATATCATCAACCGATCATGATCCACGTGATAGAGAAGGATCATCATGAATGACATAGGTGGTGATGAAATAATGTAAAGGTGAAAAAATCATATGACTAGTGATATAATAAGTACAATCATAATCACATGTAGGTAAATATATGCATCATCCTATACTATATGCATCATTAAAACATGATTAATATATGCATCATACTATACTATATGCCTCATTAACACATGATAAGCCAATGCTAGGTGGATAAATTTTTCTACCACAAGCCCTAAGATCATCATGAAAATGATGGACAAATGGCATACATGTAACTAATAAACATGGATAAGTTTAAGGTTTATGGTTACTAGATTTAAGGGTTGATGATTTAGGGTTACTAAATTTAAGGGTATACAATTTACGATTTATAGTTTAGGGTTTTATGATTTACAATTTTAGGGTTTAGGGTTTACAATTTCAAGTTTAGGGTTTTCGGGTTTATGATTTACAATTTATGGTTTTAGTTTTTAGGTCCAGGTTAGGTTTTAGTTTATTGTACATCCATTATTTTGATGAATATATTTAGAAATGGGATTTACAAACCATAAAATTTATCCTAATTATAAAAATTAAAATAACCTAAAATATAAACCATGAAATTTCAAACTATAAATGTTACATTATATTTAAAATTTAAACCCTAATAAAAAACTAAAAATGTTAGATATATAGAAAAAGCACATAAATACTAACCTGGAGGTCACTAAAACTGGGTACATGGAAGGGAGGAGGTAGCAAGCACAATTTAGAAGCATAGATGGCTTGCCAAATGGGTATCCGTTTTCCCCAAGTCACTCTTGGTACGTGGATTATTACAGGTAAAAATGACTCGATAGTTGTTTTTTTTTAAATAAATAGCTTTGCAAAATGGGTACCCAAAGAAAAATGGGTACCCATTCGAATTTAGGCTTGAGATCCTGTTCTGAAACATATTTTTCAAAATGGGTACTTGTTCTTGTCAACATTTTTCTTGGCTGAAACTTCCCCTCTTCATGGACCTGACTTCTTGCACTTACCCAAACTCTATGATATATCATCATCACCCAACAATAGATCAAGTTGGCTATGCATAAATCAAGTCGTACCCATCCTCCTTCCAACCCTCTACATCCAAATAATGGCATCATATGATATATCCTACCTATAGTTCATGCAAAACTAATTAAAAGTAGGCTAAATTTCCTAAACAATGATATCTAACACACTCTATCCCTAAATCAATGCATTCAAGTACCTTCTAACTTTAATACTATAATGTGAGCTACCATGACCAAACCTATAATAGTGTCACTGAGTTAATACTCTACCCTCCTGTACACATCCCAAGTGTAGGTATTGATATACAAATGCCAACATGCAAGGGCCCTAGAAAAATATCCTCTCATCCTTAATCATTTCTATTACACATTCAACTCACTTGATAAAAATATATCATCTATTCTTTTCAAGTAGCAAGATGTTACTGATAAGATCCATCATAACTAGGGGCAACTCCTCCACGAGCCCCAAACACCCATCCAAATCCAATGATAGTTTAGTTTTTAACAATGACCATTGTAGTGACTACTAGGGATGCTTGTCCTTAAAATACACTAGTTTTCCCTCAATAAGAATATTTATGATCCTCCACACATCCTATAAGGTGACTATTATCTCCCTATTTGACAAGTGAAGGGTAGTTGTCTCATAGCACCATTGTTGTGCTAAATTCATTAGCATCAACTTGATATGCCATGTTACCACCACCTTAAGCACATTGCACTCATGCTCTTGAAACCCCTCTATTAGCTCCAATATCAATGATCATCTCTCTTGGGTCATAAAATATGGTGATTGTTCCTACACCTGTCCCAAGCACATGTCAATCCTTAAACATTTCCATAAACTAGCACAAATTCCACCCTTTTTTAGGAATGTATTGCTTACCTAGGTTATGTGCATGTATAGCCTACTTGGTGTGTGCACATGCACCCTAAGATGTGATACATGCAGTCATCCTTGGATGCATGCGCTTTGATGATACATGCACACCTATCTATAATGCATATCTCATGTCATGCAACACATGCACACCATGATTCAACCCTAAGCACATGTTCTTCTTGGAGTTATACATGCACTCTAAGATGAATTTCATTCTAAAATGCACATGTCACAATGTGCATTTAACCTACTTGTAGGGACATTAAATTTACTCATAAATGACAACACTTAACACTTAACAACTACCCTCACCTTGCAGCCTATCATGGTTTGAAGATGGAACATTCTAGAGGTTATAAAAAGGTGTGGCTTGAGGGGGATTCTCTCAATATTATTAATAATCTCAAGGATTCTTCGGTTCCTACTTGGAGTGTTGATTCTATCATTAGGGATGCTATTGATATGCTAAAGTCCTTTGATGAGTATTATATTTCTCATATATTTAGGGAAGGAAACAGTTTAGCTAATTTTTTGACTAATCTTGGTGTGAAGAGTTCTAGGGAGTGGGATGTTAACGATCCCATCCCCTTCGAGGCCACTGCTTGTTTAAATCATGATGTCCAAAATTGCAAACTTGGATGTTCGCCTCATTATGATTAGGGCTCGTATGACTATCTTCACGTGGCTGATAATTATATGGTGTAATGGTGAGTTGGATTTTGATTGTGTTGATGGTACTTCCTTTGATCTCCATATGGGGCAGCACCCTAGGTTCATAATTCCCCTCTGCCATAATACAATTGCCACACAAATTTTGGGAATTTTTTGGTTCTCCTTCTCGAGAATTCTTCTTATTGTCTGCAAGGTCCTAAAGCTTCTAAGTTCTGCTAAGTCTGGAGCCATGGGAGGTGATAGAAATCATGTGAAACCTTTCTCCCATGATGTTGTTAAGAAAAAGGAGGTGTGGGGTATCCTGGAGATAGGTGGGATTACACCTTATCTAGAAAGGCTATATGGTAACAATCTGCAGGCTACGACCTTGTTTGCTAAGGGTTGGAACAACGAGGTTTTGAAACTGGGAGGTACCAAGTTTGATGTTAATGATGATTTTATTGCTAAACTAGGCTCCCTTTGGAAGGGAAGAAGGTGTACAGGGACAAGAAAGAATATAAGGCTGCCATGGAGATTTTTTTCAAGGGAACTGAAGAGCAAGATCTAAATATGGTGAAGAGTGGAGGGTACCAGCGTAGCTCGCTTAAAGCTCTAGAGGGGATGTGGCAGAGGAATTAATGAGGTATATAACTCTTGAAGGTCATTTTTCTACTATTAATTCCTACCATTTTTTTCTCCTTAACCATTTTCACCACAAGAAAAATTATTTTTCTTTTTATCTCTTGGCCTCTCTAAAGTGTGGTTTGAAGGACCACAAAAAAAACCTTAAGAATTTGGTGTTGCATGCGAGCCTTTTTTTTCTAATATCATATTATGCTAAAGCCTTTGAGGTCTCTAAGACGTCGGTTATCACTCCTAAGGGTAAGCAAAAGAAGTCGACTGAGGATTATGAAACTGTTTCTGAAGATGAGCTTGTCTCTATGAAAGGGAAGAAAAAGAGAAAAGTTATGGATGAGGAGTCTGAAATGGAGGAGGACACAGATTACATACCAGACTCTCAGGCTTCCATGGAAGTGTTATCACAACCTCCTAATGTGGGTAAGGCTGATAAAGGGGCCTTGGGTCCTATCCAAAAGGACTATGAGACCTGTAGCGAGGATAAGGCTACAGACATGCTGAGGAAAGTTAATCCTGCTGCCCCTTCTACTATCCTCGAGGATAGGATTGCTATTGGTGGTGAAGCGTTGTCCCTTGTTTTGGGAACCAAAAGGAATCAAATTCAAATGGAGGGTATCAATAAGAAAATGGTGACTAGGTTGGCTAGCTAGATGGTGGACACACAAGCGACTTCTCCTATGAAGTTGGATGGTGGGTTGGGCACCTTGAAATATTTGGTGTGGATGTGGAGGTTTAGACAAAAAGGAGGTCTATTACTGAGGAAATTTCCATTTCAATCCATAAAATGTAGATCTCGGTGGCTAAAGGTAAAGGTAAGGAGGCTGGTATTAGTTAGGATAAGGTGAGTTCCTCCCAAGAGGATGTTGTTGTGGGAAAATATATTTTTAACTTTGACCGTGAGGAAGTTTACAATGTTTTAGAGATGGCGAAGGAGGGATCCATGTCTTTGTTTAAATTGTTTAAATGGGTGTTTCATGAACTCAACATGACCAATGTTAGGGTTAAGGGGTGGTGAGTAAAGTGAGTGATTCCTCGACTTAGAATCAAGTTGATGAACTATTTGAGTCTCTAAGGATTGTTGTTGAACAAACGCTAAAGATGAAACATGCATTCGAAGAAAGAATCCTGACACTAAAAGTCTAGTGGGAAAGGATTAGTGCATATTTGGTGAAGGGTGGGGAGGGGACTGCTGTGAATTATGAGTTTGTGGGAATCTCCACTCCTATTTATTTGGCCAAGAAATGCAAGGAGATGGATCCTGGTGAGGGTGCTGGTGTTGGTGGTATGCAAATGGAGGAAGAGGGTTTTGTTGATAGAGTTGTTGGGGTGCACAGTGTTTTGATTAGTGAGGTTAATGTGGGTGGGCCTAGTGCTAGAACATGCAACAAGACCAAAGTGTAGGTTGGGGCCCCTAGTAAAGATATGCCTGAAGCTATGGATGATTATCAGAAGACTGCGACAGGAGACATGGAAGCTATAAATATCCTCAAGAATATGTAGTGTTGTTGATTTTGTCCTTATTTTTGGTTGATGTAGTGCTAGTGGCATGCTATTTTTTGGCTAATGTTTTCTCTTTGTAATTTTCTTTTGCTTTAGTTGTTCTTTTTGTAAAGGGTTTCAGGGTCCCTTCAAAACTTGTTTTATCGCTAATAAAAAACAACTACCCTCACCTTGTCACCCACTTGTAGACCCTCATGCATTCATTGCATGGTACTTGTGGACTAGCACACACTCCATTATGTTCTAAAATTTTCTTTGATCTCACTCACATTTATAATTGATAGGGGTGAAACTAAAATATTTTACTTTAACACTATTTATTCACCCCATTTTAAACCTTCCTTCACCCATTTTTATTATGTTTCATTACCATTTGTTATTTTTTCATCATTTCCATCCCTTTCTCACCCCTTCTCATAAATTATTTGTATCATCTCTTCTTTGATAGACTACCCATTCCTTTTCCACATGCTTGATCTCTTGAGAGGGAACTACTTATCCACTTACTAATTTCATTCTTCTTCAACCAACTAGGGCATCTTGCCACCTTGTTAGATGCCTATATTTTATTTTATTTAAAATGACACTTCTTTTAGTAATGTTGATATCTCAAAGAGGAGAAAAATATAGACACCTAAAATTCATCCTAGCATTTAAATCAATTCTTATAATCAATCTCACATTGCCTCTAGTATAGTTAATTAAATTATTTAATTAGCTAGGTTTCATTTCTCTTTTCTAGATCTAATTAAATAAATTATATTTGATCAATATACTTTACCAACATTAGTTAATTAAATAAATCACTTTATTTAATTATCTAAGCTAATGTTCATCATCCCCTTCTTCATTTAAAAATAAAACATTTATCCATTCATCCAAAATATATAATTTACAATTCTAATTTTAAATTCCTAAAAATCCCATATGAAATCAACATTTAATCTTAGTCATCCAAATAATGAAACCAATCTTAATCATCAAATTCCAATATCAACCAATTAACAATGATTTTTTAATCAAAATCATCAACTATAAAATAAAGTCAATCCTAAATTCTAGCCATCAATTCAATCAAAAAAATCCAGTCATTTGCAACTACCTTTTATCCAAATCCAAATCAAATTTTAATCTCAACCATCCACTTAATAAATTGATCTCAACCTTCCATACACCAATGACTATTATTTAATTTCTCCTCCCTCTCAAATTCAAATTAAGAATTCCTCTCATTCGATCCTATCCATCCATTATAAATCAATCTCAACCCTCCATTCCTCTCAACCCTCATCCATACAAATCAAACCTCATACCTCAAAAAACTAAATAAGGAATAAGCAAGTGACAATTGTATGTGCACTAAATATAAAGTTCCAAAATCATAATTTGTTGGGTTTTTTTCATGATTACATAATTATGGGGGGTGATCCTATAATTTTATATTTATTTTTTCTAATTTCATGATTGAATAATATTGTGGGAGATAACTATGTCTCTCACTCCATCTCCTTTCCATTTTAATATTTATAATCCTTCTAAATATTGTAAGGTCAAATTGAAAACAAATCATAATTAGAATGATTTAAAAAAAAACCAAAGTGATGAACTAAAGCAACTTATTTAGGAAAATCACATTATTTTGCTAGATTCTTCTACTCTAGCTTTAAAAAATACATGTTCACACTCAAACATCCATTATGCACACACCGCCATGGGATGAGCAATGCAATCAAATCAAATTCATAGATATCTCATCTACATCTCCTACTACCACCAACTCTAGTGTTCCTTCATATGTATCTTCCAATGATTTAGAAGAGCAAGACACATATTGTCTTCTAGATACAACTCCTTACGATGAGTACTTGGTAGATATATCAAGATTTTTTTAGTCTCACCTTGTAGATTTGGAGCACACCATTGAGGACATTCATTTCCTCTTTGATGATATCTCTTATGAAGTTACATTATATTCTTTAGATGTCATAAGGGAAAACTCAAACCATTTTATTCATTTATCATGTCATGATTTATCATTAGCTTAGAGATCCTTTAATAACATTAAGAGGATTCATCTTCATCTTTGGATCTTGTTCTACATTTTTTTCCACAAGGTTTTGGATTATCACTTTATTCATTTAGGGATACAACTCCTTTTATCATGGTTTCTCTTAGCACTGACATGCCAACGCTTGAGTAGCTTCCAAACACATCTTCCATTTTAAGTGTTCTTCCCTATTATTCATTTTAATAATGGGAATATTTTTTTCATTCACCTTTAACCTTGTTTCTTCCCAAGGGGAGGATTAGAGTTCAATGATCTTGGACCATATTCAACATTCAATGTGAAGCATCTATCATTAGCTTAGAAAATTGTACATTAATGGGGGTTTGCATGGTATCTCTTATTCTCCTTATTCCTAGATGGATATTTTTCTCACATAGGGTTTACTTCTTCTCACTTTATTCAAGGGTTTTCACCTAGAGCTTCTATCTTCATCCTCTCTAAGGAGAATTTTTTCCTATGGATTTTCTTCTTCTCTTCTTTTTGGGGGGATCATTTTGTACATGGATACATAACATGGCTACACATTTGTCAAGACCCAGTTATCTATCTTTCCTTTCCTACCCACCTAATATATTAATATGGGGTTTTT
The DNA here is from genome assembly GCA_007258455.2 of Sequoia sempervirens. Taxonomy (NCBI): domain Eukaryota; kingdom Viridiplantae; phylum Streptophyta; class Pinopsida; order Cupressales; family Cupressaceae; genus Sequoia; species Sequoia sempervirens. The sequence continues at coordinate 48,960,545 of VDFB02000015.1, read as the reverse complement.
GGTGCATATTTATTTCTCGCATTTAATTTATTGCATATTTTTTCCTAGGATAGGATAAGCTTGCTTAGAAAGGTATCCGCTTGGGTAGGTTTCACATGTGAATAATATTTCCTTATTTGGTAAAGATGACGTGCAAACATGAGCCTACATATGCATTATCACATATTTATTATATATTCACATATCTTGGTGTATCATATAAATATCTACTTGTATCTCATTGATGAGCATCTCTTTTGTATAAGGTTGAATAAAATAGCATTATTTTTTCATATTGATTTTGTAATTCTTTCTAATTTATTTTACCTCTCATGATTTTGATTGGTTATCTCCGTAGCCAAATCTACAAAATTCCAATTGAAACAATCATCACAATATATATTTTTTAAGCCAAAGGTATCATATAAATGGCAATGCAAGAAACATACAATAGTAATAATCACACGTAACACCACCTTACACTAATAATGAACGGAAGAGACATGTTGATAAATGTATAAGAAATAAATTAAATAAATGGTAAGGGATGAGTGGTGCGCATATTCATGCAACTCACCCTATGTTGTGGAAAGGTAGGAGATAAATGAAATGATGCCACCAATATCCATGTCATCTAAGGTGTGACTCTCGAAGGTGTCCTATCCCACAAGGGATCAAGATGAAAATTAAAGGGAAACAACTGCAAAAAATTGGCCAAAAGAACAAGAAAGAAACATCAAATTAGACATGCATAATTTTTATTTTTCCTTCAGTCAATAACATAAGATCATTAAATCCTTATTTAACCTTTCAAGGAATGCATGAAATATGGGAGAGAATGTACACATAAATGCAAGATGATTAAATTTCTAAATATAATATTATTATTTTTTATCTTTTGAGATAGAAGGAAAATTTGTATCTATTTCACATTTATTATAGATTCAATAAGAAGGAATATTATATCATTCTTTTATCTTTTAAAATATATTTAAAGGATAATACCAAACATATAAGATGATATAGAATATTCAAGAAGGATAATATAGTTCTTTTATCCTTTAAAATAGATTCAATAGGGAGGAATTTTCACTTCCATGTCTTGTTTCTAACATGCAAAAAATTCCTTTTATCACTAAGTACACATGTCTAGGTAGAGAGATATATTAAATCACAATACACATTTCTATGATATACCATTAAATTACCAAAATATAATTGCTTCAAAGATTAAGGGTGTTAGCTCTTATTCCACCATTTTATCTTGTTTAAATACAAATACAAATAATAATATTCAAGAGTGAATGTAAGAAAAACCATAAAATATTAATGAGGATCACAAGTAAGCCAAATTATGGATTTTTGTAAAACTCGTGATCCCAAAAACTATCAAATTATAGATTCAGATCTAGAGAGCACTTAAAAAATCTCCATATTATTTTCCAAATTTACAAAACATGGTGTGATTTTCCTTTCAACACACACACAAAGTGCATTTGTTTCCATTTTAAAATATATACATTATTTAAAAATTAAAGAATACATAATAAAAAGAGCTTATCTCCCAAACTAAGATTGAATATGAGAAGAAATCCTCTGTCTCTCTCTTTCTAATATTTTCTTCACTGAAATAGTAAGTGTTTCGCATCCAAGTTTTCTAAATTGTGCTCTTCAATCTCTTCAATGAAAATGCAAAAAATATGAGAAGAGTAACCCTCCCCAAGCCAATAGAGGATATATGAGAGTGTTGTGTCACTTCCATCCAATGGGATGGAGCCATATGGTGTCCCCAAAACTCCAAAAAATCACCTCTACAAAACCAATTAATTCACCATACCTCTTTATATGAATTTGTAATGGTTCACCTTCATGAAGTATAATGTGCTAGACTGCATTCCACTTGTCAATCCATTAGAAAAGTAAATGGGTTTACTTGAATACTCTCACTCAACCTCCCCATAAAGGATTTCTTTTTCATGATTTCAAATGAATACTCAAACCCCTCACCCACACTCCAATACATTCACAAGTGTTGAGCCAACTGAACTTTAAAAATACATAAAAATAAAATAAATAAATTATTCTAACCTTTAAAATAACTCAAAAGACAAAATTGAGTTTCATAATTTAAGAGCAATTTAAATTATAAAATTCATTATTACAAAATATACATCTAATTAAATACATAAAATAAATTTCTAATACTAGTGATTACAACATAGTTTCACAAGGGGAGCCTTGTGGAATGAAGTGGTAATACTAGTGATCACAACATAGTTTCACAAGGGGAGCCTTGTGGAATGAAATGGTAGTACTAGTGACCACAAAGTAGTATCATAAGGGGAGTCTTGGCCACACTTGTTTAAGTTATTTTGGCTTCAATAAAAAATAATAATCATAACTGATTATTCCACGATGTAAAATGGAATGATAATTCATTCCCTATAATAATCACACATCCACATTGGCCAACCTATAATTATCTTGCATACTCATTGCACACATTAAATATTATCATATAATTCATACTCAAAGCACAATATTATTATGCCACACTATACACAAAATCATATAAGTTAATTCACATACACCAAAATCTCAAAATCAATATATATGAAAACACCATATTGGAAATACACATTATAAGCAATCATTAAATGACCTTGTAATATAAAATAATTTACTTAAATCATCCAAAATCTCAAGCTATGTTCAAATGTGAAACATAATATTGATTAACATTAAATCAAGTGTATAGATCTATTATTCATATTTAACTCATACTAACACCCAAATTGATATAACATTTACCATGCACAGTTCATCAACTTCAATCATGCACATAAATCAAGATTAACATCAATATATAATCAGGGTTATTTTATATTAAATCAACTAACTCCATAAGAATTCATAGTAACTATCTAGGGCAATCATAGTATGATTAAGCACCATTAAGTATCATATAAAAAATCAATAATCAACAATATTGAAAGTAAATAAAAATCATCTATGAACAATGCCCGTACAAGAAGTGCAAAAAAGGTCACATAAAATGTGATCCTTATATCAATTCTCTTATAACAAATCCCTAAAGTTGCTTCTTCATACCACACGATGTCTAAAAAACAAATATTGCAAAGAAAAATAAGTTACAAAAGATCACAATTACAAAGGATAAGGTCATACCTAAAAGATGCAATATGCAACTAGAACAAAACTATAGACACAATTTCATCCCAAATATCAAAAATTTAGTAATCCATCTATTTTTTTAATATAAATTTAATAAAATCACTTTTATCAAAGTTATTAGAAAAACATAGTAAAATAACTAAACCTTTATCCTTCACATTTCCCTTTAGCATTTAACATTTCTATGTTGCAATTTCAACTCCTTTTAATTAATTTAAGGTTTGACTAATTTTTAGTACAATATTATTCATACTTTCTCATTTCCATCTAACATTTAACATTTTCATGTTGTAATTTCAACTCGATTTAATTAATTTGAGGTTTGACTAATTTTTAGTACAATATTATTCATATTCTTTCTCATTTCCCTCTAACATTTATCATTTCCATGCTACAATCTCACCATAATTAAATTTTAATTCATTTAGAATCTAATTATTGGTTGCTATATCATTTGTCTTAATTAATATGAAGGTTGTTTATTTCCTCTCAAGTGCACACCATGTTATATGGTGTTATTGCACCTATCTAATTCTAATTTTTATTGTTGTAATGTAAAATTTATATATTCATTTGATTTTTCATTTAATTTTGTGTCCATTTAAAAAAAAATGTCTTGATATACATGTACATATGAATAAATAAAGCAATCTTATATAGAATTTAGTTCCTTCTCCTAACCTTTTATTCATCATATACACACTATCTGGTTAGCCCCTACTTTATCACATTCTCCCATACACTTACACCCACTTAATTATTAATGTTGATTTGACTATTTGCCCACCTAGGGTAATTTCCTTATTTATCATTCATACCACATTATCCCATACACTTACATCCACTTAATTTTATTATTCATGTTGATTTGATTATTTTCCCACCTAGGATAATTTCCTTATTTATTATTCACACCACATTCTCCCGTACACTTATGTCCACTGAATTATTATTCATGTTGATTTGATTATTTTCCCACCTAGGGTTCAATTGCCTTATTTATTATTCACACCAGTTCAATTGATTGTTCACTTATGGTCATTTCTATAATTGTGAGGTCGACCCAACTAAGCCTTTCCATTTGAAAATTCAAAATTCAAATTTAACCAACTAGGGGAAAACCCCCAATTGTCGTTCATGATCCGATTGCCGTTCACTCCTCGTTCACCTATCCCCCAATATCCGTTTACATTTTAGTCATTAAAATGTTGTAGTTATGCCAATAAAAAATTAGACATTACACCAGTATATGTTCACTACTTAGTCTGTAACCAACCAACAAAAAAAAACAAATTTAAACATATATTGGTACAATTATGTTTTCAACACAAGTCAACTTGCACAAAATAAAGTCATTTATGAATTAAATAAGGTACACCGATGTTTACAATAACCACTCCATGCAAGTGGCTTAAAGCTTCTAGTGCATTGTATTTACATGTATACATAAACAATTAATGGTGCACAATGTCACATAATTTAAAAAATTATAAAGAGTTAATGGTGCACATTCAGACATAATACAAAACATTGATTAGCTTTATGAGCTATCAGTTGCACAATCACCCACACATCCCTTGACATCTTCATGCATTAACTCCATCTACTTCTGGTACCTGCATAAATAGTTAATGGTGTAAGGCTCCCTAATATACCAAAAAACATAGTATAATTCATATATCTGACTAAATTTAATAGTCACCTATTTTGAAAATTAAACCAAATATAAAATTGATTTCCTAAAGGCCACGACAAAACTCAGGCATAGATGGCCACTGCAAAATGAAATGACAGATTGTTTCCCACAAAAAATTCAAATTTGAAACTTAACCACCACAATTCAATGCATTCAATTTACCCATTCGAATGATTTTTTAAGAGGGAATTTCCACGGTCATTTTCATTACGAATTCTCCCCTGCTTTCACTGAATATCCTCTGCAGACTTTAGAGCTTACTAAGGCAACTTCTGCACATTCCTCTTAAAAGGGAGCTTATTCAGGTCGGTTCACCCAGAATAAGTAATTTCATGTTTTTATTTATCAGTATACTGGATTTACATTTATGTTGTCTGTTTCATTATTCAATATTCTCTTTTATATTTATGTACTAAGTGTTTACATTATTTTCAACCTCTTTGTTTTACATTTATGTTGTCTGTTTCAATAGTCAATATAATCTTTTCTATTTAAGTACTCACTGGTTACATTATTTTCAGGCATATTGTTCTACATTTTTGTTGTTTGTTTCATTATTCAATATACTCTTTTATATTTATCAGGAATAATGTTTTATTTATTCAATATATTCAGTGTTTACATTATTATCAGGCTTAATGTTTACATTTATGTTGTCTGTTTCATTGTTCAATATAATCTTTTATATTTATGTACTCAATGTTTACATTAATTTCAGGCATACAAATAATCTTGCTTTCACTCAACTATTCAACTTAGCATTATTTAATCATATCGTAGTTACATTATATTTATATTTATGTACTCAGTGTTTACATTATTTTCAAGCATACCAATAATTTTGCTTTCAGTCAGCTGTTCAACTTAGCATTATCCATTATTTAATCATATCATAGTTACATTTTTTTCACCTGCATTCATCATAAATCAAAGATTATAATAGCAGCATTATACCATTACATCAAATATAATAACATCAGCATTACCCATTTTTTAATCATATCACAGTTATATTCTAAATCTGTCTTTAATAATGTGTAGGGTTTCATCATAGCAGATTGTATATATATATAAATATATATATAATCTGATAAGAATGTGTAGGGTTTCATCATAGTAGATTGTATATATATATATCTAATAAGAATGTGTACGGTTTCATCATAGTAGATTGTATATATATATATATATAATTTGATAAGATTGTGTAGGGTTTCATCATAGTAGATTGTATAGATATATATATAAAATCTGGTAAGAATATATATCATTCTGTAAATACAATGATATATTATTATCAAATTGTATACATACATACATACACCATATATATTCTTATCAGACTGTAGACATACATACATACATACATACATACATACATACATACATACACATATATAGTCATGACATGTACTATTTCACCTGCAAGATTGCTTGTTTAACAGTGGAATTTTGTTGGGTTCGATGGTGTTTGATTGCATTTTGGCATCTTTAAAAATCATTTATGTGTATGGCATGAAGGGTTTGACTGTAATCATTTCTATTTACATGTGACTGCCGACTAGTAGAAAAATGATCCCTCATGAATTATTTTGTCTATGGCATCGACTTTTTGACTGCTATGCCTTTTTTTGACATTATTCTATGAAGTAATCACATGTAATGTGATTTAAACAAAACATTGACATAATTTTGACCAAGTATAATCATGAAATTTATTGGGTATATAATAAGATACTTAATCTTCAAAGATTTTTTCATTTCATCTTATATGGAGCTGCAGAAAATGTCTCCACCTCTCTTCACCTGCAAGATTGCTTTTTCAACAGTGGGTTTTTTGGGCATTGTTAATGTTTGAGCGCTATGATTTCTGTTGATATTATTCTATGAACTAATCTCATGTTATTCTTTGTTGCACTAACAAGTTATTCAATTTTTACTGTCTGTGCAGGTTAATTGGAAAATTATGGCACCTACTAGAAGGACTACAAGGGTTGTAGGAAGAGGAAAACGTGTAATTAGAGTAACTCGTGGGCTGCACTTCGTTGAAACACAACCTGATGAGGAATTTCATGCAAATCTCAGCCCACAAGATGTTCCTGACTCTATAGATGAAGCCACCAACACAACAGAAGCCGAACCTCCTGTTCAACCAAATGTTCAACCTACTATGCAACTGCCCTCACCTGTACCCATTAGGCAGTGGACATATGCTGATATGGAAGGAGAAGTTAAGAGTGTTGAAGAACACAACATGTCAATCAGGGCAGCAACAATCAAGTGGGGTATGCCACCTAGCAGTTTGAGGGTGTGGCTGTTAGGACAAACCACCACAAAGAGGAGGGGTCCACGTACAATTTTAACTGAAGAGGAGGAGACTGAAGTTGTCCAATGGTGCAAGGACATGGCAAGATTGGGCCATAGACTACAAGTAAATCAACTACAAGCCACAATTTCCCAAAAAACTGCAACTCGACCCAATCCTTTCACAAATGGGGTCCCCGGGAGGTCATGGTGGGCAGGATTTCGAAGAAGGCACCCAGATTTGACAATCAGAACAACTGAAGGAGTGGACAGTGACAGAGAGATTATGGTTCGTTCTTCTATCGTGCAAGCATTCTATGAAAACCTCGAGAACCTGATCAAATTTAATCACTATGGAGCAAGTCGAATATGGAACTGCGATGAGACTATTATTCAGGCTGGTAGGAACTATGGCATGAGAGTTATTGCCAAATTGGGTACAAAATGTGTACCACATTTGGTTTCAAAAAGTAGAGAGTGGATCACAGTGCTGGCTTGTGTAAGTGCAACTGGGATAAGCATTATCAGGTTCTACTTGTTTAAATCAAAGAGGCACATGCAGAACTATATCTTTAATTGCGAGGTAGGGGCATTGATGGCAGTCCAAGAACATGCGTGGATGACAAAGGAACTATTTGTCAAATGGTTAGACCATTTTGCAGCTAATATCCCCGGTGGGGTTTCACCGACAAACAGGGCCCTTCTCATTTTTGACGGTCATGGCAGCCACATGGCTTTCAAGACCATTGAACAATCACAAAAATTAGGAATAGACCTGCTAACGCTGCCTGCTCATACCAGTCACAAGCTGCAGCCATTGGATGTCAGCGTTTTTTCTCCATTCAAGGCATATTTCAAAGAGGAAAGAACCATTTGGCAAGCTGCAAACCCACATATTGATATTGGACGTGAAGAGTTGGCAAGTCTTGCAAGCCAAGCTTTCAGAAAAGCCTTGAAACCAAGCAACATTGTTAGTGGGTTCTGCAGAACAGGAATATGGCCTCTTAATCGGTCAGCCCTTGACAACGACATGGGCCCAAGTGAGGGCTATGTTGTTGAAGATGATGTTGCAACTCCTAGAACAGAAGATGAACCAATCACAATGGAAACTGAAGATGATGTTATGGCAACAGAGACATGCTTGCGTCTTCTTGGTTACAATGAGGATGCAATAGATGGTTTTGTGAGGGAATATGATACAAGGGAAGTGGCAAGTGATGTTGCACCAGAATGCAATGGGGGTGATGAAGCTACAACACACATTCAACCAAAAATCCAACAAGTTTTTGCAGATTTCCAACCAAAAGTCAACCAGTTATTGCACCCTGCACTGAAGATACAACCACTACATCAACAGGCCTGAGTTTTCCAACTCAAGTTAGCCAACTAGAATGGATGCATGAAGCAACCACAAACCTTGGAGTGCAAATAAATCCAACTGAGGAAGAATTCATCCTCTCTATGCCTTCCCCACCACACGTTGATCCAACTGAAGTAATACATTACTTCACTAATGCAAGCAATTGGAAAGAGCATAGTGATGGTCAAAGTGAAGATGACAATGCTATTAGTGAGGAAGAAGCTGAGTTTGTGCCATGCAGCCCACATGATGGATCACAAACAACAAGACCAAACAAAAAATTCTTGAAACTTCCAGTGCAGAGGGTGGAAGGAACATCACTGAGAGGTCGTTCGGGAGTGCTTCGCCTTAGTAGGCAGTCCCAAGTACTAACATCTGACGCCTTCATCGAATTGTTCAGCCAACAAGAGGTAGAGAAGAAAAGGTAAGAGGAGTTGCAGCAATGTAAGAAGGAGCAGATGTTGCAGAGAAAGGTAGACCATGAAGCAGAAGCAATTATAAAGGAAGCAACAAGGGCTGAGAAGCAAGCAAGGAAAGTGATAAAAGATGAGCAGAAAATGATAAGAATGCAAGAGAAAGCCATTAGATAGGAGCAGGCCAAGGCTGAACGTCTACAAAAGGAAGCAGAAAAGAAAGCAAAACAAGCAGAAAAGAGAAAACGTAAGTCTACGGTGGGGGATCCTATACCCACCCATCATCTTATCCTGCTTGATATGATGAGCATTTTGACACCCGCCTTTACAACCATCAACAATATGCAGGTTGGGAGTGGCTCACAACAAATGGGATTGACTGTTGATGCAAGCCAGGCATTACTTGCTCAAATAGCAACATGCCTTCAAGGAGGTACTAACCAAGTATCACCTCCTAAAAGTGGACCTGACTCAGCTATTGGTGGATATATCACGCCACCACCTTTTCCTAGAAATATGGACAGTTGATTATGTCCATATTCAATTTTGTTTTTTGATCGATGTGGCAGTATATTTTGGTGATCTGGTTTGCAAATCAGATTTGTTTATCTGCTTAAAGTTATAACTATGATATGATTATAAGATGTGATAATGCTGATGTAATTATGTTTCAAACCTCACATATGTTTAAGGGGAGAAGATCAATACAAGCTTTGAGTAATATGTTCATATGTTTCAAGTATGTTTGAGCCATGTTTTTCTCTTGCACCACCCAATCCATTATTGCAGTTTGATTCAAAATATAACTATGATATGATTATAAAATGTCCTAATGTTGCTGTTGTTTGTTATTGGAACCTCAAATTTGTATGCCTTATATGTTTGATGATGGTTTCAACCTTCTATTTTTTGTGTTCTCACTAATTACATATTGTTTCAGTCTTTGTCAATAAAAAATAATCACAAAACTTTTTTAGGTAAACCCATACGCGTGGTTTGATGAAGCCATATGAAGACAATGATATATTCTTATCAATTATCAGTATCAAAAATTAATGGAACTACATGCTAATTATCAGATTAATTATATATATACACATAGACACACACACATATATATATATAGCTATATATGTACATACATATATGCATAACCATATATATGTATGTACATATATACCTATCAATATATATATATATATATATATGTATATACATGCAGACATATAATTAATCTAATACTAACTAATCTCATAATTATTGTATACTATTGCTCATTTCATCTAACTTTCAGCCATATGTATAAAAAGACACATTTTTCAGTATTACTAGGTCATTGCCAATGTAAAGTCGTAGACTTTACCTATCATTAACGTTGAATGTCTTTTTTTGATTGCGGATAAGTCCTCGCATTCCTGCCATTAAGAGACCAATGCCAATAAATATATTCCTCCAATGAAATAAGCATCTGATAAGAAAAGTATTTATTTATGAACATGTGTATACTAGAAAATGTAAACATATCATAAAGCATTCAGAGCAAAATGTCCCTATAGAGTTTGTTGTGTTAACAAACACAACCTTGTTGGTATGTTGATAATCCACATGCTTGATTCACCTCTCCACGCTCCCGCTTGCCTGCAAAATAATTGTAATAAACGGGGGTAGTAATCGGTACTCGTAACATTCCCACATCAAATCATCCTTACAATATTGCATGCACAACAATAAGAGTTTTGATTGGAGCATTAAAATCCACAATGTTTTGATCCTTGGTATGAAGCTGAAAATAATAGTGTGTATTACATATGATGGCACCATACATGGCAGAGTGCAATAGAAAGGACATATATATACATATAGATGTATGTGTATACATGTATATCTATATGCATATACATGTACATATACATATATTTAGTGACAACCATTGCACGAATTTATTTGACAGTGTGTATTGTGCATATATTTCATGCCACGACTTTCAATAAATATATGTATATCTATATAAATATACATGTCTATGTATATGCATATACATGTATACGTATACATTCATACATACATATGCATATACATGTGTATATATATTTGTATATACATATACATGTACATGTATATGTATATGTATATACAAATATGTAATCTAATTATTGAAACTCATAAAATAAGTGGAAGAAAACAGATAAATATATTGTATGTTGTGATATGATTACATAATGGATAATGATCATTTCAACAACTAAGTCAAAACTGAATATTTTGTATGGCTGAAAATAATGTAGACACTGAGTACATAAATATAAAAGAGTATATTGAACAATGAAATAGACAACATAAATGTAAATCCGGTATACTGATAAATAAAAACATGAATTTAGTTATTTTGGGTGTACCAACATGAATAAGCTCCCTTTTAAGAGGAATGTGCATAGGTAATGTGCATAGGTTGCCTTAGTAAGCTCTGAATTTTGCAGAGGATATACAGGGAATTCCCTCTTATAAAATCATTGGAATGTGCAAATTCAATCTTCGTGGGAAACAATATGTCATTTCATTTTGTTGTGGCCAATTATGCCTGAGTTGTGTCGTGGCTTATAGGAAAACAATTTTATATTTGGTGTAATTGACAAAATAGGTGGCTTGCATAAATTCAGTCGTACATATGAATTATAAAATGTTTTTTGTTTTGTTATATGTACGGTGGTGAATTTTGTAGAGGATATGCAGTGAAAGCATATGTGAATTCGTAGTGAAAATGACACTGGAAATTCCCTCTTATAAAATCATTAGAATGTGTATATTGAATGCATTGAATTGTGGTGATTGACTTTCACATTTGTATTTTCCTGCCAAACAATGGTGTGTTGAATGAAAAAAGGCCTATTAACAATTATCATTTCACCTATTTCAAGTTACGTTTGTATGCGGCCCCATAAAAATATCACGTGGGTCCATTAGGAGGTGATCCCTTTACTGTCAACCTCATCACATTAAAATGTTCTCCACGTGCCCCATATTCCTTCATCAAACCATGCGTATGAGTTAACCACGTGCCCCATAAGCCTTCATCAAACCACACGTATGTGTTAACCTAACCGCGGGTTGTTGGGCAGATTTAAGCCATATACTCATCATCACCCACAGTTTTCTTCCTCATTTTCACCATCATTATCCATATATATATATATATATATATATATATATATATATCAGATTACATATGTTAAGGTCCATGTCATTTTCACCTTTATTATCCATATAAGATTATACATATATAATCTGATATATATATATATATATATATGTACAGTCTTCTATAGATATATATCTATATCAGATTATATGATATATTATTGCATACAATGATATATTATTATAATCTGATTGATATATTATTATCTGATTATATGATATACGAGATGAAGTTTTGAAGAGACATGAATAACCACCCATGAGTTGTCTATTCATTATATAACCGTGTCTCAACAAAATATTTGTGATCTGTAGTCGTGTCTTGCAACAATGAAATTTCCGATATTAAGCTATGGCTTACAACCTTTAAGTTAATACTGCTTTTAAGTTCTCAACTATAGATACCAGAATACATTTATGCATCAAAAAGATCAAAATTTTCTCTCCATTAAGAAAAATGTAACATGAAATTGTTAGTCAGTACTATGAAGTTCACTTTTCAATAAATAAAACTGAAACATTTAAAGTCTTAGTTGGAAATATTAAACAAATCATGCAATTGAATTTTTCAATATAGAAACTGGAATGCAGCAATGGTTTCAGGCTTCAATGCTAGGGCATCTTGATTTGTGGCTCTGGCCTCACTGCTAAATGCTGACATAAGCTATTTACAACAACAAATTTAAAGAAAGGAAGAGTTGAAGAATATAGTTTTTAAAGTTCTGTTTGAACCAGGATTTCCCTTAAATGACAAGATACACAAATGAATGGTATGGGTTAGAAAGCAGACAGTAGTCATACAAAACTGTTTGGAAAATCTCAAAGAGATGCATATTTGTTTTATAATAAGGTTGTATTTACATTGCAACTGAGTTACATTAAATAAGATTTTTGTTTAATATGATGCAGCCTTTTGCAATGCTTAAGTTGTATATAAAGTAGGAACTTGGCAAATGGATTTGTTCGAAGCCTAATTCATCATGAAGGACCATAAGTTTGTTTTATATCTTGTAAGTTGTAGGTAATTTGTACCAGTGGTATGAAGATATTGAGTACTATTAACAATAGTGCCAATAAACCATTCAACTTTTGACCATGTTACTACATATTTATATATTGACTAAGGAGATGCAAGTGCTGGCTTGGTGTTGCACCTGCCTTGTTTGCATATTCACTCTTCTCTTTATTGTCTTTTGCATGTTATAGGAGTAATATTATTAATGAGTCATGCTTCCCTAGTGTTTTAACTTATAGGAGAAGTTGGGTCAGTCATCAGACAATTGGAAAGCAAACAGAGTTAAGAAGTTGGGTGTCTCTAGGGCACTTTTTTTCTATTTTTACCTGTGTAGTGCGACAGAACAGAAAGAGAAAAATGAGGCAGATGTTCGAATAAAGTGGGAATTAATTGGAAGTTGGAAACCCCTCAACAATTTGGGGTAAAATCTAAAAACCTAAAAAAAAATTGATTATACCAGCGTTTGACAATAACCCATTAATTTTCATGATTATTGTTGGTCAAAATTCAGTCAATGTTTTGTTTATATCACATTACATCACATTAGTTCATATAATAATGTCAACAGAAATCATAGCGCTCAAACATTGACAACGCCCAAAAAACCCACTGTTGAAAAAGCAATCTTGCAGGTGAAGAGAGGTGGAGATGTTTTAAACAGCGCCATATAAGATTAAATAAAAAAATCTTTGAAGATTAAGTATCTTATTATATACCCAATAAATTTCATGATGATACTTGGTCAAAATTATGTCAATGTTCTGTTTAAATTTCATAGAATAATTCACGAGGGTTCACTTTTCTACCAGTCGACAATCACATGTAAATATAAATGATTACAGTCAAACCCTTAATGCCATACACATAAATGATTTTTAAAAACGCCAAAATGCACTCAAACACCGTCGAACCCAACAAAATTCCATTGTTAAACAAGCAATCTCGCAGGTGAAGAGAGGTGGAGACGTTTTATGCAACTCCATATAAGATTAAATGAAAAAATCTTTGAAGATTAAGTATCTTATTATATACCCAATAAATTTCATGATGATACTTGGTCAAAATTCTGTCAATGTTTTGTTTAAATTTCATAGAATAATTCACGAGGGTTCACTTTTCTACCAGTCAGAAGTCACATGTAAATATAAATGATTACAGTCAAACCCTTAATGCCATACACAGAAATGATTTTTAAAAACGCCAAAATGCACTCAAACGCTGTCAAACCCAACAAAATTCCACTGTTAAACAAGCCATCTTGTAGGTGAAGAGAGGTGGAGATGTTTTATGCAGCTCCATATAAGATTAAATGAAAAAATCTTTGAAGATTAAGTATCTTATTATATACCCAATAAATTTCATGATGATACTTGGTCAAAATTCCGTCAATGTTCTGTTTAAATCACATTACATGTGATTACTTCATAGAATAATGTCAAAAAAAGGCATAGCAGTCAAAAATTCGATGCCGTAGACAGTAATTCACGAGGGTTCACTTTTCTACCAGTCGGAAGTCACATGTAAATATAAATGATTACAGTCAAACCCTTATTGCCATACACATAAATGATTTTTAAAAATGCCAAAATGCACTCAAACACCGTCGAACCCAACAAAATTCCATTGTTAAACAAGCAATCTTGCAAGTGAGGAGAGGTGGAGACGTTACCTGCAACAAATTAAAGTCGAAGGTCATCACAGTGGTCGCAGAGCAAAACTAGATGGTGGGAGAGAGGATGCAGCGATGAACATTCTCGAAAGAAACCGTAGGAGATGAAGACTTTAGGGCTTAAAGCTGCCCAGCAACCCGCGATTAGGTTAACACGTACGCGTGGTTTGATGAAGGCTTAAGGGGTATGTTGTTAACTCATATGCATGGTTTGATGAAGGAATATGGGGCATGTGGGGAACATTTTAATGTGATGAGGTTGACAGTAAAGGGATCACCTCCTAATGGACCCACGTGATATTTTGATGGGGCCCGCATACAAACGTAACTTGAAATAGGTGAAATGATAATTGTTAATAGGAAATTTTTTTAAAAAAAATTGGATTTGTAATGAACGGGTATGGGCGAAATAGTGAAGATGTAGGGGACAGAGGTTAAAAAACCCCCTTTTTGACCACCTTTCGCTTTACGACTTCCACAAGGCGTGTTTGAAATACCCAGAAGCCAATTTTTTCTTTTTAAGGTCCTAACTCGGTTACGAAGAAGCCCAAAAAAAAAATTGAAATCAGACCTATATTGCACTCTGCATGAATGCGCAAAGTTAGCCCTGGCGGCTACTGGTACGTTTCCCCTAATCTCCTTCACTACTCGGAACTAACTAAAATATATTTTGCAAAATTCAATACTATGTACTATAAAACATAGAAGAATCAAGGGTCTTTCATTCCTTCAAACATTCTAAAACATTAAAAGAACAATCAATAACCATACATTCAGAACAATCAATAATCATACATTTTGTTAGAATAAATTAATTAGAAGCACATTTTCCACATAGCCAACAACCTTGCCGACATAGCTGCGTACAGCGACTCACACCACCCACGTTGAATCCTATTTCAACTGCTCATAATAAATTTTTAAGCTAACTCCTTGCTATAGTGTGTATTGTATTTATTGTAAATTCATCTATAAATGAAATACTCCAGCCCGTGTTTCTGCAGCACTCCAAATCCTTTTGTTTTGTGTTTCTTTCCTCCTATGTTTTGCTTCATGGTATCAGAGCCACAGGGGGAGATTAGTGAGCGACAGTTTGCAAGTGGAGACCTTTTTTTTAATATTCCCCCTTGGTATCCTCCTTTGGGGTGTTTTGTTGTGAGAGACATGCGACAGGTTGTTGTTGTGGGTGTCATCAAGAGTGCCAAGAAGAAGGAACCCACCAGTGCCAAGGTTACCAAGGTTCCTATCAAGGCTGCTATCAAGAAGAAATGAAGAACGATGGACTGTGTAGCTAGGCGCTTGCAAACTTGGGTGAAATTTCTTTGAGGGCTAAGGCTAAGGCTTGTCCCATGTAGTATATTATTATCAAAGTATTCTTTGATGTGTTAGTGAAGTCAACAGTTATAGTTTCATTGGGTGAAATTTATGTTCAAGTGCTCACAATTTTTTAAAAGACAATTGCAGCAGAACACATGTTTCTATTTTTTTGCAGGTGACATAAAGGAATAAGTGTGATTTTAGAGAGTGCTCCTTGTATTTTTGGCTATGATGATATGCCAATGATTCTTCAAAGCATTGTAAGTTTGAGTGAGCAATCAACATCCATTTGAAGAGTTTGGTACTCCTTTGTCACTGGAAGCATCCATCTCATCATTATTCTTGTGGTTGGAGTGATACTTTTCATGTTTCAGAGTGTGAAGTGCTTATAAATTTATGAAGCAGAAGGTGAAATCATCACATTGTAATTCTTGTTGAAGTGAAGAGATTCATGAAACCCTCCTTCATATTTGTAAGCAACTAATTTTTCAAAGTCCTTGTTTGTTTGGCTCATAAGAAGGCCAACATCAAGGCATGATAATACAAAAATTTCATTGTGTGGGTTGGTAGGGGCTTTATTCTTTAAGCCCATGTTTGTGTGCCTTGAGAGTTTATTTTGTTCTTGCTATGGCTACCTCTAAGATCTCTAATATTGTGGTTAGTGCAAAATTAGATGGTTTTATCTATGCAAGTTGGAAATGTGAGATAGAATTGTTTTTACAAATGAAAGGTTTATGGGAGCTAGCAGTAGAAGACAAACCTGCAGATAAAAGTAAGCATGAAAAATGGAATAAAATGGATATGAATGCAAGGGCTACCATTTTATGGAAAATTAGTCCAAGGATAAGCTCTCATGTTCAAGATATGAAAACAACAAAGAAAATATGGGAAACTTTGCAAACAATATATGAAAGAACTAGCAAATTAAAAGTGATAGACATCAAAAGGAAATTAACTGATTTGAAAATGAAGGGAGGAGATAGCATGAATGATCATATTAAAAAATTGAAAAAATTAAGAAATCAACTTGCAATGATGAAGGTTGAATATGAAGACTCTAAAATTGTAGATTTTTTAATTAAAAGTCTTCCAGATGAGTATCATAACTTCATCTGCACATTAGAGCTTACTGGAAAATTTGAGAATATCACATTAGAAGAAGTGTATGGAGCTTTGTTGAATGAAGTGGAGAGGCTTAAAAATTTCACAGGTGAGTCTAGCAAGAGTTCTCAAGGATTTATGGCTAGAGGAAAATATAACAACTACAATCAAAATAAATCATATCAAAATCAAGGGAATCAACACAAAAATAATCAAAGCCAATGGAATCAACCAAGAGATGATCAACAAAGGAATAGTTTTCAAAAGGTACAGAATGGATGGAGAAGCAATAAAGATCATTTTAAGAGAGAAAAGGATATCAAATGTTATAATTGTGGAGAAGGAGGGCATAAAAGTGATCAATGTCCTACGAAATCACATGCAGGAGGTCAAAGAAAATTTCCTCAAAGAAGGAAATCAAATTTTTCTCAAGAAGATGGTTATCATAATATAATGATAGCCTCTTTGGCTACTCAAGGAAATTCAAATAACACATGGTATATTGATTCAGGAGCTAGCCAACATATGACTTACAATAAAAATTTCTTTAATTCTTTAGAAGAAACAAAAGGTGCAAGGATATTTCTTGGCGATGATAGTTCACATGCCTTTGAAGGAATAGGTTCAATTTCAATGAAAGGACATGATGGTAAGAAGTTGGAAGTAACAAATGTGAATCTTGTACCTAAGTTAACAAAAAATCTTCTCTCAGTGAGTCAAATAACTCAACATGGTTATAAGGTGGAGTTTTATTTAGATAAGTGTCTAATCAACAACATTAATGATGGATTCAAGATTGTGGCTATAGGAGTTGAGTATGATGGCATCTATAAATTTTTAGCATCTATTGATAAGAAAGCTTACATTACTACAAGTTCCTCCATAAGTGAGTTGTGGCATCAAAGATTTGGTCACTTAAACTATCAAAGTTTGTCTATGCTTTCAAAGATGAATATGGTTGATGGACTACCTTGGATAAAGGTAAACACAAATGTGTGTACAGGATGCATAGTTGGAAAGCAACATAGAGACAAGTTTGAAAGGTCTATGTGGAAGGCAAGTAAATCCCTTGAACTTGTCCATAGTGATTTATGTGGGCCTATGAATCCCCCATCAAAGGGAGGAACTAGGTATATCTTAACATTCATTGATGATTTTTAAAGGAAAGTTTAGGTCTACTTAAGCAAAGAGATGAAGTGTTTAGCAAATTTGAAATGTTCAAAGCATTTGTGGAATATCAAAGTGGAAATAAGATCAAGATAATAAGAACAGATAATGGTGGAGAATATGTAAACAACAGGTTCAAATCCTTTTGTGAATATCATGGGATCAAAAGAGAAATGACTAATAGATATACTCCTCAGCAAAATGGTGTTGTTGAAAGGAAGAATAGGACCTTAGTGGAAATGGCACGGTGCATGCTACAATCCAAGGGTCTTCCTTTATTTCTTTGGGTCGAGGCTGACAATATTGCATCTCATGTCTTGAATAGATCTCCTACAACTTGTTTGGAGAATATCACTCCAGAAGAAGCATGGAGTGGAAAGAAACCAGATAAGTATTTTACAATATTTGGCTGTGAAGCATTTGCTCACATACCAAATGAGATTAGAGAAAAGAAATTTGATAAGAAGAGTGTTAAGTGCATCTTTGTGGGCTATGATGATCAAATGAAAGGATATAGGTTGTATGATCTTAGTGTGGAGGATGTGTTCACAAGTAGGGATGTCAAGTTTAATGAAGGGTTTGCGGATATGATACAATCCTCTCCTATTCCACAAGTGAACATAGATAATGGTGAATCCTTTGAAACCAATGAAATTTCCAAGGAAACTTCTAGTGCAGTTGAAGAATGTAGTCCTCCTCCAAAGACCAAGAGTCTTCAAGAAATTTATCAAAAGAATCAACAAATTAATTATGCTCTAATGACCACCATAATGAAGACCAATGATCCTCAAACATATGATGAGGCTAAAGGAAAACATGAATGGGAACAAGCTATGCGAAATGAATATGACTCTTTGATCAAGAATAAAACATGGGAATTGGTATACTTGCCTAAGGGAAAGAATGTGGCCAACAATACGTGGGTGTATACGACTAAGTTCAAGTCAGATGGGAGCATTGAAAAACACAAGGCAAGACTAGTGGCCAAAGGGTATTCACAGAAAGAGGGAATTGACTACACAGAAACTTTTGCTCCAGTAGCAAAGATCAGTACTGTGAGGACTATTATAGCATTGGTAGCACATTTCAAGTGGCCTTTATACCAAATGGATGTTAAGAATGCATTTTTGAATGGTGAAATTGATGAAGAAATCTATATGACCCTACCATAGGGATTTGAAAGTTTGGGACAAGAACACTTAGTTTGCAAGTTAAGGAAGTCACTTTATGGCTTGAAACAAGCTCCAAGGGCTTGGTATGCTAAGATTGATGAGTATTTCCAAACTCAAGGCTCTCATAATAGTCCTCATGATCCAAACTTGTATGTGAAGGAATTTGATGATGGTGGCACAATCATTATTGTACTCTATGTTGATGATTGTATTATCACAGGACATAGCATAGACCAAATCGATGACATAAAGATAAAATTGCAAGATACATTTGAGATAGCAAATCTTGGTTTTCTACACTACTTTCTTAGCATCCAAGTATGGCAGAAAGATGATGGAATTTACCTCTCTCAAACCAAGTATGCTTTAGACTTGTTGAGAAAGTTCAGGATGGAAGATTACAAAGGCGTATCTACTCTAGTTGCTCCAGGATTGAAGTTGACTAAGGATATGGATGGTGAGGATGTTGATTCTACCTTATACAAGCAATTGGTTGGTAGTCTTGTGTACTTGACTCACACTCGACCAACTATTTTATTTGCAGTAGGTGTGGTTTCAAGGTTTTTGAGTTCTCCTAAGGTTCCACATTGGATGGCAACAAAAAGAATATTGAGATATTACAAGGGACCTTGAATATGGGTGTTTATTACTCTTCTCATGGAGATCTACAACTTATTGAATATTCTGATTCAGATTGGGCAGGTTGTGCAGATGATCGCAAGTCAACTACAGGTTATGTTCTCTCTTTGGGTTTTGGTCCCATTTCATGGTGTAGTAAGAAGCAACCTACTATTGCTTTATCCACTACAGAGGCTAAATATACTGCAGCAAATGAGGCAACTAAGGAAATAACTTGGTTGCGAGCTATTCTCTCAGTACTCAAATAACACCAAACAGGGCCTTCTTTACTTCATTGTGACAATCAAAGTGCCATTATGTTGTCCAAGAATCCAGTGTTTCATGCTCGAACAAAACATATAGAAGTCTATCACCATTATATCAAGCATGTCATCTAGCAACAGGTAATTCATCTTCAATATTGTAAATTAGAGGATCAGAAGTCTATCACCATTATATCAAGCATGTCATCTAGCATTCATCTTCAGTATTGTAAATTAGAGGATCAGATCGTATCTCTTTAATTAGAATTAGAATAATTAATTTATGAGGGGATGTTAGAATAAATTAATTAAAAGCACATTTTTCACATAGCCAACAGCCTTGCCGACATAGCCGCCTACAACCAACTCACACCACCCACGTTGAATCCTATTTCAACTGCTCATAATAAATTTTTGAGCTAACTCATTGCTACAGTGTGTACACTGTATTTATTGTAAACTCATCTATAAATGAAATACTCCAGCTTGTGTTTCTGCAGCGCTCCAAATCCTTCTGTTTTGTGTTTCTTTCCTCCTGTGATTTGTTTCACATACAATTTGTTACGTGAAAAAAAGTGAAAAAAAATAAAGAATTTGCATGCATCATCTTAAAAATCTTGCTTGTCATCTTCCAATTTTATATACATATTAAATTTCTTTAAGAAAACTCATTTACCTAGAATGCTATCAAACATTTTTATAGCATTTTTAAATACCTTTAAGAAAACTCATTTACGTGGCATTTTTAAATACCACCAACCCTCATATTAGAAGCAACATATGAAAGGGAGATCAATCAGACGAGTCAGAGAGCAAGAGCCGACAATTATCAGACATATAGGTAATCCAAAACATTTTTCTGAAATAAAATTGTACTTCGATATAAAAAAACAAGATAATCTAGAATCTTTTCAAAAAGGATCATTCTTCGATTCATAACGGTTAGGCAAATTATCAATGATCTGTCTGTAACTATCATCATTAATTAGTCTAAATTAATATGCATTAACTAATTGTATTAATTAGCCCAGATTACAGTTAATTGTCCTTTACAATTGTATGTTTTTACACTAATACATATTGATTTGCATGCATTAGTTTTTACCGCTAGGTAGTTGTCAGTTTCCATGGCGTTGATGTTGATATCTGATGGCATACAGCGGTATCTGATACTATTAATTGTGTGCAAACACCCTCACGGTAAGCCTTGGATCTGCTACTATTAAAACACACTACAATTTTTGGGTTGCTACCCCCTGCAACTGTTTAATATGCAAATACAGCATTGATACCTTCTCAGAATTCAATAGATGAATAAGTTTATTGGAATAACAGTCTTTGGTTTGGTTTAACTTCTGTTTACTACTAATTCCAGTCCCATTCCCATGGCAGAAACATGTTTCAAGGGGATGTAACCGGGATTTTATTCTCAGAAACAGGGATGGATAAATTCAAACCTGCATTATGCTTGTTCAATTCATATTTGTATGAAATAGATGCCAATTAAAATGGGATACTAGATGAACAGGCATTTGGCTACATATTTGTATCCCAAATAATACTAAATACTGGGTACCCCTGAATTCTAAGAGATTCCAACTTCATTATAATGCCTCACAGGTGTGCACACTCATTCCTTGAGGCATTGCAAGATGCTTTTATCCACAAAACTAAACTTATCTTAGCTTGGTATATTTCTGCATTTAACGCATTTGACTATGTAAACTCAAGAGAAGAGAGGATGATTTGGATCAAGAAAAAAGTTTACATGATAAAATCCAGAAATATACCAAGCTGGACTGTGAGAAAATTTCATGGTTTTAAGAACTTAAGACGATATAGCAAGAGAAGAGAGGATGATTTGGATCCGAATCAGTGATGAAGAAAAAATTTTACATGATAAAATCCAGAAATATACCAAGCTAATATCATGGACTGCAATTCCAGAAATCTAATCCAGAAATATACCAAGCTAATATCATGGACTGTGAAAATGTCATGTATGGACTATGAAAATGTCATGTCTTTAATAACTTAAGACGAGATAGCAAGAAAAAAAATTTACATGATAAAATCCAGAAATATACCTAGCTAATATCATGGACTGAAAATTTCATGTCTTTAAGAACTTAAGATTCACTGCAACACAATATACAATTTAAAATAATTTGAAATGTTACTTAATCATGATTAAATTAGTCATGTTGATTATGAAAGAAAAACAGTGTTTTACGATGGTTTGTACAGTACAGAAGGAGCCAACCACTACATCATAATCAGATATATAAATATAAAATACAAAAATAAGAACGCTTGTCATTGACTTACAAACACCCATTTTATAATTTATACAATTGTCCTTGACAGCAACACATGAAATAGATCTCTAAAAATTCTAATATTTGTTTGTTTGGGTCAATGCTATGTGTATAACCTACCTTCCTCCACATGGGGCCATTGTAGATTATTTAACTCTCCTATGTTTTTTCACTTTTGGTGCTCAATCTCATTGGCCAAAAGGCCCGCATAAAGGTCTGTACCGGCTTAAATCATCCCTAATGGATGAAACTAGTATCAATATTGATTTGAAATATAACATGCAGGAGTAAAACATACAAACATAAGATCCCTTTTCTCTTCGTCTACAGCCTATCTGTGAGAGCATCCATAGCCCTTGGAGTTTAGTTGTCTGTTTTTCCATCTCAACAAAATCTTCCCACACAACATCCTGAAGAAATCATCTGTCAACTAATTCTGTATGATATTGGAAGGCCAATTTCTCAGATACCTCCGCAAGAGATTTCAAATTACATTTTATCAATGCTTCAATGAAATAGCGAGTTTCATCATTAGTGTTCCCTTCAGGAATATCAACCACATAGGACTCCAGTACCAATGTACCTGACCTGCCATCAATGACCTCAGGATGCAGGGTGATTTTTGACCAGTAATTCTGTCAGACAAAGACAATAATTAGCTATGGATCATAACCGAGAAAATTCTCACATTGAAAAGCTGTGAAGTAGAATGCATGTATTCATCTCCAGTATATTCAGGCTTAAATTTTTTGATACAAAGTGCATATCTAAGGTAAGTGGACAAACAGGTGTGCCGACATTATCATGATTAAACAGTTGAAAACAAGTTTTATCTAAATTATTTTTTTAAGCAATTGAGTATAAACTAAATAACCTTCAATCGATGATCTCCTCCAAGGATTTTAACACTGAAAATATGTTGCTCATCATCCAGGACTTCCAGTCTTTCTGTACTTTTTGTAGCAGGGAGACCAGATTTGACACTCACTTCCCGAATGCTGCCTACAGTGTTGTCCCCTTGAACAGTACAGCTCTGCACAAAAGGTTTATACTTCTGTGGCTGATCAAATCTTCTCACTAACGACCATACCTGTTCCACAGGGTATTGAAATCATTACCCCACAGCCCAACAGTCTCAAAAACATTAGTGGAAAAAAATGGCGTACTGCTAAAACCATGCAAAATAGCTTCTTGATCTAAAATAATTTAAACAAGATTGTAATTGCAGCTTTACTGATAAAGGCCCAAATACTTACTCAAGTTTCATTATTTGCCAACACATCTTTAATCTGCAGTATAAATACACAACTTTCCAAAGAATGTTGTGCAAATCAAACAAAACAGCCTAATTATCAATCTAAAAAGCAGCTGCCTACATTTGTTTGTCAATTGGAGGAGAAGAGGGGCTGCTATGAATCTAAACCGGCAAGGACAATTAAAAGAGAGCGGAAGGGAATTATTTTGCTTGATTATGCCACTTGTGCCTACCGGCTGATCAAATAACCAGGCTAACACAAAATAAAATAAAATAAAGAACAGGAGACAAAGACAATAACCAGGCTCGCAC
This sequence comes from Sequoia sempervirens, assembly GCA_007258455.2. Classification (NCBI taxonomy): domain Eukaryota; kingdom Viridiplantae; phylum Streptophyta; class Pinopsida; order Cupressales; family Cupressaceae; genus Sequoia; species Sequoia sempervirens. Next base: position 48,936,196 of record VDFB02000015.1, on the reverse strand, counting down.
AAAACCAGTGATACCGTGATCTGCTGTGAAAGAATGGACCAAATGCCTCAAGACTTCATACTTTAAAAGAGAAACCATATGATTATCCGAATTCCAAATGCCTCAAGACTTCATACTTTAAAAGAAAAACCATATGATTATCTAAATTCCAAATGCCTCATGACTTCATACTTTAAAAGAAAAACCATATGATTATCTAAATTCCAACAGGGGAAGAAAGGGAAGAAAGAATCCTCGTCCAATTCAACCCTGTAGCCAACTATCAGGATCCCCACTAGGTTTCTGTCATTTATTAAAACAAAAAACAAAAAAACTCAACCACTCTGTCATATTTACAATTTGCAGGGATAAGGAATTCGACTACCATTAAATGAGATTCTGGCCAGCAGTAGAGAAAGAAGAAAGAAGTGAAAAGGAGAAAACCATGCTGAATGCATACAAAATTAAAGCAAAAAACATGGGTAATTGGAAGGCCCTATCTGACCACATGAAGAGGCGCTTTGATGCGTTTGGGAAGCACAGAACTGCACTGGTTCTCCCGCATCTCATGCTTGTGATGTCTCCAAATATACTCGGACTCCCTGTCTGATATGTTGGAACTCATGCTGCCTCTGCCTCTGCCTCTCTCATATGCATAGCCCAGTCTTCTCTCCCTCAATCAACCCTACTTACACCCACCTTAGCCTCCTCCCCCTCACCCTCTCTACATAGGCACCTATATAGATGATATACGACACATACACAATATGTATATCCCAACTTGAACCAGAGATGCAGCGTCAGGCACTCACTACCTTTCCTTTGTCCCCACAGATCGATCAGCAACGAACACCTGTCGCCTTTTTGCATGAGCTCTCTAATCAACACGGGAAAACTACCAACCTAAAAACAAAAAAACCTATTATTTTAATTTATTTCCTTGCTTCCATTAATCTATGTAGCCTGGTCTCTGGTTCATGTACCCACCCAGTACCCACCGTAGCTATATTTTTTCATTGATTAGTAGTACTAGCTATTAGCCTCTGCCTACCAATTGTTAAGGAAACTATCAGAATCCTACCCACTACGCCATGAACGTTTCTGACTCACTGTCATTAATTCTGAAAACTTGGGAGAACTGGTGGGATGTTTTAATTGTTGTAATGATATCAGGTAATCATATGTATGTAGATTCTGTGAAATCCATTTAGCTTGTATGAAGGAGCGGAGGGTGGTGTGGAGTAGGAGAGGAGTCCACAAGGCTTTACAAAAATCGAACTCATGTCCGTCTTGTCGTTGCGTTGTCTAGAAGCGAGCTTTGCTCATCTTTTTATACGCAAACACATGTCTACGGGACAAAGCCTTCCCTCCACACACAAATTCAACCTTTTTACGACAATGAAAAGGGAAAATATCACTCGTTGAGGGTCACTCCAATAAATAGACATAAATGCATAAGCATAATTAATTAAGTTTTGATAATTTGACGCCCCAGGAGTATGAGAAAATATAATATAGTATTCTAGTTTATAATATATTTTTTAAAATACAATATTAATTTAGAGTATTTTTAAAGGCATAGTACAAATGATTTTTTCTTTTACAATATTTTTAACTTTTAAAATATAAGATTATTTTGAATAGATTTTTAATATCAATTTAGAAACTTGTTTTTAATTGCAATAATAAATTTAAGATTTTTGTTTTATGTGTAAACTTTAAAAGTAATCATTGTTATTTTTAGTATGGGTGCAATTTACAATTAATACAAATCAAGAAGAGTTGTTGATGGGACTCTAATTTGTAACTAATATAATCATTTTTTTAAATATAACTTATAAAGTTGAACTATGCTTCTAGTTTGATTCTTTTACAATATACAAGCAATTTTTGTATGCATAAACTCCAATTTTGTGTTCATATATAGATATTAACATTATATTATATGAAATTTCTTTGCACACATTAAATTCCTCTATATCTTTATATTGGGCTTGCACTTGGCTCATGGGTGCATAGCATAAGATAATAAGTGTTTGTACTAGTTCTTTTAGGTAGTTCATCGTACACCAAAATTTTCTATAATTTTTTAATGGGTAGTTTGTTGTTATAACATCTAAATGTAGGTTTATATTATCTAAAATAAAGAAGAAATCTTCTTGAACCTAATGATTCTCTAATTTTCCTCAATGGATGCAAATGAATGTTGTTTTATACAAGCTTATGACAATAGGTCACACAAACATCTACATAGTTTTAGGCAATACAAATTACATAATCAACTCTAGGTGGGAAAAATAAAGGAGGCCAATCAACCAAGTTTGATTTTTTTAATTTGAATTTAGGTGGGTTGGTTTGTACTCACAAGGGTGACCCCATGATCATGGACTTGACCTAGGGCCAAATAGGTAGAATGGGTCATGATAAACAAATCTAATCTAGGGATAAGTGTGTGGATCAACATGAATATAGATAGAAAAGTTAGATGTATAGAAGTCCATGCACATAAAAGTAAGATATATCAATTAGCAAAGGATTGTGTATAGATAAGGATCATATAAAAGTTAGGTAAATGAGCCCAATTTTGTACAACATTACACCATTTGTCATCATGTATAAGTATCAAGATATTATCTCAAAATAGGCATAAAACTAAATGAGAAAAGGCACCAAGATACATTTTTCACCATTAAAAATAGATACATGTCCTTAGCAATGTAGTTTTTTAAAGAGTAAAAAATTGATGGGAATGATTGGATTTATATGATTGAGGGTTAAGGAGGGAGAGTACTTCTTTAACTGAAATGTTAAAATGATTAGAGATTTCTATGTTGTTAAATCACTATGTATCAACTTATCAAGCCATGTAAGGATGTTAAACCAATGACTAACTTATCAAAGACAATAGACAAATCCCTAAAAATTAAATTCATTTATCCTTTTAAGCACCAACTCTAAGTGTGTCACTATTAATTTGCTCTTCTAAAAGCTCTAAAATGAAGAAGGGGTCTTCTGGATTTTGTTGAATCCTTGATTACCCTAAATGAATGCACAAATGAATGCCATTTTATACAAGAACATGACAATAGATCATGCAAATGCACACATAGTTATTTTTAGACATAATCAACTTTAGGTGGGAAAAATAAAGGATGGGTAGTGTGTGGTATGTAATATGCTACAAAGGATGGTATAGAATGAGATATAAACTTAACTTAGGAATGAAACAAGTGACATAAGTAGGAATGAGATTATAAGAGACAACACTAATAATGGAGGTAGAAACACTAAGATCATTTATAGTCATAACACTAGTGAGGATAGCATGGAAGGTAGGGGAAGTGGTAGTAGGATGGGATGAAGGGGGTGCATATGTTAAAAACTTCATATGAGAAGTAGGGTTGTGGGAGAAAAAAATTGGGAGATATTTCATTTTTAGGGACAAAGGTGGGGAGAAACTATAATTTACCTAAGAAAATAATTAAACAATAATAAAATCCCAAGGTTTAGAGTTGGGACTAAATTGAAAAAATGCTCAATTAAAAAGAAAAATTGAAATAAATTAAAACACAATATACTTGATTATATTTTGAAGGTAGGAATATGTAGTGATAGATGTTGAAAACTCATTTTCCAAGCTATTAGGATTTTAGTGCTCACTCAAATGGAGACCTCAACTTCTACAAATTGATTTTTTTAATTTTTGTTTAATGTATATGAGTGTCGATCTCAACTTACATAGGGACTTGAACTATAACTTGCATATTTGATCTTGAAGAATGTGGAATGTTGTGTTTCACCCCCTTGATTTTTTATGTTAAAATCTACATAGGAACAACTATGTTTAGAAAACACTTTCTATGCTCCTCAAGCCTCCAATTCCTTTTTTCTCCCAATGCCACATGGTTGTTAATTGGTCCAACTAATATGTAACTTATAACTAGATTTAAACATAGTCAATTTAATAATTTATTATTATTGTGAAGTATATTTATAATTTTGTGTATGAGCTTCTAGTGTTATGATAAGTTGTCAATGTTTAAACATTAAAAATATTGCATTCAAACTTTAGAAATGAGAATGAGATGTACAAATTATAACTTCATTGTATTTAGTTAATAAAAAAATATTTATAATTTTATATTCATTTTTAGTATTTCAAAACTGTATAATAATATTTTTTATCATTTTAAAATATAAAAATAATACACAAACATGTAAATTTTATATTTCAAAATTTATATTTATAGAATTACTAAATATTATTTTTATGATTACTAAAATAAATTAAAAACAAATAATATAAATTTAAAATTTAAATAAAATAAAATAAAGTACTTAAATAATTATTATAACAAATATTTGGATTTAAAATAAATATTTTTATTATAATTTAAATTATGTTTGTAATATTATTTCTCAATGTATTTATAAGGAAAATGTATGTATCCTATTGTTATTTATTTATATTTATTTAATGAGAAAACACTCATAAATGATAAGACTTAAATAAATAGGAGTTGAAATATTAATAAAAGAAAGGTAGAGGTAAGTGGGAGGAATCAGACGCATTTAGCAATTTTAAGTGACTATTGATTTTATTTTTGGATTGATGGATATGTGGTTAGTACGATAAGAACTTAAAATTGATATGGACTTTTTCAAAGTTTAGGATGAGTGCGTGTTTGCCATGAGTGTGTGTTTGCGATGTAATCCTATTAGTGCAATTATGTCTTATCAATGTAAACATGTGTGTTGTATCTGTTGACATTTGAAAGCTATTTACTTGCACGCACAAATGTTGCTTAAATTGAGTGGTGTTGAAAGTATCTTTAAGAGCATGCTATACATAAAGAGAAATCATTTCAATTTCATCCATAACAATCAAGTATATATACTTGCGACATTTGAAAAGACATAAAGTAATGATATAAAACACCTAGATGATAAATCAAGGTATAGTATCTAATGATTGCAAATAAGATTTCAATACTTTGATTTGATATGCTCTAATGATTTAATAATGTATTAATGATATAAAATTTATCCTATACTAATTATATTACTTAAAAACTCAACTCAAAAATTTAAGAAAAATTTTGAATCGAAAGAATTAAAATAAATATACAATCTTATTCAAAAACAAATCTATATTTACAACTAAAGTAAAAATATAAATAATTAAAAAAATCTTAAATCATTTAAAATTAAAAGAATGATAGTTAATAAAATAAAATTTTAAATCTATATATTCAGTTTATAAAATAAAATAACCTTAAGAATCCAAAATATGTACTTTTCTCCTTTAGAAAACCCAACTAAATCTATCTAACCATTTATGGGAAAATAACCGTTTGTTTTAACCGTCTAAAGCGAAACTTAACAGTTGTTTGTCCCGTATAACTTCCGTGCTACAACAAAACGACTAAATCCTAAGCACATCTCTTTATGTACTGAAAAGTGGAGACATAATATTCTTAACAATTCTTACTTGCCTTGTCCGCCTATTTTCTAATAAATAAATTATAATATTATTATTATTTATATTGTTAGGAGAGATTTTTTATAGTGACTTCTCAACGTCTAAATTTCATCACCAAACAATAAAACTTCCAATTTAAGTATTACTATTAGTTTTATCTTTAAATTAATCTATATAATATACATACGAGAGATTATTTTTGAGACGTTTTTAATAATAATGGTATTTTAAATATAGATTAATATTATGATATTTGGTTAGGGATAGGTTTAGTTTAGGGTTTTAATTTTTTTTAAAATATATTTGTTTTTATTTTTTATTTTTGTGATGGATTGATTTTTTATAGACACTGTCATTGTAAGATTAAACTTCTCAATTAATAATGAAAATAAATGTTAAAAAAAATGTAATAATAAATATTTTTTAAATTTGTTATTACAATTTATTTTATTTACGAATTTAAAAGAAAAAAAGATGAAAGATATTTTTTATATGTCATTTTAAAGATTTTTATAAAATTGATTGAGTTTATTTAAAAATTAAAAATGTTATTGTCTTATATTTTTTATGCATAATGTGGAATAACTATAATAATTGCTTCTTCTTAAGACAATTTCTTTTTATTTGAGAAAGTGGGAATATTTAAATTTTAAAATATGCTATAAAATCTTTTAAAATATTTAAAGTGAATTGTTAGTAAGTTTTTTTAAAATTTCTAATGATAAACTTAATTGACCAATATTTGCTTGCTAATCTTAATATTACCTTACTAAAATTTCAAACTGAATAAAAATTAAAGAAAACAAAAAAATATTTTTATTGAAATAGATATTTAATATATTATATTATTAGTAATATAACTTATTTATAATTAAGTCTTTTACATATGAATTATCTTAATAAAAAAACTCATCAAAACAAAAAAAACTCTAAGACAACATAAAAAAGTTTATAAAAAATATTTTATTAAAACATTATTCTAAAAAAATATAAAAGGGAAAGTCTTAATAAATAGCTTTATGAGTGCCAAATATAATAAAGGGATTCTCTTAACTTCATCAAGCTAGTTTGATTATTAACCAAAAGAATATACAAAATATTTATCAATTGTTTGTATGGAAAAATAATGAAGAATACAAATATTAAAAAATAATGTTATAATTTGTTGTTTCATAAGTATTTTAAAAATTGTTGTGGGGATAATAAAAAATATAATTTATGTCAATAAATTGTTAAATATAAGTTTGTTAGATCTTAAGTTAATAAATTGTTTAATGCAGATTTGGTATATTTGGTATATTGTGTTAATTAATTGTTAATATAGATTTGTTATATTTATAAAATATATGTAAAAAAATGTGAGAACATATATCAATACATATTATCATATTGTTTTAGCAATTAAATTAATTAGCTTGTGAAAAATATAGTACTATAAAGATTAAAAATAAATATAATAAAAGAATCACATTTTAAATAATTTTTTTTAACTGGATACAATATTTTATTAAATTTTATAAAATAATTTTAATAATAATAAAGAAATTAGAATTAAAATCATAAATATTTTTTAATTTTGGTAATATAAAAATATGATCATAATAATAATATTTTAAGAGGGTTTTATTTAATATGTATGAAGATTTTTTTGCTTGGTAAACTCGGCTTAAGGGGCCCACACCCATATATTAAAATATTAATCTATTATAGTATTAAGGAAATATCATTAATGGAGGGCCTACTTACACAGTGAGAGGAAAGCAAATTTACATAGAGGTAAGAAAATATGCAAACTATTAATAGCTAGAACTTAAACACCTACTAGTTAATCCTACAACAATGAGCCAATATCTTGATTGTTTTTAGAGGATGCATCATTAATTATAAAATCCTAGTACATCCTTGTAAACAACACCACACCTATAGCAAACTTAAAGAAGGCTAAGCCCCACTTCACTTGATCTTTTTTAAGACATCATTATGGCCCACAAAGTAGAATACAAAAGGAATCCATTGAGTAGAGGGTTCAAAACTTAGAGTAGGCCAAAGACAACTACTGGGCAAAATTCCAACACCAAACATCACATCATCTAGTACCCTATCAAGTCCTAATCTCCAAAACAATTTGATCAAAGCCATCAAAACTACCTTAGTTTCCTCTTTTTACTCCCCAACCTCCAACAACACAATAGTGAGCATGCATAATATATTATTTTGATATGATATATGTGCACCATGATGAGAAAAAAATTACCCTCAACTATCCTAATAACATACACCACATTAATTTTGAATATTATCTTCAAATGAAGATCCAAAATCTCACCAAGAGAGGAAATTTTCCCTTTCTTGGAAAGAAACCTAACAAAATACTCCATGAGTGCCTATCGAGAAAGTCATTGACAATGATAGAAGATATGAGTCTTAAAACCAATAAATACCACTCCATCTTGTGTCAATGTCAAGTGCAAAGTTGACAAGAGAGTCCACATGGAGGTTATCCTCCCTATGAACATGGTAGACACTATAATCTTCCTTATTGTCTAACAAAGGCCAAGCCTAATTTAAAATATTAATTTTCTAATTTTGGGCCCCTTTTTTCCTTTGAGCATTGATAATAATCATTAAATCCCCCTCAATTTACACCTTGTTGATGTTAAATTTGATGCACCTTCTTAGACCCAATAAGAGTGCCTAGGCTTTAGCTTCATTGTTTGTTCCATGTCCAAGATCCGTGGTTGTTGCATTGCTTGGGAATTCCTAATGACCTCTTATGATACAAACAACACCCAAGATGTTGGGATTGCCCCTACATGCACCATCAAAGTTGAGATTGCACCAACCCCTAAGAGGAGGTGACTAATGACACCCTTATCTAGGATTTAAATACAAATTATCTTGATCAACCCCATGAATGGGGAAATTTCAAGCCCTTCCATTTTATCCTCATCATATAATCCCAGAGAGTAAAGTATTTATTTTTCATACTTTGAGAATAGATGTAGTTATTCACCACATCTTCAATTACACTCTCCAATTTTACCATGAAGGTCTTCATGGATATCTCTTGTCCTTGAAAAATCCTATTTCTTTCTTTCCAAATTCCCCAAATAATGATTGAGGGACACCAAAAAATGAAAGAGATAGTGGTATTCTTATGATAATTGGCCATGAGTTAAATAACTCAAGCACATCTTGGTCCTGGGGCCCATGCCACTCCATATTCATTTGAGTTTTGACAACATTCAACAATTTTTTTAATATAATTTAGAAAAATGTGATTAATAGTATCCTCCTCCTATATACATATTACACATCTGAATGGGATCAAGAAGCTAAATTTCTTAATCCTCTCAGATATTAGGATTTTCTTATGTAAAGTAGCCCACACAAACATGCCAAATTTGGACAAACAATTTTTATTCTAGTAGAGATGAAAATTATATTAGTTATCATTTTTAACAATTTCTTCTTTAATAATATACCTCAACATCAACTTATAATTTGCAATCTTGGACCCACACCATCTAAGGAAAATTTCCTCCTCTGAGATATGAAAGTTCATGTTAGTTAGAATTGCTTCAATAGATTAGACTTGGATGTTATGTCCCCTAAATTCATTCCTCCCAATTGCTACCACCTTCCCCATCACAACAATGAATATAATCTTTGACATGGTAGCCCATAGATGCTCTAAAATTCTATTGTCCTCATCAATGTTGGGGAGATAATGCATTAGGGTAAGACCATTCCATAAATTTTTAATATCCTAAGTGATGTGTTTAGAAATCAAATCGTTGTATGAGATAATTAAGTTCCACATAAATGATCCCCTAGTGAGCATACTCATTTAGGAGACCCCAAATCCAATTTTTTTATTCTATTAATTTTTTTCGCATTTAAGATGTTGGCTCTTTTAAATACCAACTAGATCTTCAAGGGAGCCTATGGATTTTCCAGTTCCAATATTTAGCAACCTCAAAGAGGGTTGGCCAAAGAATGAGAGAAAGCAATTTAGCTTTCCTCCTGCACTTCGGGCTCTACAAAACCCAAGAGGGTGATCCTATAATGTACTTACAACATTCCTCTAAAAAATCTCTACGTACATTGCACATTAAGCATATACATTCTCTTATCAATAACTCCACAAGTGACAAGTTGCAAGGAATTGGAAAATCCTTTACACCATTATAACTTGGAGCAGAGAATGGACAATTGAAACGAAAACCATAATAACCATCGCCATACTAAAGATGAATTTAACTAAATGAATGGTTCTTTGATATGATCAAGCTGACCTGAGATATTTGAATTTACTCAATGTATAGAATCAATGCATTATCCTAGGGTGACGGGGTCAAATTCACAACACACTATAATGCAATAACTAAAGCATTCAATATTTATAGACCATTAAGGATTTGCATTACAAATTCATAACTCAGACCTTCCATGCGAAACATACTTAAAGATCCTATGAATTAACTCATAAACCCATGATTGCATTAAAGCGTTTTAATCAACTACTTGAATTGAAGCAACAATGCAAACACACATCCATCTACACGAACTGGAGACCAATAAGACAATCTTTGATTATTTCATTGTTGATTTATAAATGTATACATAGGAGACAATTTGCATGAAATTTTCCATTATCAATTCTCAAATGCTATAATTGTTGCAAAAAATTTAAGATAACTATGAATACAGACTCATATCCTAAGACTCAACAAGTAATTTTATATCCATTATATGCTTCTACTCATAAAAACTTCGCTATGACTATCTGAGATCAACCAAAATTTCAAAGACCCCAGCACAATAGCCTTGAAATCCCTTTTATATGATCGAGGGAGCAAACAAGCATCAGGCTATTGACTAATTACATTTCATTTCATTAAGCATTCCAAGCATATTTCAATTCATTTCAACCCCCAGGCGGTTATATTTACATTTTGAAGAAATGGGGGGGAAAATACAAAAGGACAAAACTTGTAAAAGCTTGTAGAGCTCGTATCCTCATTGTCAAGAATTCCACATCACCATCCACTCAACAAAAAGGTGTGAAGCATGAGAGAAGAGGAAAATGAAACAAAAGGAAAGGATTGGCTGGGCTACCATGTGCATCTTCATATTGAGAGGATATAGATTTCCCTTACATAATTATTTCAAAGGCTGGACCTGTACTATACTCAACCATACTCTATATTCCTCTCGCCACCTTCATGTCTTACTCAGCATATTTTTGCAGCCAATCTTTATATTCATCCTCAGCGGGCCAATTAATACCAAGCAATTTTTGTACCTTTGTATTGTATGCATTGTATCTTGCATCAATTACCACTCTAGCTTCTTTCACAAAGGTGTCCACGTCTGTTTGGATTCCAATGAGAGTATCAATAATGCCATTCAAGACAGTTAGGTCTAATTTGTCATCAACATATCCTATTCGTGGACCTATAGATGTTTGATGCTTGAAGAATTCCCTCCATGGTGCATACTCCATGAGTGTTCCATCTTCATTGAGGATCTTGGGCATACCACGTTCCTCCATACTCCTAAAGGCCTTGATTTACCTTGTAACTGCCCTCCAATTCATTCATGAGAACCTATAATCTCACTGATCATCTCAATTCCCCTTATGATATCTGGGAGATTTGTTGGAGCTTCAGGGTCATCCTTTGTGTTTGCTTGTATTTCCCTTAAACTCTTCAATCTACTACTCCACTTATTCCAAGTGTTTTGGAAAATCTCCTAGACATTTTGGAACCTTTCAAAAGCCTCATGTATACCCTTATATGTTAACCATGCATCTTTTGCTTTAAAAGCTTCCTTTGTCAATCTATGGCCTAAGATCTCATCAGCCATACCCTTTGTGATCTTATTCATATCCTCATGGAGCTTAATATTTTCAAACTTGACTGTTTGGAGTTCATTCTTCATGGCAATAATTCTTGACTTGAAGTTTTCCTTTTCCTAAGATGAGGTAGTAGCTGGAGAAGTAGGTAGGGTCTTCTGGCCTACACTAACTACAGTGGCCTTTAACCTATTGTATTCCTCAACCAATTTTTTATGCTTTTCCAACAATTTCATGTACCTGGCCTGAGAGATTTCTGCAGTGTCCACACTCAACATAGTTGTGTGCATTGTTAATCTTGTAGCTTGTGGGGTTGTCATCTCTGAAGCCCTACCTATTATCAAATCTCCTGAGAGGCTAGTCATTTCCCTACTAAGTCTACATCTTCCTGAATCTAGCATCAATTGCTAAAGAGCCAATGCATGTAGACTAAGACTAAACCCTGAGCCAAAATTTCTCTCATCAAAAGTTTCCTTTAACACCACAACACTTGGTTCATTTCTGATTGCATCCAGAGCAATTATTGATGACAAGCTCTAGCCAAGCATCACCAGCATTCCACTGTCCTTGACCAATCTCCTAGCTTCCACAAGATTCATTTGCACATTTTCCTGAATAATTTCTTCTTTAGTCTTTTTCTAACTTCCTCCAGTTGGGAAGGTTCCACTCCCTCCTGATCCTTCTATATCCTATCATTTATTTCATGAGCCTTGAGCTCAGCCATGTATTCCCTGAATTCTCTTGTTGTCATAAAAGAGTCATCTTCTAGAAACTTAGCACAAGCTAGTACCCTTGCATCATTATCTCGACTTTCATCATATTCCCAAGGTACCATCCTATCATTTGGGACAAAAGATTCCATTACATCCCTAATATCAAGGTGTGAAAATTCAGACTCTGCTCCTTGTTCAACAGGCGTTGATTCAGTGGATGGTTGTTGCACATTCTCCTCAACACCCTGTGCTTCATCAAAGTGCACAGTAGGAAACTCCATAACAGGAGCATCTCTTATATCCATTGGTTGTTGCTCTTTTGGTACTGTGAGCTCCTTTGGTTGACCACCAAATTTTATTAAATTTTCTTGTAGAGCCTTTTGAGCTAGTTTCTTAGCTTGTTCCACCTTCTCCAAGAAAGTGTCGTCCATGAAATCACTGAGTACCAATTCCATCCTTTTATATTTTTCAATGAAGTGTTTGTAAGGGATTTCATAGTAAGAATTCTGAGTAGAAGCCCTATGCTCAACCTCAACAATCTTCATCCATATCTATTCCCTATCCCAGATAGTAGCAGGTGTTGGCAGATTCCTTATCACATCTTCCTTGAAGTAAAAGGCATGAGATCCATATCCTGAGATTTCCCTCTTTATCTTTTCTTTGTTGATATGTCCTTCTAGATCAAACTTTCTAGTAGAGGCTACTTTCATTCTCAGGTTACTAACAATTATACCAAATACCTCATATGCTTCCTTTGCCAATACAACAAAATAATCAAAGGAGAAGTTTGATGCAATGATGGAGGCCTTTCGAAACAACCTAAATTTCTCTGCATCAGAGCGGTCCATTTGCCACATTATCTTAATGAAGGTCAACCTATCAAAAACAAACCTGGGTAACAAATGTGGTGCAACAGGAGTCCCATAGCATCTAATGACTGTGCAATCATTATATAAATACCAATTTCCCCAATTGCATTCATAGTTTGGGTCATCACCAAATTCCTTTGGCCTTAACAATGCTTGAATTGTTCTAGAAATCCTTTCAGTGGGTGCAACACCCATTTGTACCAAAGTGGTGTATTTTATGATGTTACAAAATGCAGCATAGTTTGAGTTTGAGCAATGTAAATCCCAAATGTGTGTCCACATTTGAACAGGAAACTTATTGTTCCTTTCATCCACTTGTCTTAGTTTCATGGCCTTGCCAAAGATTTCCTATCCCTAATATAATATCATATGCATCAATAATGTATAGTGTCTGAATGTTAATGGTGTTCTCCTCTTCTTTAACCTCACCAGATCATAGTGTAACTGCTCTGCAACTCTGTGGGCATAGTCAAATCATGTGTGCTTTTTTCTATGTTGAATATCTAGAATTATAAACAGTAGGGGTGATGTTATTCTTCCATCACACCTTACTCCAAGCACCTGACACAACATATAATATGTGTATCTGAAGTAGTCTGCAAACTCTTCACAATCCAATGGTTCAACCTCTTTGAGTGCAAACGAGGTGCCCCTTTCCCGTCTACATCATGGTATTTCACCTTTTCGAAGTGCTACCTTGTGTTTGGCATATTCCTACTGCAATTTTTCAAAATTAATCTTTTCGTTGGCATCAGGTTTCATTATGAAAACCTCCACAAAACTTTGCTTGCCTTTATTTCCAGAATGTTTTTACCCTCGGTATCTGTAATCACCATGTTTATGTCATCATATCTGTCTACAAAATGTAGCATCAAGTCCACCTCAACAAAAACATTGGGGACAACTAGTTTTCCTAAATCATAACCCCAAACATTTTTACCAGGATGTCGAGTGTCTCTTCTTGTAAAAGCATATAGGAACAATTCCCATCCAGTCTCTAGCATAGCAATGTCACCAATTCCCTTTGCAGGTCCTTGAAATTGGTGGTTAGGATCCCTTCCCCTATAGCCTTCCTACCACTTGCCTTGATGTTTGGCGGTTGGAATTTATCCATGCAGCGGGTATAATCCTTAGGTTGACCCTTTTTCTTATTAGTGACTTCAGATGTTTGAGGGGAATCATGGGATACCTTATTTTTCTTCTTAGGTACAGGTTTCGACGATGCCGACTCACCAGGTTGGCTCATTTTAGCTTCTTCGGGGTTTTTGCTTAGTTTAGAAGTAAACTAGGTTTGAGATTATTACCCTATTCTTAACAACTCAAACTCAAATTCAGATGTGATTCTACCCAATTAGGAAACCATACTAACTCAAGAGAAACCAAAAACCTTAAATAATTCCTAAAATTAATTCAGACCCTTTTGGTTTGACACACAAGTTCTTATAGAGCAATAAAAGAAACTAGTGGGAGATTGATGGAAACTTACCCGGGAGCAAAAATTTTGCAACTCCTTCACCTTCAACTTTGGTTACTTTGAATTTTCCTTCAGCTCCTCAAACATTTGACTGAGATGAAAATACAGATTGTAAACCTCTTTCTATAATTTATCCAAGTACACATACCATTAATGGCGCACAAATGCTTGCTCGAGTGAAAAATTACGCCTCAGGTTGGCTGTTCCTATTTGAATTCAAACCATTGATGCATTTAGATGAAAAACTCATCCAATGGATCACATTGTTTCCTACTCTCCACGGGGCCCTATCGGTGATTTGATGTGTACTCGATGAGCTAGGAAACTGCCACGTGTATTTCCCCACATTTCATGAGTATCTCTCTTCGCGTGTTTCCTTTCTACACTGGGATCTCATCAAGCGATGGCTAGAAGGCCAACGATGAGACATTAGCCCTTGATCGTGAGCGTGAAGAAGATCTGAAACGAAGACTTGAGTTCCATCGCTCATTGTGTGTCCAAGGTTCATTAATTAATCCCAACTCGTGACAGAACAAAGCTGTGTGATGGAAAGATACTTTTCCCATCAGCGGTCACGAGTTCTCTCTAGAAAAGCACAACATAACCAGCGATGGGTCAAGACCTTAACTGCATCGCTCATCGCAGGTTACCTTCTCAAAATAACAGCAAAACATGTGGCGGGTGATGAACTAAGGGCCGAAGGATAGACATTACATCACTCATCGTGAGTTAGGGGAAATATTTCATGAAGCAACACGTGATGGGAAGATGAACAATGAGCGACAAGCTTAAACAATGCTGAAGACATGTGCGCAAAAGTTGTTCATAAAAGGAATCATGCTAGGCTCGACAGTAACCAAGGCATTGGGGTTGGTTCAACAATGATAATAAAGATCACGGAAAGGCGCTTAAGTGACTAGTAAACTGGTTCAACCGATCAACACAAGAACATAGACTGAAGGATAATCAAAGGTAACAAGATACATAAAAATCTTAAACCCTAGACCCTAATGTCAAAAGATATAAGCAACCAGTAACATGACCATGAAGTCAATGGAACTATGAAAATTTTATGGGTTCCACCAAAAGATTTGATATTGTGATCATTCCCCAAACCATTTTCTTTCCCAAAGATTTGTTCAAAAAAGGCCATTTCTTGATGCAAACACCCCTTGCAAGTTTTCATTTGTATATTTTATCCCATGAAATAAGCAAGAAATCTTTATCATTAGAGGTGCCCTTCCTTGAAAGAAGTCCCACATTTTTTTATTGAGAAATCACGTGATTTTGTTAGGAATTTTTATATATGATAAGAGGAATATTGGGGTGGTTGAGACAATCACCTTTTGCATAAGAATCTAACTCGCCAAGGGGACCCATTTTTTCCTTCCAAGAAGATATTTTGTTACTCCACAAGCTAAGTAGAGGATCATAAAGTATTGCCTTCCCAACATTGGGGAACAATGAAATACCAAGATATTTCTTAGGAAGTAACCTAATGTTTCAGTTTATAATTGTGGCAACATCTCTTTGTTTTCTAATATCAATATTGAAGAAGATTTTTTTAATTTTCATCTATTTAGCCTTTGAACAAACACCTCGCAATAGACCTCTTGTATCTTTCATAATCTGAGCTTCTCTTTGACTAGCCACCTCGAAGAAGAGAGTGCCATCGATAAATTACTGCATGCATAGTGGGACTCATTTGGAGTGATCTCGATACATTTCCATCTACTTTGTTGGTGCTCAAATATGTTATCAACTTGAATCCTAAAGGGCTGCTAGGCCTTATGGTTAGATTCAAGGAGAGATTTGGCCAATGAATGGGAGAGTAAATAAAATACCCCTTTCTCCCCTGCACTTCAAGCTCTGTTAAACCTAGGAGGGTGATCCCAACAGTGTGCTTTCAGATACTTGTGTGCCAAAGTATCAAATACACATTGAACAGATGAATCTCCTTTATATGCTTAACAGACACAATACCCTGAAGGTATGGCTGACCTTCATTGCAGTGTACACATTAAACATGAGAGATATGATTCTTTGAATTCCACACACACCCACAACAAGACTAATAAGTAAATTTCATTTAAAAGATGATTAGTTGCTACATTAACCAACAAATGTAACATGAATAGCACACTTAGATCAATGCCTCATCCTTGGAATGGAATAAACTCAAACACATACATAATCTGATAACAATTTTCACACTTGATAGTATATGAAGCTCTGAAATGTTGCATTACAACATTTCAACATTATGTCTTAACCTTTACTTCTTACTACATCCTAGCACTCAGTTCAATACAAATTTATAGCCATATTCAAGCACCTACATTAATTCTTTGAATTAATAAACAAGATTAGAGCCACACATCCATCTAAAATTGATAGAGACAAAGAAGACAACCTTGATTGTATTATTCATAATCTATAAAACCAATACACAGGAGAGTAAAATAGTATCAAACTTGAAACATTTAGCATTATTTTTCCAATATTGTAATCAAACTTACATAAATATTGACAGACTCAGACCCTAAAACTTGACTCTAAAATGCTCTGTATTCTCATCAAAATGTTCTATGTGATTAATTACAAAACAACTCCTCTTGAAAAATGGAGCAGCAACAACACTTAAGGAAAAATAAAAACCCTAAATGGTGATCTCCCAAAGACACCTGGCACACTCAACACCATAGATCAATAGTTGCCTTTGCTTGCTCAAGAGTCTTCAGACTGCTCTTTGATTCACGCATCTTGCCTTTGCCCTGTAACAGAAAAATATTCTCACCATGATGACCTTCTCGAGAAGACTTTTCCTTCATTATTATGCCCTGCAGTTGAAAATGTCTTTACTTGCAAAATAATTCACCTCCTCTTTCATTTTTCACCTGCTGTGTGAAAATGGTGCTCTTTGTAAAAACTTCTCCCAACCAAGAAAATATTTTCCTGTGCAAGTCTCTCTATTCTTCACTTTTTATCTTGGCTGCATTTTTCACTTTAACTCCCCAATAAATAAAGTTCTATAACTTTATTAATGAAGGCTTCAATATAAAATTCACCTGTGTCCACGTATTTAAAATATTTACCACTTTATAAAAATATAAAGGCTGCAAATATTTTATACAATTCGGGAAAATAAACTTTTACCCAAATCCCTCGTTGTGCTTTTACTTTACATATTTAAAATTAATGCCCAGCCTAAAATCCTTTTACCATTTGTTTTACAAGGAAATATTTTATTAAAATATTTACCACACTTAATCACCACCTCAGAAGCTTTTTAAAAGTTTAGAAAACTTTAAAATTCTTTCACCTGGGCCCACCACACTCTTTACCTCAACATTTCTCAGCACCATCGCACATCTCTCATTTATTTGGGAAAGAAAATATTAAATAGCGATGCCCGATAAAATCAAAACAACTTTGTCTCGCCAATTGCTAATATAAAGGAGGAGGAGAAAATTAATAGCGATGCACGAAAAAGGAAGATTTACATCGCCCGTCGCTGATGCATGGAGGAAGAAACCACTGAAAACAGCGATGGGCAAAACCCCTCTTCTCCACCCGAGTCCATCGGATGGCATGAAGAAAATGTTTACAATGATCAATTCTATCTTCTTCCATCCGCTACAACAACTCATTACCTCACATTATTTCTCCACATTTAATCAAATTTCAAAAATTTCCTCGGATGCCTTTATGGTCCAACCATCGCACATCTTTGATGGAATGTGGAACAAGCTAAACCAAATAGCGATGCCCAAGAAAATGCCCCGCCATCTCTCATTGGGAATACAATGAGGAGGAGAGCCTTCAAATCTGCGATGGGTGTGAGAAGGAACCACCATCGCTCATCACGAATGCAGAGAGGAGAATGATAATGAAAACAATGACAAGCAATGGAGTTTTTTCGTGAAGTTGTGTTGTCGTGACTTCGGCCAATAGAAAGCAAGAATTAAACTTGATTTTTCTCCCAAACATTTAAAATTGCATTTATGTTTGCCCTAAATGCATCTTTTACAAATACACCATATTTATAATATTCACAATATTTTAAATATTGACATTTGAGAACATTAGAAAATAGGCAAATTTTAATTACACCTATGACCCACACGGAGAAATTTCACTACGCACAAATGATGACCCCTAGAGCTAAGATTTTTTGTGTGCGGCCATAATCAATTATTTATAGAAAACCCATTTCCTCAATTTTTCCCCAGCCATCAAAAATCAAGTACCTCCTTTGTAAACTAGCCCCCCGGACATGTTTACCACACTTGAAATGCATTAAAATAACACATCATATGACCTGTGTTCTTGATGAAAATGGAGTTGTAGAGGTTTGAGACAAAAAAAAAGGGGGTTGTCATTAGAATTGCAAAATTTGACACTTTTCGAAACACCATTTTTGGCCTTGTCACAATCAGAAAATGATTAAATAACCCATCAGAACTTATCCTAGGAGCTTGAAACTGAGTAGGCATGTAGACACTTGACCCAAGAATGCAGTGCAACAAACATATCAAAAAAAGGGATCATGAGGTGAAAGATATTAATCGACAAAGTTGCTCACTCAAGCATTTCTACAACTGCACATGTTTAATACCAATCAGGGCTCTCAAAGTCACCACTTTGAAAAAATATCAAAATAACTTCTGGGGGGCTGCCACTGGAAACATAAGCTCATCTAGGTACATTGAGTATGTGTGCAAAAGGGATTTTCTTCAGTCATTATTCTTCACAATATATTAGGGGTCAAAGATGACCACTTTGAAACATTGTCAGAAATGTAGATGTAAAACTGAACAAATTGCATCTACTTTTGATCTCGAAAAAATAGCAAATCTAATCTTGAGACTCTGAAATCGAACAGGGGAGTACATGAATGTAGGGATAATGGAGAGCAATAATCCATTTTTCATGACAATCATCCAGTTACAAAATATAAGCTCGAACAGGAGGCCACTTTGTAGAACTAAGAATTCACAAACAACAGAAAAGTGTCAAAACCCTCCAACTTCACTTTTCAAAACACTATCAAAACTCATCATAAGAAGCTGAAAACTGACATGCACATTCACATATATTCCATGAGTGTGTCTACAAAGGGGTTTTGCACGAAAATCAACTAGCTTCAAATTGTGATCCTCCAAAGTAGGTCACTTGGGTAGAGTTTTTAGGGGCAATTCTGAGTGTGTAAAGCCAGATTTTTCAACATGGGCACTTCAAATTTGCAATATTTGAAGGTGCCAATAGTGGCTCTTTCTAGGGATGTATGCCCCATGTGAGTATAGAAAGAATTCAGAATCCTCTGGGAGAGTAGACCAAGTGCCAAAATCATTGGGCAACAAAGTCTTTATTAAAACTTTTAAATTCACTTGATGGACCCAGGCCACCAAATGAAAAAAAAAAGCAATCAATTCTTACCTCTATCAAACACCAATATGTTAAAAGAGTTGATCTCTTTTAATCCATACTTTCCTCTGTCATACCACAACAACGTGAGTGACTGCATTCCTGCAAACACAAGTGTCAAGCTGCCTTTGAACAAGTGAAAACTTGCTCCTTATTTTGCTTTACTATCACATGACAACCAAATGACATAGGCCACATCACTACCACTCATTTCATTTTCAGATTTTGTGGCAAGTGATAGAATATGAGGATGATGATGAAGAGTATGCGAAGACACAATCTCATCACATTCACTAATCCCCTCATAATGATTAGGCTCAGAGAAGACATCATGCCTCAGGAAAAATATGCAATCCTTCTATGTGTCAAGCAAAGAGTGCTCACGCATTTGTAACTTATCCAACTGAATTGCATCACATGTTATTTTTTCATCATCCCAACAACACAGCTTAATCACATTATTACATGCCTCAATATCTTGAAAACAAGATTCACCAACACTCATAATACCTTCATCCACATTCAAATCATAGCATTCAAACAATGCATCAACATCCCAAACAGTGTTTCCCACTCCAAGCTCATAGACAAGACTGTCAACATTAGTAATGTTATCACACACAAAGGTTTCAAAAGTAGGCTCAGATGACTCATATTTTACTTTTGCAACAAACTTCTCATAATGACTATTTAAAACACATTCACTACTGCAAATAGAAACATATTCAACACCACCTCATGTTGCATCAACCTGACAATCTGAAACATACTGCTTAAGAAGAAAACTATGAGTTGCAGATCCAGAAAAGATATCCTCATATGCATCCATGTGATTGACACAATCACATTCTTCAAGTGCAAATTCATCATAAAGATAATCATTAGTTGTACTAACATTTATCTCTACATTTCCACTATCAAGTACAACTTCTTCAATACTGATCTCATGCAAACATTTAGGGATAACTTTAAAAGCATCAACATGAACAAAAGAAGGTAAAGCATCAAACAAAAGAGAGGTTCCTTTCTCATTATGACCAACATATGCATGCCCTTCATAATCAACTACTTTAGATGATTCATTCATTGAACCTCTTGTATACATATCTCCTTCTCCGTTTACACTGCTACCACAATTAGTAGGGCTACCTTCTTCATTTTCAAACTAAAAATCATCATTTGCTTCTTCATTACAACTTCTTGTGGATGATCTTGCTAACTAAAATTCATTGCATATTTTATCATTTGTAGCTGATATACTAACATTCTCAAAAACATTTCTCAAATCAGCAAGCTCCTTTGGCTTGTCACTATGAATTTTTTTATCAATGCTACACACACTTGTAGAATTTGCATGACCAAGTGTACCATGGAAATGTTGATTACATATTTCTTCTTCAAAAATAATGCTCAATTCATATACCTCATCATGCATTTGTGAGCTTTTAGAAATATTGTCATTTTCATTATTTAGAAACTTCTCACTTAAAGAAATCAATTCTACCGCTTCCTCTTGAGAGAAATCACATAAACTAGGACTGCAAATAAAATTGTAATCTTTATGACCATCTGGACAAGAATGATTTTATGTTGGTTGCAAACTTCCATCTACAACACCATTGTTCTCATCATGAAGACATGAAACTTCAGAACCAACATAATCTTCAATTCTATATTCAAAGTACATAGATGAGAAAATACTTTCATTATCATCTGCATCATTGTAGCCCTCTTTTGATACAAAAAATTGGCTCTCTATTTATGTATTTTCAGAGCAAATAGAAGAAACTTCAGATGTTTCATCTATCTCTTTATGACCATTATGGTTGCAATCTTCATCTGGGTTTATTTCTTCTATAGGTTGTTCAAAACCAACTTCCTCATCACCAAATGATACATCATTCTTGTATTCTACTATACCATCTTCATCTATTGGACTAAGTCTTGCAAAAGTACCATCACATAATTGAGTTAGGAGATTCCTTCCATATTTATCTATCATTTCCTCAATTACTGAAAGCCATTGATATATGCATTTAATATTAGGAGGCTTCAAATGAGTTGGCATAATACTCAAACCTAGCTCACAATTCTCACAGAACAAATCAATGCAAAATAACTCATCAGGTCTTTCTGATTCTAGTATATCAAGCAAAACTTTCATGAATCTATCATGAAAATCATAGATGGATTCATCCTCCAATCTTTCTATATCACACAATGTATCCATAGATGACATAAGTTCAACCTCATTTTCAGATTTCTCTTCATATTATTCTTGGGTATGCAGATTTCTTTCTTCAAACAAGCATTCATCATTCACTTCACCAAACTCATCCATGAACAGTTTCTCAAGCTCTTTCCATGAACATATAGAATGCATTGGTAAACTAGAAAACCAGTATTCAACAGTATCTTCTAAAGTTCTTACAAAAAACTTCATGACAACATATTCCTCTACTATTTGACAATCTTCCATTACATTAAGAAAACCTTGTACATGTTGTGATGTTGATTCTTCAAAACCTCCTCTAAACTTAGACAAACATTCATTAATTCTTCTTGGGACAGAATGTGGGTAACCTTGAATTTTATTAAAATCCAAAGGGTGATATCTCTCACTAGTGAACACTTTCCTTTAAGGACATGGTTGTGTTCTAAGCATGATATTACAACTTGTAGAGGGAGAACTAGGACAACAAAACATATTTGAAAATAAATTTATTCCCTCTACAACTAATTTCTTCTTAATATCCTTTTTAGAATATCCTACTTTCTCATTTCCCTCTTCTACTGAAACCTTGGAGTAATGGATAAGGGACAGTATTAACTAGAAAATTTGTTGAAAACCTTCATATAGGAATATTACAACAGAAAAATACCTAGGAACTATTGCAACCAACTCTTCTAATGATGTAAAAATTTAGGTAGAGTCGCCAACTCTTTGAAAGAGGAAAAGATCTTCAAGCAGCAAAAAAGCTTCTTCCAAGATCTATGTATTTATGAGTTCTCTCCACTAGCAGAGCACCAGACTTCAAGAACACACCATAAATGTTGCAGCAATCTCCTTCAAGTATGAAAGTTCTTGGATCATTTGACCCAAAACTACAGATCAACAAACTGAATGACTCTTTCAGATAGGATAATCTTCTATCAGAATCTTCTCAAGTTCTCCCCAGCGGAGTCACCAATCTGTTGGTGCTCAAATCTACTATCAACTTGAATCTTAAAGGACTGCCAGGCCTTATGGTTAGATTCAAGGAGAGATTTGGCCAACGAACGAGAGAGTGAATAAAATACCCCTTTCTCCCCTACACTTCAGGCTCTGTTAAACCTGGGAGGGTGATCCCAACAATGTGCTTTCAGATATACCCCTTTCTCCCCTGCACTTCAGGCTCTGTTAAACCTAGGAGGGTGATCCCAACAATGTACTTTCAGATACGTGTGTGCCAAAGTATCAAACACACATTGAACAAATGAATCTCCTTCATATGCTTAACAGACACAATACCCTGAAGGTATGGTTGACCTTCATTGCAGTGTACACATTAAACATGAGAGATATGATTCTTTGAATTCCAAACACACCCACAACAAGACTGATAAGTAAATTTCATTTAAAAGATGATTAATTGTTGCATTAACCAACAAATGTAACATGAATACCACACTTAGATTAATGCCTCATCCTTGGAACGAAGTCAACTCAAACACATACATAATTTGATAAAAAAAATCACACCTAACAGTATATGAAGCTCTGAAATGTTGCATTACAACATTTCAACATTATGTCTTAACCTTTACTTCTTACTAGCATCCTAGCACTCAGTTCAATACAAATTTATAGCCATATTCAAGCACCTACATTAATTCTTTGAATTAATAAACAAGAATAGAGCCACACATCCATCTGAAATTGATAGAGACAAATAAGACAACCTTAATTGTATTATTCATAATCTGTAAAACTAGTACACAGGAGAGTAAAATAGTATCAAACTTGAAACATCTAGCATTATTTTTCCAGTATTGTAATCAAACTTACATAAATATTGACAAACTCAAACCCTAAAATGTGACTCTAAAATGCTTTGTATTCTCATCAAAATGTTCTTTGTGATTAATTACAAAACAACTCCTAAAAAATAGAGTAGAAACAACACTTAAGGAAAAATAAAAACCCTAAGTGGTGATCTCCCAAAGACACCTGGCACACTCAGCACCATAGATCAATAACTGCCTTAGCTTGTTCAAGAATCTTCAGCCTGCTCTTTGATTCACGCATCTTTCCTTTTCCCTATAACAGAAAAATATTCTCACCATGATGACCTTCTTGAGAAGACTTTCCCTTCATTATTATGCCCTACAGTTGAAAATGTCTTTACTTGCAAAAGACTTCACCTACTCTTTCATTTTTCACCTGCTGTGTGAAAATGGTGCTCTTTGTAAAAACTTCTCCCACCCAAGAAAATATTTTCCTGTGCAAGTCTCTCTATTCTTCACTTTTTATCTTGGCCACATTTTTCACTTTAACTCCCCAATAAATAAAGTTCTATAACTTTATTAACAAAGGCTTCAATATAAAATTCACCTGTGTCCACGTATTTAAAATATTTAGCACTTTATAAAAATATAAAGGTTGCAAATATTTTATACAATTCGGGCAAATAAACTTTTACCCAAGTCCCTCATTGTGCTTTTACTTTACATATTTAAAAGTAATTCCCAGCGTAAAAGCCTTTTACCATTTGTTTTACAAGGAAATATTTTACTAAAATACTTACACCACTTAATCATCGCCTTTGGAATCTTTTTAAAAGTTTAGAAAACTTTAAAATTCTTTCACCTAGCCCAACCACACTCTTTACCTCAACATTCCCCAACACCATCACACATCTCTCATTTATTTGGGAAAGCAAATATTAAATAGTGATGCTCGATAAAATCAAAACAACTTTGTCTTGCCAATCGCTAATATAAAGTGGAGGAAGAGAAAATTAATAGCGATGCGTGAAAAAGGAAGATTTACATCGCCCATCGCCGATGCATGGAGGAAAAAACCACTGAAAACAACGATGGGTGAAAACCCTCTTCTTGACCTGAGTCCATCGGATGACATGAAGCAAATGTTTACAGTGATCAACCAACAATTCTATCTTCTTCCATCTGCTGCAATAGCAACTCATTACCTCACATTATTTCTCCACCATTTAATCAAATTTCAAAAATTTCCTTGGATGCCTTTATGGTCCGACCATCGCACATCTTTGATGGAATGTGGAAAAGGCTAAACCAAATAGCCATGCCCGAGAAAATGCCCCGCCATCTCTCATCGGGAATACAATGAGGAGAGCCTTCAAATCCGCGATGGGAAATGAGAAGGAACCACCATCACTCATTGCAAATGTAGAGAGGAGAATGATAATGAAAACATCGACGGGCGATGGAGTTTTGTCGTGACTTTGGCCAATAGAAAGTAAGAATTAAACTTTATTTTTCTCCCAAACATTTGAAATTGCATTTATGTTTTCCCTAAATGCGTCTTTTACATATACACAATATTTTAAATATTGACATTTGAGAACATTAAAAAATAGACAAATTTTAATTACGCCTACAGCCCAAATGGAGAAATTTCACTACACACAAACGGTGACCCCTAGAGCTGATATTTTTTGTGTGCGACCATAATCAATTACTTAGAGAAAACCCATTTCCTCAAATTTTTCCCAGCCATCAAAAATCAGGTACCTCCTTTGTAAACTGGCCCCCGGGACGTGTTTATCACACCTGAAATGCATTAAAATAACACATCATATGACTTCCATTCTTGATGAAAATGGAGTTGTAGAGGTTTGAAACAAAAAAAAAAGGGTGTTCATTATAATTGCAAAATTTGACACTTTCTGGAACACTATTTTTGGCCTTGTCACGATCAGAAAATGATTAAATAAGACATCATAACTTATCCTAGGAGCCTGAAACTGAGTAGGAATGTAGACACTTGACCCAAGAATGCATTGAAACAAAAAAATCAACAAAATGGATCCTGAGGTGAAAGATATTAATCAACAATGTTGCTCACTCATGCATTTCTGCAACTGCACATGTTTAGCACCAATCAAGGCACTCAAAGTCACCACTTTGAAAAAATATCAAAACAACTTCTGGGGGGATGCCACTGGAAAAATAAGCTCATCTAGTTACACTGAGTATGTTTGCAAAAGGGATTTTCTTCATTCATTATTCTTCACGAGATATTAGGGGTCAAAGATGGCCACTTTGAAACACTATCAGAAATGCAGATGTAAAACTGAACAAACTACATCTACTTTTGATCTCAAAAAAATAGCAATCTGATCCTGATACTTTGAAATAGGATAGGGGAGTACATGAATATAGGGAGAATGGAGAGAAACAATCCATTTGTCATGACAATCATCCAATTGCAAAATATAAGCTCGAATAGGAGGCCACTTCACAGAACTAAGAATTCACAAACAACAGATAAGTGTCAAAACCTTCCAGCTTCACTTTTCAAAATACTATCAAAACTCATCATGGGAAGTTGAAAATTTACATTCACATTCATATATATCCCATGAATGTGTCCACAAAGGGGTTTTGCACGAAAATCAACTAGCTTCAAATTGTGATATTCTAAAGTAGGTCACTTGGGCAGATTTTTTAGGGGCATTTCTGAGTGTGTAAAGCCAAATTTTTCAACATGGGCACTTCAAATTTGCAAAATTTGAAGGTGCCAACATACTCCAATATTTTTTTGCCTAAATTTTTCTTCCAAGCACTTTTTCCATTATGATAGAGGAAACTAGAGAGGGGATCACCATGTCTAAGCCCTCAAGTACATCCAAAGAACTCCAATGGGTCACTATTAACCAGTGCTAAAAATATTGAGGAAGAAAGGTAGTTGAATGTACACTCTCATCATTCTTTACAAAATCTAAATCGCTCTTAAATTTTTAATAGAAAGTTCTAATTGATGTGATCATAAGCCTTCCCATGTCTAATTTTAGTAGCATTCTTTCTACTATAGTTTTAAAGTGTAAGAATTGTCTTGTGTGCAATAATAATGCCATCAATTATAGATCTTCTAAGCATGAAACCACTTTGTTATTTAGAGATGATTTTGGTGATAATACTTTGATTCTATTTTTAATTTCCTTGGAAATATTTTTATACAAAGTGTTGCAAAGGGAAACAGGCTTGAAATCATCAAAAGTCTATGTATTATCTTTCTTAGGGATATGTACAATGAGGTTTCTTTTTAGATCTTTGAGAAATTATTTCTTCTTCATAGACTCCTCCACAACCTCCATTAAATATTTTCTAATGATCTCCCAAAACTTTTGGAAGAATTTTTCCAAGAAACCATCTATACTAAGAGTCTTATTTGGGTCCATCTGGGTGATAGTCAACTTAATTTCCTCCTCCAAGAATGATCTCATTAGATAACCATTGTATTCCTAGGATATCAAATGAGGGAAATTCATGAGATTTTCCTCAAGAAAATTAACATTTAGATAATTGCAATTTTTTAGGACCACTTTAAAGTAATTGGCATCCAATTCCCCAATCTCTTCACCTTTTCCAATAATCAACTAAGAATTTCCTTAATTCTCGAGATTCTATTTAAAATTCTCCTTTGTTTCAATGAATTATGAAAAAAACATATTTTTATCACCACCATATAGCCATCACTCCCTCTATTTCTACCTCCAAAAATATTTCTACCTTTCTAACAATTTTCTACATATTGATGTGTTAAGGATTTCTCTTTTAAGTAGGATTTTTGATCCATACCTGCCCTTATGATCAACTCATTGAGGTTTTCCAAATCTACCTCCACTCTTTCCTTTCTTTTTAAATATGCTATCAAAATGTATCTTATTCCAAACCTTGAGTTAGGCTTTGACATAGCTCAATTTCTTGAAAAAATAGAATTTAGTCCCATTCAACTTTGGAGTGGAGGACCACTAATTCTTAACCAAAATCCTTGAACCACGTATTTTCAAATTTAAAGTACCCTTTGAAAGGCTTAGAATCATGAGAGACTTTTGATTCCATAAGAAAGTGGTTAGGATTTTTGGAGCAACAAATAATGAATACAATATTCAAACCACCATGAAATGAATCAAACACAATGTAAAATCCAAATAACTATCATAGAATGTGTAGAATACAATGATCAATCCTTACATATATAGGCAACGATGAGAAGGTGAGAAGCTAGGAGTGAAACTCTGACTACCCCTCCAAAGGTGGGACACTTGTGAGTTAAGTTGACAAGAGGGTGATCAAGTGTCAATAGGTGTCTCAATTCATAAGGACACATGTCTCAATGCTATGAAGTGAGACAAAAGTCAAAAGAAGCCTAAGTAAACTTAAGTTAGGTGTGAATAGGTCATTCCTACATAGATGATTAGCTAACTAGGTAGATAAAGACACTATTTAAACTAACAACCTCTCTTAAGTGCAAATTAGGGAGTAATGTATGCAATAAATATGAGTCCTAGTTATGAGGTCATGTTAGGTACTCATGTAAGAAATAAAAGTCTCTCACAAAAGGAGTAAAGGAGAAAACATAGTGGGAAAATACTCCTCTCCAAAAAAGAGAACTATATACAAAGGAAGGAGGACTCAAGACCCCCTAAGGACAACTTCCTTCATCCAAAGAATATGTCACAATGCAATATAGCGAGGTGATGCTAAATGTTTAGTGAAGATTTCTACAACTTGATCCTTAGTACACAAATACTCTAAGGATATAACACCATCCTGGATAAGCTATTGAATGAAGTACATATGAATCTTGATGTTCTTTGTCCATTGATGATCATCTAGGTTGTGATATATGTGAATAGAACTTTGGTTATCACACCAAAGTATATTAGGATGATCAACTGGAAGACCAAACTCTATCATAAGTTGTTGAATCCATAGTACCTCCTGGTTAACAAGAACTGCTCATTGATACTTAGACTTTGTAGATGATAATGCAATAGCGGTTTACTTTTGTAGTGCCATAAATTGTCACCCTTGACAATTTCACACTATATTTTTCTCCCCCTTAAATAATTAGACCTAATCAAACATTTAATTTCCTATTATGCATTTCGTGGCCTATTTTACCATTTTACGATAAATTAAAAGCACAAAAATGCATTCATCTAATACTTTGTCCTCGACTCCTTAATTCTCAAAAAATAGGTCTGGGACATTGGCATCTATGTCCCCTATTTGGCTCCAAATTCAAATATATTAGTGTTGGTATTTTATTATTTAAAATTCAAATATCTAAATTTGGCTATCAAGATTTAATTTTTGAGAAATTAGAATAATTGTGTATGCCTAGTTATTGCATCATTTGAAAACTAAGTGGAAATATCTAGCAAGAAGTGAAATTAAGAACAAGAATTATCATCAAGAGAATTATCAATCAAGTAAAGAATATCCATGAGAGGATTTATTGTAGCAATTAAAGATCCAAACATCATGTCAAAGTGTATGTGAGTGTGTATTCATGTTTATGTTTTCATATTGTTTGTGAGATCTAACCATTGTAGGTCTTCAAGAAATTCAAGCAAGCAAGATCTAAGCCTTGAGGAGATGTGTATGACTTTAGTCCTTCAAGAAAGTCATTGAAGGGTGTTGAATTGCAACACTTTGTGGATTCATCATTCTTTTTTATCATTGACATTGCCATTGTGGAAGTGGAAACACTAACACTGAGTTTGACTGAGGCAAGACCCTAATGACACAACCATTCTTCTATCTTTGAATGTACAGGTTGTACCCCATTTTGTTTTTGGTCAAAATGGGTCCCCCTTTGTTTCTTTTGTCCTTGGTGTTCTTGTTTGGGTCTTAGGAGTTGTTTCTT
Organism: Sequoia sempervirens; assembly: GCA_007258455.2. Lineage (NCBI taxonomy): Eukaryota > Viridiplantae > Streptophyta > Pinopsida > Cupressales > Cupressaceae > Sequoia > Sequoia sempervirens. Next base: position 48,906,491 of record VDFB02000015.1, on the reverse strand, counting down.
TTTCTCCTAAGTCTTGGTTTCCTTTGTTTTTTGGGTTCGGATTTCGGGATGACACTCGCACTTGTTACTTTTGAAAGGTTCAAGTTTCGTCTTGTGTCTCGATCCCAACCCCACGCTTTGCCTTGTGTTTTTTCTTTGTTCTATAGGAGTCAGGTTTTGAATCAAAACTATTACCTTTCACCCTTCATGGTGTAATTTTTTGTTTTCATCCCGATCCCGACTTCCGCCTTTTTCCCTTGTGTGTTTTGCTTGTGTCAGAATTGGACATCGAACAAGAACCATCACCAAGAACTTTTCCGAAGGTATTGTTCCTGTTTCCATCCCAAATTTGACTTTCGACTCTCTTCTTTTTTTCGGGATCGGACTTTAGACCAGGACTTGCACTAAGAACTTTCAAAGTTCTTGTTTCATCTCTCGACCCGATCCCAATTCTCGCTTTGTCCTGTTTATTTTGTTGGGTTTCAAACTTCGGACCTTCACTTGAACTTTGCACTTATTGAAAGTTTGGTGTCGTCTCGTCTCCCGATCCCGATTCTTACTTACCTTTGTTCTTGCCACTAAGCATTAATGACTTTTTCCCCGATCTTGAGGCCCAACCAACCCGCATTTAATGTCTAACTGTTCACATGCACGAACGAGTTTTTATTCTGCCACTCCTCAGTTTTTTCCATTCTACCTTGTACAGTTTGACGAAGTGAACTAGAGCGACGCCAAGAGTTAGGATTTGAGGAGGTTCTTTGATCTCACAGTGCTTTCAAAATTCTTGGTTGCGTTTGGAGGTAGGGGGTTTTTTATGCCCTGCATTTTTTTCTTGTTCTTGGTTTGCTCATGTCTGCATTGCTTGTTGTTTCATATTTTGTTTTTGTTTCTTGTTTTCTTTTCGTGTTTGTCTATTCTTTCTTGTTGGTTCTTTTTGGTTCCCCTTGTTTTGTTTTGTGTGTTGTGCATTTGGGTTTTTCCCTCGCACTTTTATTTTGTTCTTTATTCACAGGATTTTTTGTCTCGTCGTGCCCTAGTTTTCTAGGGTTTTGTCATACTACCGAGACAAAACTGCGTGTGAATTAATGAGTTTCAAATTTTTACCATTTTGAATCAAAAATATTGATCCCAACCACAATCTGATCCTGAAGGCCCAATTCGAAGATATTGTTACATCTGTCTTTCCTTTGTTTATTGTTGACTATGTTATTCCTGATTCCCACATGTATTTTGAAATCGGGAATCGAAACTGCACTTAGGTTTTTACCATTGTCTCGGTCTAGCTCCTTCACTTGCTCTGGTCCTAACTCCCGCATTACCATCTGGATCAAGTGTCGGATCATCACCATAGAATGTTAAATGGTTTTTGATAAAGTATCATTCCATGTCCCAGTTCTGATCCCTGCATTACCATCGGGATCACGTATCGGATCAACACCAAACCTTTGACACATCAATAATTACCATGACCTGGTGTCACCCCGATTTTGATTTTTGACACATGGTTGGGATCAGAACTTGGAATTGAACTATTTCCACTATGCATACTTAAGGTATGGTTCATGACGAAATCTCGACCCTGATTCTCGATATCTTATTGGGATTGGATCTCGGGAAGTTACTTGCACTTGTTCCTCTTTTTAGTGTTCAGTTTTGAATCACAACTCAATTTGAATCCATTTGTTAATTGTCACTACTTGGTGAAGACTCGATCCCAATTCCTAAACACACTACAGGATCGAAACATGGAATGACACTTACCTTTGTTCATCACTAAAGGTATAGGTGTTGACTCAGGTCCCAATCCTGACTTCTGATAGAGTTTAGTTTTATTCTTAAAATGGTCAGGTTCTTGGTTTTTTCTTGAACCCGAAACCCAAAGATGCTCAATTAACTTGTTGGATGGGACTTTAGCTTGAATTAATGCTGATATAATATGAATGCTTGTGTTAAATTGCTCTTCACATGTATTTTCTTTATCTGATAATTGTCAGTAGTGCAGGATAATTAACAAATGTTTGACTTAGGGGAGGAAGTGCCTACTGAAGGAACATCAAAGGGAGAAAATTCCAAGAGGTTAAAGCTAGAACAAGTCCCTGTCACAATGAAGTATAAGTTTCAAGGGACCCCAATACTATCTAAGTTCGGGTCTGATGTTATGAATATCACTGATACACTTATGGGGCACATTGATTTGGACCAATTTTGCGCGGATACATTTTCACAGGATGCTACCCTACGGGAAAAGAGGATTGCAGAGTCTGAGTTAGCTCATGTAGCTATTTTTCCTATTATTGTGCAATGTCCTGAGTTCATCCTAACTGCTACAAAAACATACAATCCTACTCAAAGGCAATGCATTGATTCACAGGGAAATGTAATAATTGATTGAACCCCAGCAATGATTAGACATGTTTTTGACCCTCCTCCTTATCACAATCTCAAGATTATGACTAAAGCAAGGCACTTAAACTCTGGGCAAAGGATGTGGAAGGGAACAAAAGACTTATCAACAAAAGGTGGCTTAAGACAAAGAAGAAATCACTGAAGAAGCTACCACCAAATCCCAAGAGGTCTGACTTCTTTGAAGACATTAGGGACATGATTACATTGTTGGAAAGAGTGTTTGGGAAGGAGAATTATCACATCTTTGAACACTGGATGTTTCCATTCATCCAACTGATTCTAGAGGGAAAGCAATTCTTAGATTTGGGGTAGATTATTTCAGATAATATTCATGACTAGCTCCCGAAAGTAACAGAAACCAAGACATTTTATATGTCTTCATATTTCATATACTATGTTGCAAGGATGGGACAGTTTCTTGGGTTGAATATTGAAGGGTCAATGGATGATGGCCCAGATCAGAAAAAGGTCTACAATATTATGACCAACTAGATCTTAAGAAGGTGGAGAAACATTTCAAAAGAGTTAATGATGCATTCTTGTATGTTATTATTAATCAGCTCACAGGTGATATTGGTTTTAGATTATCATGGGATTCCATGGAATTCATCCAAGAGTGGGGATATTGGTTTATCCAGTACCCCAAGTCCACATATTTCAGATTGTTTGGTTATGATGGTCACCCTTTTAAACTGCCAAGATGTTGTGGTGATAGATGGGTCTTGATGGAGTTCGCTCGTCAAGCCATGGACATAAATGTCAAGTTTTTTGCACAACATAAGACTTGTTGCCATTATTTCCCCATGCAATTGGGGATTTATTCTTGTTCTTCTTCAATAGTAGCTAAAACAACAACATAAAAATTTCAATCCTTGAATTTTCAGCAACACACATCTAGGAAATCTTTTGATCCAAAGAGGAAAATGTATGGTTTGTATGCTTCCCATTTTCCCCATCATCGACCACTTCTCGAAGACTTATGGTCCAAACTTCAAGATCAATTTGAAGTAATAAAAAGGGGTTATGAAAGATTAACAATTCTCCAAATGAAAGATTTTTAGGTTAAAATGGATATACCATAAGGCACTACTGATGATGGGATCACACTTGATCCCCGATATGAAATGGATAAAGTGGCCACTAAGGATTTGGATCCCATCAATTGGATGGAAAAACAGGAAACTAAGATCCGTAAAATATCACAGGTAGTGGTGGATGGAAGTGTGAAATGGATTGAGCTTCAGTTAAAGCAACCAAGAGTTAAGGATTCAAAGAAAAGAGGTTCTAGCAATGAACCTACTTCCTCTACTGAGACAAAGCAATACAAGAGATTGAAGAAAGGTGTTGCAGCAATGGAGACAACCATAGAAGAGTCTACATCAGTAGAAGAAGAAATTTCAATACAACAGATTAATGAAGCTTTGCAAAAAGCTAAGGGTACTTATGAGGCTGCTACTGTTGGGGTTGTTTCAGGTCTTGGTTCCACACCTTTGGCTACTGTATATCCCAGAGAAGAAGTTACCAAAGAAGGTCCTTCTACTATCCTTCCATGAACTAAGGATACCACTCCTAATGTGCCATCAACTTCAGGAACATCATCTATTAAGGAGGAGATCCCTCCTGTAATCAATGTAACAGATTCACCTCCTTCCTCAGACTCTGAGAGAACTCTGTCTCAAGAAGGAGAAAGGCCAGAATGAGAAGAATACCTGGAGAGGGTTGAGGAAGAACATGGAGAAGAAGAAATTGGATTTAAGCCTAGAAGCCTATATGGTGAAGAATTGGAAATGAATGAAGTTTTGACTGAAAAAGAGCAAAAGGAAATAATGGAAACTTCCCAAAGATTAGTTGTTGAACAATTAGCTCAAGAAGAAGAAGAAAAAAGAAATAAAATGGAAGAGTTAGCCTGAGAAAAGTAAGTTGAGGCACTGAAGAAAGCTAAAGAAGAGGCTCTTGCACTAGAATTGGAACTGCAAAAAAAGGTTGAACAAGATAAGGAAGCAGAGGAAGAACTATGTTCCATGGATTTGGAATAACAGAGATTAAGATACAAAGAGGAGGCTACACAAAAGGAGGAAGAAATGAAGAAGATAGAAGAGATTAGAGCCCAAAACGATAAAATAGAGCAAGAAAGGTTGTTGAAGGAACAAGAGGAGCGACAAAAGGCTTCTTCCGAGCAGACCGCGGAGGTAATTTCTTCTACACCTCCATCATCAACTCCTCCCAGTGTTCAACAAGTAACTACTCAGCCAGTTGCTCCCACTTGGCTCAAGCTAAATCTAGAAAAGAGACAACAAGTGCAAGCTCAGCCAATGACATGGGATGAGATGGTAGTGGAGATTGATAAGGTGAAACCAAGGAAGAATCCTCGTGCTATGCATTCTAAAAAGTTGACTGATGAGGGAGATTTGATAGAAGAAATTGCTACACCTATTGTTGATAAGGATGACAGAGAATTGTAGGCTGAAGATTATCAACTAAGCACTATTAATTTGGGAAAACAAACTAGAAATCAATAGATAAATCTGATTGATATTGTTACCACCACCACCAAATCAAGGTTAATCAAGGATAAGCAAGCTAAAGATGAGATTAAGGTTCAAGTGGGGAAGATGAAATATTTTCTGAAGGAGTTGATTACATCCACTCCTGAGCAGCCCACACCATCAGAGGTCCTTGCTTTGATGAGTCGTAAGGAGGTGGATGGGTTGAATGAAATGAAAAAGAAGGCCACCTGGTTTGACAATTGGTTCAATATTTTAGGTCTGACATGGATAAACATCTGGATGAAGGTTTTAAACACTATCATGCAAGCCTTGCTTTGGTTAAAACAATAGAAGAATTTATATGAAAATGGTGGGATGAGGAAGAAAATATTAGGCAATACTTGGGAAAGTTGAAGGTGATTGCTAAAATTTCTAGTGAAGAATTGGTTCAGTCACAGGTTTTGGGTGATGAGAGCCCTGAGTATATTTCAAAGGCTATTAATGTGTCTATTTTCAAAACCCAAAATCTCATTGAACAAAGAATAGCTATGCTCAAGGGAATTCATGAGATATGGGAACATGCAGGCATCTTTGAGGAGATTGTTGCAAAACTCATGGACAAAACTTTACCTCTCGATCAAAGACTTGAATCATTGGGAGAAATAAAAGATGCTTGGGAGGTGTGACTAGATAAAATAATAAAAGAAGGAGACACTATTAAGTCAACACTCATGGATAGGTTGCTCGACATCAGATGTGACATGTAGTGGGCAATCACAGACATCGGTCAGTTGAGGGAAATTGTCGTTGCAGTGGGGAAAAGGTTTGAAGATTCAAAGTTTAAAGCTAATTGGGTCGATGGACCTGATGATGATGTCCTAAAACAGATCTTCTAGAATTATGATGAGTATCATGGGATTCCTCATGAGGATGAAAAGTAAAGGAAACTGTTTCAGACACCTTTTTGGATAGCAGCACCTTCAGATCAATTTTGAGATAGATGGACAACTCCAAATCCATTTTGATGAGCTAGAGATTGGGCATGTTGATCAGTAGAGGACAGAGTTGGAACTCCTAGTCAGATTTTGATTGAAGAAGCATGTGGCGTACCTTTTAGCTCCTACAATTCTAGCAAAGATAACACTCGGGCTTAACTGGGAATCCCTATAATTATGGATCTGGACCCCAGATTGTGGATCTTGATTTTTGATAGGAGAGATTGAGGCTAATTTTGTCGATATTTTAGAATTCTCTCCTGATTGTAAAGGTCAGATAATTGAAGTCAGATTGGCTACCTAGAGACTCGAGATAGTTTTTTAGTTTTTACAGTTTTTATGCAAGATACTCAAACACTTTTATAGTTTTTTTTATTCAAGTAGTTTTATTTCAGAAGTTGTTAAGTTTAATGATGATGTTGATAAACAATGGTTATTCGTATGCCAGTGCATCTTTTTGTGCATAATTTTTTCTTAATTGATGGAAATCAATAGAAGACTTCGAATTTAAAACCATTTTATTGCATTATATGTGGATGATATTTATTGATATTTATTGATTTGTTAGTTTTGGTAATGAGCTTAACGTGTTTTGTTATTGAAAAGGTTTTAAAAAAAAGTGATGATGAATGGTTGTATGCTTTAAATATGCACTGTGAATTGATATAATGGTATGGATTGTTTCATGAATTGTATTGTTCTATGGTTTTAGTTGATTAGGAAAAGTGCCCATCATAAAAATTATATGTTTGAATTAAAAGAAATTTGAGTTCATGTTTGTTGTCCCAAACCTTGATCGATCTTTTGTTGTTTATTTAAACCCCCAAACATTAAATTACTTTGTATTATCCAGTTTGTACTCGTTTACCAATAGGTCCCTTGAATATTATGATTGCATGGACCACTGAATGATAACATCACAGTTGAGAACCAATTATAGAGACCTTGGAAGATAGGTGGTTTTAGATTATTTGTCTTTTTCAGGAGAAATAGAGTAGAGATATTATGTTTTAACATTGTTGTGTTAATTTTGACCATCAACACAGGTTTCAAGTCTGAAGAAGATTGGAATAATTTTGAAGGTCAATTATCCATTGTTGCAATCAAAATCCTACACCTTGACAACCCATGAAAACTTAGTTACAAAATTATCTGACAATGATCTGACGATGCGATAAGAGGATAAAAGAAGCTTTGATCTTACACCAGATGACTATGAAATCAGATTTGAATTATCCCTACAAGGATAGTGGAATATGGGGCAACTATGTCCAAAATTTTTAGCTCCAAATTTATATCACAAGTGTGTAGTATTCTGCTCAACCATTTTTATAGTTTGTTTTTGTCTGTGACTCCTCAAATATGTTGTATTTGCATCAAAATAGTATTTTGCATCATTAGGTCAATTAAACTATTGCATTTCATCCTTAGGTCTATCCTAGATTTGGTCAAGGGAAAATTGACTCACCTATTAGGTTGTAATTTAGTCCTATATCTTGTCCAAATCCATCAAATCCCTACCACCTTCAAATCCTATATGAAATATTTAGAATAAGCGCCTAAACCCTAAAGTGAAATATTTAGGGTTTCACCACTTTTTCTATGTTTCATTTTGGTGAACCCGACATGTTAGCATTATATACCTTCTGAAATTTGAATATATTCATCCTAGATCTAGATTTGTCATTATACTACCTTGCATTATTCAACTAGGCATTCATTTTTGCATCATAAAAGGCATAAAAATTCAAAAAATGGCATATCATATTACATTATAGATTACACTAGTGTTTATTTGAGTCATTTTAGCTCAGATATACACCTCAATTGCATTCATATGATCTACATTAGGTCATTTAAAATATGAAAACAAAAAATAAGTGTCATTGTATGCATTTAGGTATCTTGGATATAGCTAAAAGGTAAAAAATTGTATTGTTTTGTTTCAAAAAGCATATCAACACCATCATTTTCAGATTTTTACATATTAGAATCAATTATTATTTTTATTTTAGATCTAGAAATTACATTCACAATTGTCATTTATTGTTCAAACATTTTCAACATTGTTGCACATTTACATTTTGTGTTACATAGTCTTAAAATCAACAAATTCTGGAAAAATATTCACTACCAGAAAAGTCTACACATAGACATAGAAGCCTTAAACAGTATTTCAAACAATCAAACTTTGAATTTTGCAAAACCCTATCTAGTACATAGGCAACTTGGGCACCCTAGTGTTGCTTTTTATGGCTCAAATTCTTGTGACAAAAACCTCTTAGAGTCTTGTCCAGATATGTTGTCTGTTTTCCAATTACCTGTTACATAATAGTCTAAACCTTAGTGCAAGCATCATATGGTCATAATGGTCTAGTGTTTTGGTATTGATGTTTCAAGTTGTGTGTTTGGCAATGACCCTAATTCAAATGATGACATTCATGATCCTTCATCTCCCAATGTATGTCTTCTTAATGAAGATATATTGAGACAAGAAGAGGATATTATGAATGAATTCATAAACAATTCTTGCCCAACCTTGAAAAAAATGTGGTCCTTCACCATTCAACGGAATGGTCTAATCACCCATATTAACAATCAACACCACCTACCATACCACCATGCTTGAAATGTTTTCCACATCGCATAAGGAAAGTGACTTGCAATTCATACCTTGAAACCAATACGCATGGAAGTACCTATTAATATCAATCATAAGGAAAATATATCACCCAATCTCCAATCATATGTTCACAAAGTTACAAAAACACCTATTATCTTAGAGAAATGCTATGGCCAAGGCTTTAACATTCTGAAAAAACAAGGATGTGACATAAAGAATGAGCATGAAATCCATCCCTTTTGGAACAAAAACCATCTAAAGACATAAAAGGAATAGGTTACCAAGGCCCTCCATCTTTGTATCAAACATTTGTTTCACCAACCAAGCCATACAAAGCCAATGTTCCTATTAAGAAAGGTGTGTTACCTTCTCCACATCCTTTATCAGAGATCGAGTGTAATTTAGCTACACTCCTAAACTTGGGATACATTACATTACCACCTATGCACAAACGAAGAGATACTAAATGAAAGAATAAAAATACATCCTATGGTGTGTATCATAAAATATTTTGACATACTATTGATGAGTGTGGTGCTTTAAAGAAGAAATTGAAAGAGTTTGATCCTTGCAATTATATACTTGATCAAATAATATATTAAAATATATGTGCTTTGCTCCTTGTCATGTGGTAGTTGTAGTATCATAACATACTCACTACCATGCATGGGGGTATAAACTAGGCTTTATGGAATTATATTTCATCTCACAAGGAGCAACACATCATCATCTATATCGACTCATCTTTGTCCCCACACTTAGGGGCAAGGGGTTAGGTAGCTTTGTGTTAGGTGCATTCCTTCTACCAAGGGATCCCTTTGTATCTCCTTAAAACACTATTGTAGCAAGTACACTAACATTTAAGGGGGGCATATGGTCCCCTGCTTATTATTTATATAAAAATTGTCCCTTTTCAGTGATGATAGAATACATCTCCTAGAAAGTGTGACCTTATCAATGGAAGTGTGGCCTTCTCAATCTATGTTGTGTCTCCTTTGTGGTGATATTGGGCTTGATATCCTCTAAGTGTATGAATTTTCTTAGCATATGATGTCCCCCTTTGTGGTAATACCATGGCTAGTATTCCCTAAGCCGTGATATTCTTATTCCATGACTTGTAATCTCCTAGTGGTGATGTCATGTGTGATATTCCATAAGGTGTGACCCTCCATTTATTGAGAAATGCCCCTTTGTCATTTTATAAATCACCTTTTGTGGTGGTCTTATGTATAACACCCCTCGAGTTTTTTGACCTTGTCTTATGCGCCTTCGTAGGTGAGTTTTCATTTATGCGTCTTTGTAGGCGAGTTTGTTATGCGCCTTCATAAGAAAATTTATGCACCTTCTCAGGTGAGGTTTTGGAAAGATAGTTCATGGATTTAGCATAATGGAGCTTGTTGGGTCGTGAACTTGAGCACCATTATTAACATGGCCACTGAGCATAACGTAACTTGCTTGACAATAGAGTTATGTGTTCATGAGTGTCTAGCATAACGCAGCTGGCTAGCCTTATGGAACCCATCATATTTCATGGACACCTAGCATAACACAACCAGTGGATCCATGTGGGTCATAAGTGATTTGGCATAACACAACTTTCTAATCCTCATGAGAGAGTTCCTTTATCTAAAATTCATTCTATGGATGGCATTTGGTACTTGAGACATATTTAAGACTGAGGTCTCTTTTCCTTACCAACTCAAATCCCTTTATTACTAACCTTGTGTTGCATTGTGTGTCTTTTGTGTGTGTTCTTTGTGTTTGTGTTGTGTTTGCATCATGTTTGTGTTCATTTTGTTGTCATCTATATGTTATGTTATGTCAAGTGTTTTCATCATGTATTCTTCATGTTTTCCAACATGTATGTTTGTGTATGTTGTCTTGTTGCATTTCATACATGTGTGTGTTTCTTTGTGCTTATGTTGCTTGGCCTTGGGATCTTGGATCATGGGGGCTTGTGCACTCCCCCCTGATCCTTTTTCATCCCATCTCTTCAACATTTGGACAATCGGACCCCTCTTGGCATAGATTTTTCTACTTTAGTGTGAGTCTGAGCATAATTTCATACTCTCACTAAAGTGGGGGATAAATGTAACATCGTAAATTGTCACCCTTGACAATTTCACGCTATGTTTTGATCCCCTTTAAATAATTGGACCTAATCAAACATTTAATTTCCTAAATTATGCATTTTGTGGCCCATTTTATCATTTTTTGACAATTTGCAAGCATAAAACAAATGCATTCATCTAATACTTTATCCCCAACTCCTTAATTCCTAGAAAATAGGCCTAGCACACTAGTGCCTAGGGCACCTATGTCCCCCTATTTTGGCTCCAAATTCAAATATGTCATTGTCAACATTTTATTATTTGAAATTCAAATATCTAAAGTCAGTTTTCAATAATTAATTTTTGAGAAATTAGAATAATTGTGTATAAATACCTAGTTATTGCATCATTTAAAAACTAAGTGAAAATATATATCAAGAAGTAAAATTAAGAACAAGAATTATCATCAAGAGCATTATCAAGCAAGTCAAGATCAACCATTAGAGGATTTATTGTAGCAATTCAAGATCCAAACATCATGTCAAAGTGTATGTGAGTGTGTATTCATGTTTATGTTTTCATATTGTATTTGAGATCTAACCCTTGTAGGTCTTCAAGCAATTCAAGCAAGCAAGATCTAAGCCTTGAGGAGATGTGTATGAATTCAATCTTTCAAGGAAGGCATTGAAGGGTGGCGAGTTACAACAATTTGTGGACTCATCATTCCTTTTTATCATTTATCCATTTATCATTGACATTGCCATTGTGGAAGTGGAAACACTAACATGAGGTTTGACTAAGGCAAGCCCCTAAATGGTACAACCATTCTTCTCTCTTTGAATGTGCAGGTTTCAGGTCTGAAGAAGAGTGGAAGAAGTTTGAAGGTTAATTATCCATTATTGCAATCAAAATCCTACACCTTAACAACTCATGGAAACATAGTTACAAAATGATCTGATAGTGTGACAAGTGGAGAATAGAAGCCCTAATTTGGCACTAGAGGACTACAAAATCAAATCTAAATTATCCCTACAAGGATAGTGGCATTTGGGGCACCTATGTCCAACATTTTTAGCTCCAAATTTATATCACAAGTACACAGTTTCCTTCTCGATCTATTTCTATAGTCTGTGACTCCTCATATTTGTTGTATTTACATCAAAATAGTAATTTGTATCATTAGGTCAATTAAACTATTACATTTCATCCTTAGGTCTATCCTAGATTTGGTCAAGGGTAGATTGAATCACCTATTAGGTTGTAAGTCAGTCTTATATCTTGTCCAAATCCCTTAAATCCCCGCCACCTTCAAATCCTACATGAAATATTTAGAAAAAGTGACTAAAACCTAAAGTAAATTATCTAGGGTTTCACCACTTTTTATATGTTTCAACTTCTTGCAAGACCATGCTACTAGACCAGAACCAGGAGAAAAAATAAAATTAGACATGGATTTCTAAGAATCAATATCTCCTAATCAATTTGAGTCGATTAGCCTACTATCTGTGAAGCCCCTAGTTTATATTGAATGCCAAAATGAGTGGTACAGCTAATATACCTCAAAATATTATTGGTTTCCATCCAATGAATCTCATGAGGGTCATGTGAAATATGGGAGACAAGCCCAATAGTGAAGATAATTTTTGGACGTGTGTGTGTCAAATATAAAAGGCTACCAACTAATTGTCTATATAAAGTAGCATCAACACTAGGTGTGGTGCAAGTGGTAGTCAAAGTGACACCAGAATGAAATATTATAGGTGTGGGATTACAATCACTCATATGAAATCAATGAAGCAAGTCAATAGCATACTTCTTCTAATATATCAAAATCCCCTTAGTAGACTAAATAACCTAAAGACCAAGGAAGAAATCCAGAAGCATGAGATTTGTCATGTCAAAGTGTGCCATCAAACTATGCTAAATATCCTAAATCATGGATGAGGAACTACTAGTGAGGATCAATTCATCAACATATAAGACTAGTATCAAAAGTTCATCTCAATATCTCTAAATGTAAATAGTGTGATCCAAGTGGCCATGAGTGAAACCATCAATATTCTCATACCAAGCCCTAGGGGATTTTTTGAGACCATATAAAGAACGACATAACCCGCAAGCAAGTGAAGAGTCCCAAATAAAACCTGGAAGTTGCTCCATATAGATCTCCTCATGAAGATTACCATGTAGAAAGGCACTCTTCACATCCATCTAAAAAATTGGTCATCTTTGTGATGCAACAATAGAAAGAACAAGGTGAACTAAATCCATCTTGGCTTCAAGGGTGAATGTCTAAGAGTATTCAATACCCTTCACCTATAAAAAACCCTTCGCCACAAGGCGTGCCTTTTATCTCTCAATAGAATCATCAGCTACATATTTGGTGTGATACACCCACTTGCACTAAACCAACTTTCTTCCCTTCGGAAAATTAATTAAATCCCATGTATTATTCTTCATCAATGAAGAATACTCCTCTACCATAGCATTTTCCCAATTTGGAATACCAAAATCCTATGAAACAATCTAAGGATTTGGATATATAGCATGACTCAAAAGACTAGTACTAGAAGTCTGTGAACGGGTGTTTCGAGAGGATGTAGGATCACTAGCTAAAAAACCAACCTCTGCAACAACACCTTTAGCCCACTTGGGTAAAACACAAGTGGTAGGAGGTGGTGGTGGTGGTGGTGGTAGTGGTAGTGGTGGTGGTGGTGGTGGTGGTGGAGGTGGTAGTGAAGGTGGTGGTGGATCAGGGCCATCATCTAAAATATCCTCAAGTACTAAGGTATCTGATAGAACAAGGGTTGATTGAGAAAATATTATCTCACTGCTTTGAGTCCTTTATCTTAGAACTCCTAAGGTGTTATTTCTTCCACCTACAACCTATAGGTCCTCTTACCTTTGAGGCACCCCTGGTTCACTTTATCAACCCTGCTATCATTGCAACTTTGCTGCTCCCAAGTGCTATTTGGTACTCCTTCTTCACGTGCACAAACCAGCCCTTATTCCTTTAAAGACTAGTCACCCTTCCATTCTGCCCAACGTTGTTGCAGGGGTGTGTGGCACTTTCCAAGGCCTCCAAAGTCATCTTTTCCAGTGCTTCAGCAACTCTAAACTTCCCTTTTTCCATCGTTTTAAAAAAAAACAGAGTTCTTGGTTCTTGGGCAAGGTTACAACTCAACCTTGGTGGAAACTAGGGTTTCAAAACTGTTCAGAACCAGTTTAGGACTGGTGAAAAGTTCTTCATGAAAACGGACTGTTACGGGCTCTTCCTTGCCACCATGCAGAGCCAAGACACTCCCCTAAATCCTCAAAAAAGAATCTTTCAAAAATCTTCACTCCCCTGCAAATTATTTACGCTGTCCTCAAGCTTTTCCTAGCCGGGTTCTCACTGTCTCGCCTAGGAAAAATCATTTAGCATGCTAACAACTCTCAAAAAGCATTCTTTATTTACAATATGTACAGGTGTGGAGTCTAACCTAGCTTCCTCTGTTCCCATACTTCTTGGTACGGCCAGGAAATAGGCTAGAACTCCATTTTTTTTATTTTAACAGTCAAAACAGCAAAACACAAAACCACAAAATAACAAGAAAAGGAAATAGCGATGGGTTAACTGACTATACAGTCACAAGAATGATTGAAATGACTTCCCTACATGCTGTAACAAATAGCCAAATGCCTAAATCAATTCATTAAATCGCTGTTTCCAGAAACAAAACAGAAAACTGTATTTTTCTTCAACAAAATCACTGTTCTATTCACTTTCTCCTAAACTGCACGCCACCAATCTTCCAACCTCTTCTCCAGGTCGAAAAACACCTTTTTTACAATGTCAAGAAGAAGTTAGGTTACATTAGGGTTCACGTTTTTAACCAAGAATGGCAAAAAAACACGCGGTTTGAAAACACAGTGTGTTTTCGAACTTTTCCCAAAAACTTAGGAAACGCCTCCAAAAGACTTCCCAATTTATTTTTAATTTTACCTAAGCTTAAAAGAGGTCCCCTTACACCTTATCAATGGTGTATGAGACCATTACAAAACAAAACAAAAATATTAAGAGCAAAACATTAAAATTACGCTTGTATTCAAGTAGGTGCTCCTGCACCATTCTCCCCCTCTCAGCACAAAGATCAAGGACTGGAAGGTGGTATCAGTTTCAGGTCAATGCCAAGCTTCTTGAATTGATCCTCTTGTACCCATGTAGCCTCTGAGTCAGGTTTGCTCTTCCACTTGATAAGGTGCTCCATGTATACCTTATTCCTTGTTGCTTTCTTCACCCTGGACTCCAAGACCTTCTCTGCTGAGCTTTTAATGTTTTGCTTAATATTTTTGTTTTTTTTGTAATGGTCTCATACACCAGATCATCATGAGATGATGAAGGTGGAGTAGGTAGTGAGGAAGAAGAAGATGGTGGAGGATCTGTCTGTGTGAAAGACTCATCAAATTTGACATCTCTATGAAAGTGGACATCCCTAGTGATATGATCAAATAACCTATAGGCTTTCACATCCTCACAAAACCAACGAAAAATTATTATTGATTCTTCCTCTCCACTGTCTTATGCCAACCATCCAGTATGAATGCTCAAGCTTCACTACCAAATATTCTAAAGAAGGAAACATCAAGCTTTATTTTGGACCAAGCCTCCTCGGGAGTGAGATTTTGAACTGCCTTTTGGGGAGTGAGGTTCTGAATATAATTGGCACAATTGATAGCTTCATCCTAAAATGATGGGGCTATAGATCTAGAATGAAGCATATAATTTTCCATCTTTAATGATTTTTTCTTTCTTTTGGAAACTCCATTCTATTGAGGAGTGTAGGGAACCAAATACTGATTTTGAATTCTATGCTCAACAAAATACCCCATAAATGCCTAGTTCACATATTACCCTCATTATCTGTGTGGATCTATTGAATAGAAGAACCTGATTGCTTCTCCATAAAGACCTTGAAATCCTTGAAAGTGTGGAATACATCACTTTTGTACTTAAGCAAGTACACCCAAGTGTGATGAGAGTAGTCATCAATGAAAGTGAGTACATACTTGACTCCTAAAAATGAAGAAGTTGGAAATGGTATGGGGTCACTATGAACCAACTCAAGTAAGGTAGTAGCATGATGAACCTTACCCTTTAGAAAGGGTTCTTGATGATGTTTTCCAAGTACACAACCTCGATAAACACCCTCTATGCAAGATACCTTAGGGAGTCCAAATACCATATTCTTAGCACTCAATTGTTGAAGATACTTGTAATTGAGGTGTTCAAACCTCTCATGCCAAAGTTTTCTCAAAGAGTCGGCATGGGAAATATGTGATGCTCCACAAGATAACTCAAAACTATGAAACATGTACATTCTAGACCCATGATTTTCTCTGCCTGATGTAACAGTCCTCTCTAGATGGTGTAGTTATCAAATAACTACATCATGTGGTTAAAACTCAAATACCTTTCTGTCACCAGTATGAAAAATCTGGTAAACTGAAAGGAGACTAGTTTAAATCTTAGGAACATAGAGAATATCCTTAATGCTACCCTTTTTCATCTGTATTATACCTAACCTATAACTAGAATCTGTGAAGAGTTTCCCACTAAAATGTGAGAAGTAGTGTTGTCAGAAGTAGATGCTAGAATATCCTATGAATTAGTCATGTGGTGTGAGGCTCCTGAGTCAACTATCCAACTATCCTTGGATGAATCCAAACCTCTAGTTGTAAGGGAATGTCCCTTAGTAGGTTTGGGAATATCAATATTGTGTCTTTGTGTGGCCTCTTCTATAGCTACAATCCTCTTATGACAAACTTTTCTCTCATGATTTTTTAATCCATAAAAAGTACAATGAAGTTTCTTTTTAGATTTGTAAGGCTTATTTCCTAACTATGTAGATGATGTGGCTTGTGTGTCGACTGAATTCTTCTAGTTAGATGATGGTTCATTCTTTGAGGTTGATTATGTCTTAGGTTTATTAGAAGGCTTCTTTCCTTTTCCCTTAGATGATTGGATAATTAGTGCATGACTTTTTGAAGACATGATAGCATCCATAAAGATTATTTTAGATTGTTCTCTTGTAATTCTATCACAAAACTATTCAAAATATGACATTACATGTGTTGTTCCAATAGCATCCATGGTAGATTAAAAGGAAGAAGCAAATATTTGATAAGGACCTCATAACTTGGACAAAATTAAGAAGATGCACTCTTTATCTATTTTTGTTTTACCACAACCTTGTAGTCTAGAAAGCAAGGACTTAAACTACACCAAGAAGTCTTCAATAGAAGAGAAGGAATCTAGAGACAATGTTGTAATTCAACATCTAATTCAAGAACCTTTAATTCATCAACTTTACAAAGAGATCTTCAAATTTATTGCACATTTTCTTAGGAGTTGTACAACTAGAAATGTGAAACTGCAAGTTATCAGAAATGAAAAGACCTATGATTGCCATTGCTTAATCTAACTTGTTTCAATAAGTAAACTACTCAAACTCCCTAGTAAATTGAATTTGTTGTCTATTAAACATTTACCATAGTCCCTTAGATTGAAGTAGTTGTTGTACTTTCACTTTCTAAGTGTGAAAATTGTGTGGAGTTAACAAGATAATTTTAGGAACCATGATGCATACACATCAAGTCACTCAAATTGTGCCTTATAAAACCCCCCAAAATTGTATTATATCTAATTGTAGACCCCACTAGAAAGATACAAAATAAGAATTGAAAGCTTGTGTCATGTTTGGAGGTCAAATTGTCTGTTTATAACTCATGGAAATATTAATAAATAGTGGAAAATAGGCTTTCCAAACATTAAAATTGATTAAAAAATTAGAATCCTTGTGAAATTTTGATGAATTTCCAAAATAAATTGTCAATTTTCAAAAAACAAGGTGAAAATTATGCCTTGTTGAAAATTGCACAAATTACACTTGAATTTGAAAGATAAAAAATAATGAAAAAGTACAATTTTGAGAACGTCTTGATGTCAAAATTTTGAGCTTTGAAAGAACTTTTTGATGATTATTTAGACATAAAAATGACTCCTCATTGAAAATTTACGTAAAAAATGAAAAACTATCCCCCTTTTACAAGCTTTTGAGCAAGCCTTGGAATTTAAGATAAACATTCACAATTTAAAATAACAACATAAAATGTTCTCGTTACAACAAAAACATATCAAACAAAAAACTATTTGTTTGCTTTGACTGATTCAAGGGCAAGAGGAGACCATGTAAAATTTGACAATCCTTAGTGATGTTGGCCACTTGTGAGAGTCCAGGTTGTTGTCTTGGTTTCCCAAGTGGAAAATAATTCCACACAAGGTGGAGGGCACTAGTCTTTAGGCGTTGATTCTTCCTACCATGAATTCTTCTTGTCGCGAATTCTTCCACAAAATGTTGCACTCTTGATGAGGACGGCACATTTGATTTCTAGTCGATGCCTGCAATTGGTGAAGGTACTAAGAGCTGAACAAAGGGGTTGTGTGGTGCTAAGGAGAGTGTAGTTGACCGCACCTTGACAACATTTATATCCATGCCTTCTTTTGCATAATCATGTTGGTGAAGAATGGTGCATAAGGCTGTAGAATGCGTTGTCTACATTGAAATGAATCTTGCAGACCTTGAAACTCATTGATATAATTTTAAATACATTTAATTTGATTATTATATTTATTTTTATTTCTTGTGAATGTATGTTTTTCACCAAAAATCAAGCTCATTGTTCTGCATATGTGGGAAAATAGTAGATTACCAAAAAAAAATTGAAAAATATCTATGCTCTTGGTATTGATGTCCTTGATCCAACAAAAATAAATTGAATTTCAATACATATAAAAAAAATTGTGTTATATTGTAAACCTATGTTTAAGTTATAATTGGTTTGATTTAAAAACTTAATTAAGAAAAAAATATTCAATAAAACACTATGAAACCAAATGAAGGAGCCAAATATCATAGTTACAAATCTAAATTTGAAAAAAATAGAATTTTATCCTTCATAGAACAAAAGTTAGGTTTTATATAGTAAACATCACTCTTTAAAAATGTTTTTTACTATTAAAAACTAGTTCTTGAAGGAGATGGAAAAATAAATGCAATTTTATTCCATTTAAAAAAAAAACATATATTTAGAATCTACAAACAAAATGTCACAAATCACTAGTTTGCATCATCTTCAAATTCCTCATGGTTTAGTAGCTATAGGTGTTCAAAAATGAAGATTTAGTTAAAAAAGATCAATTCAATGTCAAGTTTGACCAAAAAGTGCAACCCACTATTGTGGGATCACCCATACCATGTTGGAGTAACAAGTAATGAATGCAATATTTAAACCACCATGAAATGAATCAAGCACAATACAAAATCCAAATAACTATCATAGAATGTGTAGAATACAATGATCAAGCCTTGCATATATAGGCAAGGATGAGAAGGTGAGAAGGTCATAATGAAACTCTTACTACCCCTCCAAAGGTGGGACACTTGTGAGCTCACTTCAAAAGTGGGTGAGCAAGTGTCAATAGGTGTGTTAAGTCATAAGGACACATGTCTCAATACTATAAAGTGAGACAAAAAACAAAAGAAGCTTAAGTAAACTTAATGTAGGTGTGAATAGGTCATTCCTAGATAGATGATTAACTAACTAGGTAGATAAAGACACTATTTACACTAACAGGGACTAGCCATAGGGTGAAGAGAACTTTCATAAAACAAAGAGACCTTGCTCTAATCCATAAAATTTTAAAAAAATTCAAGCCTTTCAACAATATTGGTGAATCCTTATTGCTGATTTTTCTAGGTGTAGGACCCTCTTTTCAAGGTGCTATCAAGCAAGTGACTATGACAAACAAAATTTTAGAAATATATGTGTGACTATGAAACTTTCTTCAAGCCTCCTTTTATCAAAGGAATTCAAGGTGACATTGAAGTCACCACCCAAAATAATAATATTATTGTTTACAATTTATAAAAAGGATAAAATTTGATCCCAAACATCATTCTTTTGAATATTTTCCACCTAACCATACATGATGATAAAACATTTACAATTAGTAACTAGATGCTTGGCTTTACATACATGCCAATTATTGTTCAACAAAGAATTATTGTTCAAAAAAGTATTATTGACCATCATAGTGATGGGATTCCACATAATTCCAATACCACTAGAAGGACCCTCCACATCACTAAAATACCTCTCCATTTCCTTAACTTCAACATGAGTTTTTTTGCTTCAAACTTGCCCAATCTAGTTTCTTGGATCCAAAAAATATCAAGACTAATCAACACCATTTTCCTTTTGAGTAGGAGCAACCTATTAGGGGCATTTAAGTGCCTAACATTTGAAGTTATTATCCTCATGACTCACTAGGAAGGATAATCTCCTTCTCAAACCTCAAATATATTTAACCCTTTTCTCACCTAGCCATAACTAGTTTCTCTCTAGTATAATGCCTTGCTCTACATCTTTTTCCTTGCATAATAATTATTTTATTTTATTTTAAACTTAGATTGGATAATCATTCTTTCCTCCACAAAATCAAATTCACCTCAAAAAAAAAAATTCTCGTCTTCTACAAGATCAAGCTTCATCTCATCTTCAAAATCCTCAAGATAGTCAATTTCAACCTCTAGCTCATTTTCCTTGTCCTTACCATTAGACACTTCAAAAATCTCCATAGCGATTTATAGTGAGGTCTTCTCCTTGGTGGGATCACATGGAGGGGATTGTCACATTTTATAACTATCACTTAAAGATGTGTCCCTATATTTCACTGGTAATTTGTCTCTTTGAGGTTCCCCAACCCTATCATGCCTTTTTGAGTTCACCACCTCAACAAAAGAAGGAACAATATTCTTCGCATCTCTTCTCTTTATAGTATAACCTTCCACCAATTTTCTCTATGACCTTAATCCTTTACATATTTTGTAGAGGACTAGATATTGATCCACTTTAATTCGTCATCTCCATATCCCAACCTTTGATTTTTCAATTCAATTACCTCCTAGGATGAGCTCTCTAGGTTGATAGTGATGCATATTCAAGTATTCATCCCTACACCACCTCTCAGAGATTCTTCATCCAACTTTATGAATGATCTTATTGAGTTAGTTATGTTCATGAGGATATCCAATTCCCAATATTCTATTAGTAAGTTGTATAACCTAATCCACATAGAAGTGTTTGTTGGTGAGTGCGATAAAATATTGAAATTGGGTTACCAATTGTACACATAGAAGTTGACCTCATCCATCACCAAAGACCATTTTAAAAAAAATTCTCCTCCTTCAACCTTGAATCGCATTCCACAAGAAAATAACCTTTCAATAGAGACTTTTACTTCCAAGCACTACTACTCTTTTCAATAGTTTAGAATTCGGATTTTAGCCAATCAATTTCTAACCCATTTTAAAAAAGAAGACACCTTGTTTTGCTAGTGTCACTTCTTGAACTCATCCTCTAAAGGGATATAATTTTAACCACTTCATGATGCACCACTCAATTCCCCACCATGACTACATTATCATGAGTTGCCACACCCATTTTTGTCTTCCATTCTTGCTTGGCATAACATCCCAAATTTGTTGGGAATTCACTTTTCTCTCCTCTAGTGATTTGCAAAAGAATTAAAAAATTAATATCAAAGAGTTCCATAGGATCTTGTGGAATTGATAAAAAAAACAAGTATTAAATATAATTTATATTTCAAATTTAAAATTTGAATTGCATTTGAAGATTACAATGACATTTTGAGATTGGTTCTTATTAATTAATATTATAAATATTTTAATGAAAATTTTAAGTTGAAAGGATGTAATAGTACATTACCTACAACTACTAATGACAAGTGTCACATAATGGCTAGTACTTGTCTTTATAATATTCTAATTATAGTATTTTAGATTTAATAAAAATTAAATGTAAGTTTTGTTAATTATAGTAAATTAAATGTAAGTTTAACTAAGGCTAATGAATTGTCTTATTTGAATATGGTTCCTTAAATGATGGTTTGTGGTAGTACATGTACTAAATCATATACATAATCTATGAGTAATGAATAAATTTAATGCATAATTTTTAGGAGTGGCATGTCTATATTCTAGCTTAATGGAAGATACATATTGTAGGAATAGTATGTCTATATTCTAGCTTAATGAAATATACTATTTGATACAATTTAGATATATTTTCAAAATTTTAATATATAAATAAGATATTTAAATAATCATTTAATAGTGACATTTTTATAATTATAATTGTCTAGTGTATTATAAGAAGTCAAAACATAACATACATTGATAATTGATTTTTTAAATTGTTTTTAATAATTTAACTTATATAATTTTCAAAAACATATTAGTAAATAGTTTTAAAGTCAAATAAATATAATAATAATATGTTTGTTTCAATTTTTTAATTTGAGTATTAATAATATTATTATTTTAAATATAAATTATATGGATTTTATAATTATATAGTTAATATTTTTTTTAAATATCATAAAAGAACATTTTTTATTTTTTTTTATTATTGAGATTTAGCAAGGAACGAGAGCTTGAGGCGGGTACATGTGCTTCCAAGCTAGGTTTTCGTCCATTCATCAACGGTGGGGGAGGCAAGGCCCTCCCCCACAAATGTTTTCTCCTTCGTACTCCCATTTGTTGGACGGTTTCAATGCAGATGGGAAGGAACAAGGTAAGTGTTCCTCAGTTGACCCAAAAATTAGCTAGTGTCCCTAATGAAGAAATAAAAGAATTTATCTACTGTGAAAGGGTTAGATTAACACGTGTGGCCATTTTCATGGCGTTCGTTGATTCTATGAACTTTCCTGATAGAAAATTTCTTGATAGCTGGTTTATTAATGTCTAGCAAAAAAACTAGGGGTTCATGTTTCAGTTTTTAGAATGGTACGACATGGCTTGTTTTTAATTTTTTTTAAATACCACCAAATGCAGGAGAAATTTTTAAAAAGGACATATTGGAATGTAGGGAAATGTGTTTTTAGGGCTCTAGCATGGTCTCACGAGGCCAACAAAGAGGAAATTATGGCACTATCATGTCTTAGGTGGGTACTATTAAAAAACGTACCCCCAAATATTTGGTCGTTTATCCCTCAAATTTTGGCTTCAATGGGTAATGTAATTAGGGTTGACAGGTCTAGGGTTTCACTCCTTGATATGAATTCTCGAACCTTGGTTTCTCTAACCTCGAGGGTTGAAATCCCATAATCCATGGAAGTTAACCTAGATGACTTTGTTCACTCATGCCCAATTGAAATCTTGGGCGGTCTAAATGTGTGTTATTTATGTAGGTGAGAGGGGCACATTTTGAAGAATTTCCCAATAATCCATAGAAACCCTAACATAATTGCCTCCAAAATGGAATTTGATGGCAAGTTTGTCTCTTAGAAAGTTAAAAATGAGTATCCCAAACTTGGAAAGACCCAAATAAACATAATGGACCCAATTGGGGAAGACTCTGAGACAATCATAAGACACTCATCCCCTTTAAATAATTCTAGGAATCTTGACCCAAACCAGTTGAATAATGAGCATAATAATTTGGAATGGGGAAGTGATAATTATTCTCCAAGAAAAATCATTGTAAATATAGAATTAACCTTCCCAAAAATAAATGGGGAAGATCTCTTAGCATCCAAAGTTCATGATGAAATAATAATAATAAATTCCTTTAATCCTCTCCTAGAAGAAGAGGATTTTTATGTGAATAAGACTATAAATACAAAAAAACACCTTGAATCCCTAATGAGAAATAAGGAAAACCATGTTATTCAATTCATCCCAACTAGAAATTTTGAGGAACCAGTAGCTATGAAAAAGAATGCACAATAGATTATATTGGAGAAAATAAGGAACAATATTAAATTATCTAACCAAGCAAAGAATGGTTATAACGACAAATTCAAGGGAAAACTTGAAGAAGTGGAAGTCTTCCTAAAAGGGCTAAATCATAATAGTACCTCCAATGATCCTAAATTTCAACTCAAACAATAGAGTATTAGTTACCCACAAGGTACTAACATTCAATTGGTGATACATAACCCTAATAAAAAGAGGAGAGGACATCAAAGTAGCAGTGGAGCAAAGGGAAGAAGAGGACATGGGTTTGGTTGTTGATGAACTTGTGTGTGTAGAGGAAGATGAAGAAGTTACAACAGTATGCTTGGATGAGAGCATGGAAGGAGAGGAGAAAAGTGAAGAAGAGAATTTTGTTGCTGCATTGGTTAAATATGGAGAGGTTTTAGAAGTGTGTGGTGAAGAGATTTTCCAGAATACAAAAGATGCAGTGGTGAGTGAAGTTGTAGTAATTGAGGGTGTTGAAGTTGAAACAAAGTATGCAATGATGTATGAGCGTCTAGTGTTTGATGGAGAAACTAAAGAAGAGTATGTGTTTCTTGAGGAGGAGATCACAGACTTATGCAGTTCAACAGTATGGGAAGTTATGACAAAGGAATTTGTAGAGGTAGAGGCTCTAGAATATGTGACAGAAGAGATTTGGTGGAGGTTTTCGGTCAATGGTGGGTCAAATCCCATGAGATCAGAGAGAATAACTTGTAGTATTTGGTGGAGGAGGTCAATTCATGGTGGACATGAGTCCATGAGAGGAAGGGAGAAGAGGGTTCAGCGTTGTTGGAGGAAGATGGTGTGTGTTTAAGAAAGATGTTGGAAAAAGAGGAAGAAGAATTAATTTTGAGCATAAAATTTAGCAATGGAGTTCACTAGAGGTTGGTTGTAACCTGGAAGAGTAGTTCAACTACTCAAAACCACCTTTGTGAGCTTATTCTCACAATATTTCTACTTGGCATGTCTGATGCAGGAGCATCCTAAGTAAACAAGCTATCTACATCATGATAGAAACCTAGGTGGTGGAGACCCCCCCAACCAATACAAAATAATCAAACTCAATCAAGAAAACCAACCCTTCAACACAATTCACTCCCCTTTTCACAAACACACACCTAAAGGCTTGTAGCCCTCACAAAATGACTCTTGGAGATATCTTTTAGAGAAGGTTGTACAAATACCTTCAAAACACCTTCTGATACTCACAACATGATCTAACACAACATACTAAAAGACTCCATGAGGTTTCTTTGCAACAAAGTTGAAAACCAATAGACTGCCCCTGTTCTAGGCCATCTAATTAGCCCTCTTTTACAAAGGAGATACCTCCTAAACACCTAGTATTCACCCAAACTCATTAGAAAGTCACTAATTGTGTTCCAAAACAAAAAAATCCACAGTCATTTGTCAATTTCATGACCTCTATGACACTGTACTCCAAAACCCTCACTTTTCATGCAATTTCCAAGGGTTTATTCAATCTCCTATCACCTAGGCTTTCCTAGCTCAACCAATGCATCCAACAGACCACAAATATCATTCACAAGGTTAAACAACCATTAAATTGATAGATCCTTCATCATTTTGACAAAGCCCTACCTTAACACTCCATTTTCACATGGAAAAACACCTTGTTCAGCCCTAGGGCATCACCCAAATCCCAACAACTTGTCACCTCTACCTTCAAAACCATCTAACCTAGCATGTGACAAGTCATTCCACCAAGATAAATACTTTTACAATAGGTGGAATGACTAAAGCATCATTTGAACTTCAATCAAACCCTTCCCTGGCCTTTAATAGGCAGTTACAAAAAATTGAAAAAAAATCCCTCTAAAATAGATGATAGACTCTCAAAATTGATACAAATGAAATTTAAAACATGCTCCAACAGAATTCTATGAAAATCAAATCATGACAAACTGTACGGGTTGTATAGATCCAGAATTGTGCAAAATTACAGTAAATTTACATAAATAAATGTTGTTATTGCCTTTGAATCTTCAATACAATCTCTCCAACTAATGCTTGAGCCTTTTTAAGGATTTTTATACTTTTTCCCTTCAAATTATAACTAACAAATTCCTATAACTGCTTTTCAAATTCCAAGACCCTTCATATTCTCAAAAAGTTGCATTTTTGCAATTTTTGTCTTGACAGCATTTTACATTTTTGCAACTTTTACCTATTTGACACCAATGACTCAAAAATCACCCTATTACATGGTAAATGGTCACAATAGACCTTATTTAGTGTAAATAGACTCAAATTACTCCAACCTCCCTAGACTCACCTAATGACCAACCTATCAAACCTTCAAATGTTCAAATTTGCAGTTAAGGGCTTAGGTGCTCCTGCACCATACAACCCCATTGAAAAAGAACTCATGTCACATGAGTTGTGCCTTATACCATGCTTCATCTCAGCTCCACACACTCTTTGATCTACAAATCTCCTTCCTTGGTTCAAATACTGAGATCTTTCACTATACCCTGCATCTTTGTCCTTGCTTGCACTTGGATATGGTTCCACTTTTACAATCAGACCTAATGATGGTCTTTTACCAGTCCCTTGATCAAAACCTACTTGTATTCCTTCATTCATACCTATAAAACAAACACTTGTTATAGTTTCCTTGATCTGACTTCTTTGTCTCATTTTCATGCTTACATCTGCCCTCAACTCTTTGTCCACTTTGTCCTTTCACCACAGTCATCAGTCCTTTTGTTTTGTCAGCACCATGTACCATTGTACTTTTAGATCTATCACCCATTGTACCTACAAATTCCACATGCTTTACAACCTTACCTTCAACCAAAGGACACACAATGGTCCCTACCATAACATTATCATACCAATTCACTGTCAATTCCTCCTTCAACCCTGCATTTACCTTTACACCTGCTGTCAGAGCATTTTCAGACTTCAAACTGACTGTAGTACCCACCTTTGTGTCTCCCTTCACAACCTTTGCAAGTTATTTCTTCCCACACATGATTACCTTATCCTTACCTTTTTATTCTTCCACAAGTGGAGTCAAAGTGAATGTACATCCATCTTTCTCTATGGTGTATGTGTTTTCTTTCCCATCATATAATGCATGTCTGTCAAACTGCCAAGGCCTACCTAGGAGTAAGTGGCAACAATCCATGGGAAAAATATCACACACTACCTTGTCTTTATAGCCACCAATTTTAAATTCAACAACATCTTGTTCATTAACCAAAAGTGATTTCCCATCACTCAACCAAGACACCTTATATGGCAATTCATGAGGAATCTTTTGCAAATTCAGTTTACTAACCATCTCACTTGACACCATATTCTCAGTAGAGCCTAAATCAATGACAATTTTGTAGACCTTATTCTTACACTTACATGTGGTCTTGAAGAGATTCTTTCATTGTAATGGCTCCATCTCCCTTGCTTCCTTAAGTATGGTCTTCCTCATCATCAATGATTCACCTATTTCAGGAGCAACATGATAACTTGCAGAATTAGCACTCTCACACTCCTCTTCTTGTACTATTTGATCCCTCCTTTTAGTCCTATTTTCACCTCCACTAGATGAAGTACCAATTTTTTTAGGGCATTTAAATGAAGGATGCCCAAATTCATTACAATTATAACATCTCCCTATAAATGGAATACTACAGTGCAATCCACAAATGAAATTATCAATGTAATCGGTGGTTTGGATTTGGCTAAGGATTTTTCCATGTAGGTTGAGCTTGAGTGAGTTAATATAATTGAGATTGAGATTTTTACCTACGTTAAATATGGTACACTTGGTGCAGTGCACAAAAAGGTGGAAAAAGGATATATTGTAGGCTCTAAGATATATTCTATGACAATAGATATTATTTCAATTTTATCCCCTTAAGTGAGGGCCATGGAGTGATGGTATATCCATATACTCTCTTAGACCATCATCCAATTAAGGCCACCTTAATATTGAACAATGCCAAAAAAAAAAGAGTCAAAGAAAGAGAAAAATTTCATCCTAAATGCAAATTTACTGAAGGATAGTGACTGCAAGGCGACCATAACTACCTTGAGAGAAATCAATAAGTGGATGCTAAAGTATCTAGGATCAATTGAGAGATGGGAACATAATGTAAATAGTGGAGGATCCTATTCCAAACCATTGGGAAAAATGGGCCATGGACAGGAGGAGAGAGGAAAACTACCTCCAAGATGAGTTGCTAAAGGTAGAATCTAAAGTCCAAAATGACCCCTAAATGAGAAACTAAGTGAAGAACTCAATATGGAAAAAAATCTTTAAGAATACTATAGGTCCATAAGATAAAAGGACTAAAAGTCAAATCCAAACTAAATTTGCTAAGAAACAAGGATAAATGCATGAATTTTTTCTTCAGGTACATAAAGGAGAAGGGGATGAAAGAGAAAATTGACCAGATTTGGCACAATGGATCCCTCTTCTCAAGCCAAGAAGAGATCTTGAACCAATTTTTTCTTTTCTATAAGGAATTATTCACCTCTAAAGGGAATAGTGAGGAGGGTCATATTGCTAGAGCCCTCATTAAGCAATTGATTCCCAAGAAAATTTCTAAGGAATATGCAACCAAGCTAACTAAAGGTATTACCAAAAAAGAGATCAGGAAAACCATCGGCTCTATGAACAATGACAAGTCTCTTGGGGCATATGGATTATCAATTGAGTTATATAAAACTTTCATGGATTGGATTTGTGTTGACCTGCACCAAGTGTACTTGGAATCCTTAAATAAAGGTTCACTTGTTCAAAACATAAATAAAGGCCTCATAAAATTGATACCCAAGGAATGGGATAAAACTAGTGTAAAAAATTGGAGGCCTATCACACTGTTAAATGTATCATACAAGATCTTGGAAAAAATAATAGTTATGAGACTAATCAACATCTTGCCTAAATTTATAACATGCAACTGGGCTTCATCAAAGGGAGATATATTCTTGAGAACTTGATAACAAGTTGGGAAGCAGTGGAGTGGTCAAGACTCTCTAAGCAAAAATCAACCATGCTTTTGTTGGATTTTGATAAGGCCTATGATAGAGTTGAATGGACCTTTCTAAGAACATCACTAGAAGTATTTTGATTTCCCAAAACCTTTTGCAATATGATAGATACACTTCTGAAGGATGTAACTGCTCAAGTGGATGTCAATGGTTCCCTCTCTAAAGTGTTCAACCTAGAAAGGTCTATCAAGCAGAGATTCCCCCTGGCCCTTGCTCTATTTGTTATAGCATTTGATGTAATTCTTTTTCTTCTAAGAGACACTTATATCTCTCTCAAAGTTAGAGGTTTGGTACTTCCTGACAATAATGAGCTTATGAATATCCAGTTTGTTGATGATACAATAGTTTTTGTGGAACTCAAAGAAATGAATTTAGATAATCTAATGTGCAAGCTCAATATCTTCTACAAGGCATCAGGGGAGAAAATTTGTAGAGAAAAATCCATCATGTTGGGATGAGCTGAGAACCCCCTTGATTGGTTACAAAAATTTGACTTTCAATGGGAGGCCCCCACAAACAAGTTACATATCTAGGGATCCCATTTGTAGTCAATCCTAGCCTAAAAGAGACGTGGTTATGGATTAAGGAAAATTTTGAAAATAAAATTAACGGTTGGAAAAGGCAATACCTGTCCATTGCTAGTAGGATCCAAGTTTTTCAAAAAAATATGTCATCCTACACTATCTACTTTGTATAGATGTGTGGTTCCTTAACAACTACCAAGTTAGTGAGATTCAAACAAATATCAAAAACTTTGTATGGTCAGATGGGAAGGGAAAGAGGAAAAATCACTTTGTTAAGAGGGATTGGTGCTTCTTAGAGAAGGCACAAGGGGGGATAGACCTAAAAGACTTGAAAAAATATGGTACAACACTTGCTGCTAAATGGATCATTAAAGATCTTGATGGAAATGATCCTTGGAAAATCCTAGTAAGGAATAATATACAACTGGCAATACCTTTGAGCAAGCAAAATCTTGGAAAAAATTTCCCTTCAGTGATATGCTCATTACTAAACATCTAGTAGTACCTATTGGTTCAATGGTGTTCAAAATAATTTGGAGGGAATGGGATCTAATCAAGAATAATGTAATAAACTCTCATTTCCTTGAATATAATAACAATTTAATTGATCCCAGTAGGTCCTTATGGTGGAACCTGGAGAACAATGGTAAGCAACTTGCTCTCCTTCTAAAAACCTACTCTAATGAACTTGGTAAGCCACAATGGAACTGGATAATATCTTAAAAATGGGGTGTTGAAGGAATGGGACCTTTTGATAGAAGAATATGGTCTTCCCCACTCTAATATGAGAACCTACTCTATCCTAAAAGATGCCTGAAAGGATATTCCACCCCTTGCAAGCTACAAGCCTAACATTGAACTGCAAAAAGACCTTAAATGGAAAGGCAACATCCCTCTATCTAATGTACAAACCAAAATAATCTACAAATAATTAATCAAGGTTGATCCTATAATCGGCCACTTAAATAGAACCTGGAAGACTAATATTGAAAGCAAAGATTGGCACAAAGTCTTTAAATCTATCTAGTCCAATGTGGTAGACCCCAAAAAAGCTTGGTTTAGATGGTTAATTCCGATTCAAAGGGTTCCTTATAAAATGAACCATTATGACATTGAGATTTGTAATATTTGTAGAATTCCTAAATCTATTGAGCATATTTTTTGAGTGTTTTTATGCTAATGAAATTTAGAAATTATTCTACAATAATCAATTGACTTGAGGGGATGGAAAAGTCGATTGGAAAGAAATTCTAATTGGTATGAAAAAAAAATAGACAAAGAGCTTAATTTGTTTTGGTATTGCTTGACTATTGAAATTCTATGGCATATCTGGAAGGTAAGGAATGAGGATAAATTCAATGGGTGTTAGAGGACACTTACTAAGTCTTCAAAAAGACTCATAATGTTTAATGTTGCATTGCAGGTAACAATGACCATGGAGATATCTATGCTTAAATTTATGAAGTTGTTGGGTGATGAAAATGGAGAGGAAATAAAATGGGGGCATACCTGGCACTACTAGCATGATGATTCCACAACCTTCCTCAAAGCCCTTAATGAATTCCAAAAAACCTTCAATAAAGTGGCAGTAGTTGAAAAGCCAGAGGGAGATAAAGAAAGACATGGTCCTAGGCTTCATGTAAATGAAGGAGATAGCCCAATAATTGAAGAAGTGAGGCAAAAAAAAAGAGCTTTTAAATGCAGAATCGGGCTAGAATACACTAGAGGAAGTAAGCCAAAGCGAGATCTTCGAGGCTATTAGATACCACATGCATGTACTCTGTTATAGTATAGTAATTGTTGTTATTCTACTTCAAAGACTCTACTGTTATAAATGACATATACATAATACTCTTTGTACATACATAGTATTTTTTTTTTGTATATTCACATTAACTCAAAAGAGGCGTAGGTGTTAGTTATGTAAATGCATAACTTTGTAGAGGAACAATATGTTCAATTTTGTATATGATTAGTAGTTTTTATATGTAAAATCACAGTGGGTTGATGAAATGATGCATCGACAAAAATTAACCTATATGTTACTCTCCTAAGCTTTTATTATTATTAATACAAAAAAATATAAATGATTAAATAAATGATTTTTTTTTAAATTATGAATTATTAATAAAATAATTTTATTTTTGATATTTTCAATTTTATATTAAATGTATTAGTAAAAACATAAAGACTTTCTAAAGATATATTTTTATAAAGAAAAAAATAATATTAGTAATATATTAATAAAACATCAAAATAAAAATAAAAATTAAACCTATTATAATTTTACATTATAAGATATATTAATTATTAAAAATATGTAAATCTTAATAATTTTATATTTTATTAATTGATTAGTTTTAGTTTTTCTTGTTTAATTACTTATTAATAAGTTGGTTTATATTATTTAAATATATTTGTGATAGGTCGAATTAGGTGGTTAGAAAGCAAGCAACAAGTGAAAGAGTGCAAATAAACAACTTAAAACAACCTACACTTCAAGATTAGCCTAAGTTGGAAACAAAACAAGACAAAGCCACGAAATGAAACTTTATACCTTGCGTTGAGTCGATCCTTTGGTTGGCCCTTCGATCTTGGATGTGTATGCTCCTTAGATGGCACAAGATATGTGATGTGAGATGCAAATGATGGTTGGAAACATGAAAATAGCTAAGTGTGGATTGAGAAACAAAACTGCAAGAGTTTGGCTACACAAAATGATCTCTCTCAAATGAGAGAAAAGAGGGGGTATTTATAGGATTTTTGGGAAATCCTAGGGGAAATGGACGGTTGAGATTGATCCACCAAATATCAAGATGTAGGGCTAAGGTGAGTTGAGAACTCACAAGCCCTCACATCTTGACATGTGGCATATGAGATAGCCCTAAAAGGTGAAGTGGACATGAGGTGGAAGAAGAAGGACATGACATGGAGAAGGGTACAAAGTACCTTGGGATTGGACAAGATCTCCTCATAAAGGAGGTCCTTGTCTCCATGTGGGTGAGAGGACATGTGAGGAATTAAAAATTCCTCAAATATTCTCATGGGGATGAGAGAAAGAATAAAGAATGAATAGAGGACATGTGGGGAGAAGTGAAGGAATTAAAAATTCCTTTTAGGTGTCTTGGGGGATTAAAAGGTGAATTAAAAATTCACATGGGGAAGGGGGATGCCTTGTCCAAAAGGAGAAAGCCTTTAATAAGGTTGACTCAAGGACATGTGCCATAAATAGGATGAGGATTAGGTTAGGCTAATCAAATGATTAAGGTTGTGCAAGTACTCAGTTAGATGGATTAATGACTGATTAGAGGCAAGTGGGAAATTATGGAGGATGTGACCTTAATGATGATTAAGGGTGTGCACATGCTAACCCTGGTTAATTAGAAGAAGATGAAAATAATTAAAATGGATTAGGGACCAACTTGCAAAAGTTGGAGGATGTGACCATGAGAGAGAAAAGATGAATTAAAAAATGAATTTTAATTCAAAAGGGGAATATGACTAGATTAAATAAAAGGGCATATTTATTTAATTTAGAGGAGGAAGAGGGGCAAAGTATTAAATTAAATACTTTAGGACTTTTGTGCAAGATGCAAGGTATTAATTAAACAATTGGCTTAATTAATATTGACAGAGGGGATGAACAACTGGATGAATAAGGAGACGCGTTTGATCATATGGAAGTGATCGAAATTGGACGTCTACAATATTAATAGACATTTATTTTTAAAATAAATTTATTAATTATCATTAAATTTATTTGAATATAAATAATAATAAATAATTAAAAAATACAAGTAGATATATTTATAAATGTTAATATATTAATAAAAAATTATATAATATTATTAATTTTAAGTCAATGAAACAAAATAGTTGCATGCCTATATAAATTGGCTCATACAATATATAATTTTAAATTTTAAATTTTAAATTTGAAATTTTGAAAATTAAATAATTAACAATTATTTTTTACTAAAATATTTATTATTATTATCATTATTTAATTTACCTGTAATTTTGTAACTAAACTTATATAAGACAAGAGCGAGCAACGATCCTGCCAAAAAGTTCTAGAATAGTTTTGTTTTAATTTGTTGTGTTTGCTAAGTTTTAATAACAATGTTTATAAAACAAATAAATAATCGGTACATAAAAAGCAAGTTTTCGTTCAAATTGGTTTATTATTCTTCATGATATTTTTAGATATCATAGAGCTATTACTGACCTCAAAAAAAGCATAAGATCCCATCAACATGTTATTCTTCATGATATTTTTAGATATCATAGAGCTATTACTAACCTCAAAAAAGCATAAGATCCCATCAACATGTAAATCCACTCACTGTTTTGTTTTGTCAAAGATGAATGTGTGTTATTTAAAAATTAATATAATCATATAAATAATGCTTAAATAGTGATGGACTTTGTTCTAGAATAAAATAAGGCATATTTAAATATCCTTTCAATTCACCAATAAAGATGAATTTGTCACATCCCATTTTTGAAGCTCCTCGACTATTTTATATTTTTCTTTGTATTTTGATTAGGTGGATGCAAGAGATTATATTTTATGTATTCGATTTATTAACTATATGACTAAGACACTAATTAAGTAGGTTACTCTTAATCAATTTAGTTTTGAGAAAATATCTTCTTTGTTTGAATATATATAAGAGTATAAATAGTAGAATATTATATTCTTATTATTTCAAATTTTGGATTAATTATCAAGTATATAAACTATAATAATATGTATATGCTAGATTTTGTAGAAAATCTTGGTAAATCTTGGAAAATAATGGAAAAATTTATGAATTACCATGGGGAATGCTTCCATTTAAATTAAATAAAGATTCTAATATTTAGTTACCACCATTGATCTAAAATATCATCTAATGGGTCTCATTGTACTTCATGAGGTAAAACATAACTACAATGTGTAATTCTTATGGGATCAAAATTTACTTTTAGATTATAGATCTCACCATAGGTACATGAAATACAATGGTCATAAGATTATATTTTCTATAGTAACAACTAAAAATGACAAATATGACTATAAAGTAAATAATAATTATTTTATATTATTGAAAATTATTAACTACTCTTTGTTGGTGTTGAGGGCAGTTATTCACTTGTTGTTTACAAATTCCAAACCTTACACTATGCCATCTTTTGACTCCCCAAAGTGTAAGAAGATCATTGCATCGCAGCTATAAGGATTTTAAATGAAACAAACCTGCAATGGCTTATTTCCTCGCAATATACATATGATTGGCCAGGGTCCTCGCTTATTTTCATGGTTTTCTTTTGTTCAATGAACAATATAATTTCTTTCAATGAAAATAAAGAGAATATTGTCATGATCTAGTTGTGAATATTATATAATATTTATATTTTATACAACATAAATTTTTATTTTTATTTTTTAATTTAAAAATTAAATCACATTAGTAGAATTGAAACATCCTTTACTCTAAAAAATATGATGCTAATTACTTTTTAAAATAATAAGCTTACTCCAAATATTTTAAAATGTATATTTTTTCAAACAATCAACATCCTTTACATTATTTAAATATTTTATAATATTTACTTGTAGTTTGTGAATTTCACATTACAAAGTTACAATACTCTTATAATTTATTTTTGTATAAATAAATAGTTTTATAATGTCAAGTTAAGTTTGGTATTACAATTTAAAGAGGTGATTTTATAATATTTATTAAAATAATTTGATATTTTAATATTAAAGTTTTCAAATATAATTAATAAACATATGAATTATTTGAATCAATAATTCTTTTAATATAAATAAATAAATTTATTATAAATATAAATAAAAAATCAAGATAACAATGTTTCTCATCACAAAATTAATTTAATATATTAGATGTTAATTTAATATAATATATAATCCAATATATTTTAAACTATTAAAAAATAATATATCACATTATTAAAAATTATAATATAATATTATAAAATTATTAGCTAATATATTAAATTATATATGTTATATATGTTTCATATTATATAGAATATATATTATAATATAATGTTAAATTAATATATTACATAATAATTTAGTATATTAATATAATATATAATATATTAAAAATAATTTTATAATATAATATACTAATAATGTATTAAATCATGTATATTATATAGTATATATTTTTAATTTTTTCATATACTATATAATAATTTATTAATTATATTTTAAGAAATAAAAGTAAATAAATATTTATAATGCATAAAAATAATTAATTGTCAACTGAAAAATACTTCTATTAAATCCCTTGACTAATAGTTTAATTTTGTGGTGGAAAAATATTTTGTGGTAAAAAGTGCCTTAAAAATTTAGAATTTTTTTTTGTTATAATGTTTGAGCAAATTGCATTTCAAAAAATTAATTTTTGATATTTGTTTTGTTAAGTATTTTGCATATTTACTTTGCAGTTATTCAAATATTTGTCAACTAGAAAATAAAAATGAATTCTCATTTGTTTAAATCAAAGTTATTAATAACTAGTTAACGAAAAATGTGTGCCTAGTTATTAATATTTATAGACTAATCTACCTATTATAGAATAACTTTAATAAGCAAGTAAATAATTATTTTTATTATGGTCATTGTGGCAAAAATTCGGGTAATGGAAGTAATGGAAGCGCATTAATCGCTTATATCGGGTGAAATTTGTCTACCAATTAGATTGAAGATAATTGAATTTTGAAATTTGTTTTGTTGTATAATTGGCATGTATACATTGATAATAGATAAAAAAAAAATCAAATAGAAAAAATGTTTGAGCTCTCATTGGTTAAAAAGAGAATTATTAATAACTAGTTAAGATTTGGCCGTGCCTATAGTTCCCGAACTAATAATGCATATGGAATCAAGTGAAATTCATTCCTAAAAAAGGACAAAATAATAGTTTACCTTCATTTCTCCTAAAAATTTGTCATAACACACAAAAAAAAACTTTTTAGCCAATCATGTTCACAATAAATAAGTTTTAAAATTTATAAAGTTAAATATTTTATATGTTCACTTTAAGGAGATTGAATTTTATTTGAAGCAATTTTTTTTTTCAAAACCAACTTATTAATAACTAATTAAACAAGAAAAACTAAAACTAATCGACTAATAACACATAAAAATAATGATAATTATAACGTAAATAAAATAATTAATTATAATTATAATATGTTGTAGTATAATTATAATTAATTCTAATATCATTTTATGAGTTTTGAGGTAAATGCAAAAAAAATAATTCTTAAGTGAATAAAATAATTAAATATATATTTTTTGGTATTTTTTAAATAGATGTATTTAACATATCTATAATTATCTAAGATTATTTTATCAAATAAAAAAATTAAGTAAATAATATAAAAAGAAATACATGCTAAATAAAATAACTAACAAATTTTAAAATAATTCAAAATTATATCTATCTTGCTTTTTTGGATAAATGTATTAAGGTATGCATAATTATTTGTAATTATTTAAAAAATATTTTATCAAATAGGAATTATTTAAGAAATATTATAGTATGAGTGTAATTGAAATTGAATTTATTTTTTATAATTTATCAAATATTGATGACTAAATGATTTTTCAGTAGAATGACTTTCTAGATTGACTAGTTGATTTATAAATGTTAAAAGTATAATTAATAATAATTAGTGAAAGATAAACAAAAACCAATTGTTGTAATTACTTTACAACATGATTGAAAGTATAGTTGATAATAACTAGTTAAAATTAGAAGACAATTTTACTTGATCAATGAATATTTAAAATATTTGATATACTATTTAATGAATTAAAGCAATTTAAAATTATAAAAATGTAATAATCAGGGAAAATTTTAAGAAACCCCCCCCCCTCAGAGAAGCTGTAAAATCCTAGCGAATCTTTCATACTTCCCGAAAAAAATATTAATTTTAGAGGCAATTTTTTTTCGTTTTTCGGACTAGATAGCAATTTGGAAGTGGGTGCATGCCTCCTTGAAATGGTGTATAATATCCATTATGGTGTTCAACATATCAAATATAAATTTATTGAGCACATTGTAGAATCCATGCATAAAAAAAATTTAATGATTAAAGGAGGTTCCACCAAGACATTTAGGTTCACAACCTACTTGTGCTATCTTTTTCTATTGAAATTCAGAGGAATGTTTCAGACCAACAAGCTTCAGATTCGGCCCTATAGTAATCCTGAGGAAAAGAAAATGGCTCCAGTATATGAATAGACCATTGTTATAAGGATGCATGATTCTCGAAGGAACTACAGTCATTTTGTAGACTACTTTTTGGCTCCATTGCATCAAGCAATTACAAATACTCCAATGCCTTGATTGCCTATGTCATGTAGAAATTGCATTCAACTAGGAAAATAAATACAATTGGCTGATTGGTACTTAATGGAAGAATATACTGTGCTAAGATTTTATGGATCGAGATTACAGCCATACAAACTTCCAATACATGTGATAGAGAGGGTTTTTGCTTTGGAATATGTAAGGCAGATGCATAGTACTGATGAATTGCACTTTACCAATCAGCAAAATAAGACCTTATTTCCTTCTTTACCTTTTTCATGTGGAGGATCACATTCGAGAGAAAAGCATTTAGTGTGGCACATAATCTTTTGAATTTTTTTGATTTTGATGATATCTGTCACTGACAGTATGATCCATGTGACACCATTAAATCAATGATTGTTCTCAATAAGAATGTTGCAAGTAGAATTCAACATGAAAGTAAACCCTTGCTCAAAAACTTGAGAAACAAGGATTCTTGGGATGAGGTCAAAATTGCAATTGAGAAAAGTGCTGCTGAGAATGGTATTTCTTTTGAGCAATTGCTAGCAAAAATTATGGCATTGCATTGAAAGAAAATCAGGAGGTACAACATTTTTTATCAAAAAAGTGCTAAACCATGTAGTAGAGTAACAATGCCAGGTTCTCTAGAGAAGGAAGTTACAAAAAAAAATTGGTCATGATCAAAAATTACTACCTTTTGGTCTATGAGGAAGGAGCTAGGTGAACCAAGAGCTCTTGCAGAGTATGGAGATAACAAAGGAGATAGTGAGTTTAGCAAATTGTGGAATATAGAGCATCCAAATGAACAAGAAGATAAAGAAAGTGATCATGAATCTATTGATGATAGGGAAGAAGGAAGCCATGTCAATTTCAAACTTGGTTTAAGTGAGGCCACAAAAGAAGCATATACTACTTGAGCAGCCATAGTTGAAAAAATGGGTTATGAAGGTGGTCCTTTGGGATCCCAAAGACAAGGCCCTTGGACGATAATAGATGTAGAGCATAGAAAAGCAAGTGATTTTTCTGGCCTTGGGATTGGAGGTGAAAAAGTAGACCTAGGGCATACAAGACAATTTGTTAGAGCTTCAAATCCTCATCCTCATGGTCAGACATAATCACAACTAGGATATGCCCATGGTGGAGAGCTTAGTGCAACTGGCACTGCCTCTAGTGGCGATGGTATGGGTAGTAGTACTAGTAGTGGTCAACATGTGCTACAACAACAAACTACACACAAGAGGACAACAATACAATATACCATAGAAACACTAGGTGATCAAGGCATACAGAAGAGGCAAAGGATTTTGACAGGTCCAAGTCACACTACCAGTGGATCCACCACAAAGGAGTTATTTCCAGGCACCCCCCCAATGCCAGTTAGTCTAGCTACGACATCATTAGCAACTACAAGTACTACTACTCCTATTCCTTTGTCATTCAAGCATTTCATTGTTCCTGTGTCCCTAGGTTTTGATTACATTGAAGAGTTTAAAAAGAAATCAAACATGATTAAAAAAGAAAAGAAGCAATTGATGGAGAGTGCATCTGTTTTAACTTCAGAGCCTGCCACAACCATGGTATTACCCACATTTGACACAAATAAAGAAATCATGGAGTACACATTTCTTGTTCCCACAGTTCAAGACAAACCAGCAAATCAGATGGCTCGATTTGAATTCTAGGTGAACAATATTCAATTGGATTTTTCTAGACTCAGAAATACTAACAAAATTAATGTATCAAAGAAGAACAATGAATTGGTGTACACATCATTGCTAAAGCAAGATAGAGGGAGAAAAAGGTTGCAGACTCAAATTGAAAAGTTACAGGTAGACCTAGCAAATGAGAAAGCAAAGAGGAAAGCAGCTGATAACAAGAGCAATGAATTAGAAAAAAGAAAAAAAAAATTGACTCTGCATCAACAAGCAAAGAGGATAAGCAAAATGAGACTGCAATGAATGAACTGAAGAAAAGGCTAGATGAGCGCAACAAGAAATATGATGAGGAAAAATCCACTTCAGAAAAACTAAGAGTAAGCATTGTGAATGGAAATGCACAGTGGGAACAAAAATTGGAGAAGGAGAGAAAAAGAAATGAAAGATTGGTGGCAGAGGCGATGGAAGCAAAAAAATGAAATTGAGACTTGTCAAAATAAGTTATCTACATTTTGTAGAGAGGCAATGAGCCATATGAAACAAAAGATCTGGGATGAAATAATGCAGAGGATTGATCATTTGTGTGACATGTTTTAATTGATTGATTCTATCAGACAACACCATAAGAAGCTCAACAAATATTTAGTGGACAACAAAAATGTGCTTGCATTAGAGAAATCTGTAAAATAAATTGAACAAATAGTCTACAAAGCCAGTGACAATGTTTTGAAATCAAAAGGGATTACTAATCGGCTTGCTACATCAATGACGTTGTCATCTATCATTGAAAAGTGTTTGAGAATGCGTGAAACAAAAGAATATTTGAATTTGGTTGCAAACAAGATGAAGAAGGTGGATGAAAAGGTAAGGAACTTCACAGAACTTGGTTTTCCAGAGGGTTTTGAGACAAATGAACGATTCATTGGAAAGAATGATTTCAGAAAGAAGATGGAGGATGCAATGAAGATTGATTTGGGCCAGTTTCCTTAGAACCCAGATGTGGTGAACTACTTGGATTCCATCATACCATTGCTAACCTTGAATGTAAAATTGACTGAAGAATGCAAGACAAGTTCCAATTTGAATCATGAATTGTTAACAAATCTTCAAGTCAAACAACATTAGTTAGAACAAATGACAATTCCACCACCCGAATAGTGGAAGTTGCTAGAAAAGGTGTTGCAGTGATTTGATTTTTAATAATATGGGTTTCCAAGTTCCAACTCAGCTCCGTGCAGAGTTGTCTTTATTCCAACTCAGACTTCAGTAATGTGTCGATGTTAAATGATAAATTATCTGTATTATTTATTTTTTCACTTGAAGAAAAAGTTTGATAGTGGTTTCAACTACTAGATACACTTCAAATGATTATTGATGTTCATTGTTGTATATGCTACTAAGACTATTTCTAATATGTTATTAAGCATTGAGCTAAGTGATGAATCGCTTAGTACATGTTCAAGTTTTACTTTTAACAAAATTAAAATATGAACTATAAAGTGACTTTAATTCCAGGCATCCATAATCTTAGTTAAATTGCATTACAATTTACAGATCGATACTCTATCTCCATGACTAGTACTACTTATCAGATCCACTAAAGATTTATATGAATTCATGCTTTAATCAAGGTACTTTAATTGGTTCATTAAACTAGATCTAGAATTAAAGCATGCATCAATGCATAATGACAAAGAATATTAATGGCATGTTGTGGTTACTATCACTCAAAGTCCCAGTTTTGGTGCTTTTCCTAACCTTAGTCGCTAGTCCTCAGAGATTTATAATTTATAACCTTATCGGTCGCTAGTCATCAGAGTTTTATAATTTATAACCTTGTCGTGGAGTTCTGAATTTTCATAACTTCCTGATTCCCCGAGTTCGTTCAGTTTGTTGAGTTGCAAACTTGCAAGTCTTTCTACTTTCTTGGTTATCTTTGTAGTTGGTGGGTCGGAGGTTTCGAAAACTTTGAAACTTCAGACTTTGGTTCTAAGGTTCCTAGTTTCAGTGACCACGTGACATTATGGACTTATGTACAGACTAAACTAGAGTTTCCTTTTGAGGAATTTCCAAAAGCATGCATGTTTCAAGGCTATCTTTTCGAGGAATGAAATTGAATGCCACATTCAATTCACGTCCTATCAAAAATAATGACATAAGTGTGTGGCGAAGTTTTACTCAAACATCTACCCTGCATTCTCATTCTTTGGAAAGGCCAGTACTTCTCAAGTACAAACATTCTTTTTACTCAGAAATTTAGCCTGCATTCTCATTCGTTGCCAAGGCCAATACTTCTGAGGTGCAAACATTCTTTCTCCG
This sequence comes from Sequoia sempervirens, assembly GCA_007258455.2. Taxonomy (NCBI): domain Eukaryota; kingdom Viridiplantae; phylum Streptophyta; class Pinopsida; order Cupressales; family Cupressaceae; genus Sequoia; species Sequoia sempervirens. The sequence goes on along the minus strand of VDFB02000015.1, from coordinate 48,865,223 downwards.
CGAATTTTCATTTTTCACCCATGCAGAGTGAACGGACGGTAGGCGTAAGGGATACGGAGCTCAGACCTTTTAAGTTAGAAGAATTTTGGGCACGCCTCAAGAGGGACAACAAGTCTGAGCTGGATATAAAACTCTTAGAAAGAAGGCTAGCTCAGGCTGGAGGGTTTCCAGAAGTTGTGTTGAGTGTGGACCTGATAAGTGCATGTACGAGAAGGTACATTCCGTAGACATGGGAAATTAAAGCCGCGGACGGGACTGTAATTACAGAAATTTCTCATGAAGTTGTTTCCTGAGCGTTGGAGATTCCAGAAAGGGAACCTCTAGAAGACATGTCTGTCACAGTGGCAGGTGAATTTTTTGAAGCGAATAAAGACTGGTGTTAGAACTCCATGGCCAAAACCTGGTTGAAGACTGAAAGGAAAGGTAAGTCGCAACTACCAAATAAACTCAGAAGATTTCATTTTAAGGGATAAATTGTAGATGCTATTGCTTTATTGCACCGCATTATTGGGAATGCACAAGTTGAGTTATTTGAGGATTGGATGTACTGGTTTATCTTGATAGTTTGTGATGAGAACATTTTCATTGACTGGTCTGAAGTTATTTGCTTCCATTTGAATGAGCAATTAATTAATTTCCATAAGACTGCTACTTTTTGTATGTGTTCTTGCCTGACCTACATTAGTCAGAGGTCCTTTTGGCTAGGGTTGGAGCCGCAAGGAACCCCAACTTCTGATATGCCTGTGTATAAACGCTTTCCTCAGTTCACTAAAAAATTTGGAATGGATGATTTTTGTCGTGTTAATGATGCATTTTTAATGGAGGTCATGAGGAAGCTGGATGGAAATCCAGAAATGCGCCTTTCCCCTAAATCCATTTCTCTTGTATCAAAATATGGGAGTTTTTATATCCAATTTGATAAGTTTTCCTATCTGAGAATAGGGGGTTTTGAGAAAGCCCCATTGAAATTACCTCGGTATCCTGAAGATTTAATGATATTTCTGGAAGTTTGTCGACAAATGGCAATGGATAATATTAAGTATACGAACATGGGGAAACGAGGGTATGCCTTCCCATTGGAGACCCCTTCTTTTTTGTGCAAAACAAACCAAATGACCAGGGGAGTTGAAGGACTTCTCAAGGAATATAACCTCCAGAATTTGTCTATGAGAGCTAATTTTGACAGTAAGGGTTTTGTGAAGCACAATCTCTATGGAGGGAGCTCATATCGGCATCACCCATCTATCAAATATTTATGGGAAGATTGTGTCAATGATAATGAAGTTTTGAGAAGAGATTATATGAGGCTAATGCTAAAACAGATACAAGCTTTCGGTCTTCAATTTGACATTCCTGAAAATGTAGCTGAGGATTCAACAATCTTAGATCCTGGATATGAAAAATTTCCTGAAAAATCCCACCCTAGGGTTGATTGGAACCAAAGTGAAATTTCAAATATGAGGGTGTGTGTTGCCCCAGTGCTTAAAAGAACCTAGGATTGGTTGGATGGGAAATAGCGACAAGTTTTTGGTCCTATTTAGGAGCCGAATTCATCACAAAAGAATGAACAGGGGTCTACACAAGCATCTGGTGCAAGTGTATCATCGGGAAAACCCTTTGTTAGGTCGTCTAGTGCAAATTCTCAGTCAGGAGGTGATGTGATAGGCCACAAGAAATAGTCAAGTTGAAGAGCATCTATGAACAAGACAGTGTGCTTTCTCCTACCCCTAAGAAGAATACCAATCAAGAAAAACTTCAACTTGTGGCTGCAGATCGCTGAAGATAATATCTTTCCTCCTATGTCTGAAGACTCTGAAATGCCCTCTTCTCCACCTGATAATCCACCTTTCACTCCTACTACTCCTAAAGAAACTATTACTGGAAAAGAAGATTTTGTTCTGGTAGTAGCCTCCCCAGGATGGCTGAAAAAAGCAGTGGAGAAGAAGAGAAAGTATACTCCTACAATGACAGTTGGAGTGGATACAGTTGCAAATTTACTTCAAAGTTCTTCAAAACCTAAGAAATCCAAGAGGATGTCAAGGATGGTGACTGATGCTACTTCTGGAAATCAAATGTTAGAAATTGATGACCCTATCAAGGAAATAAATGAAGATGAAATAACAGCGGCGGACTACAAAGTCACACATGTTGATATGGGGCCTCCAACACTGGAAGGTGATATGTACCATGCCAATTATTTAGTCATTACCTTGATTAAAAGAGTGAAAGAACAGAGGAAAGAAAATACAAAACTGCAATCTCAAGTCCTCACGTTGAGTAACTTTATTTCTTCCATGGCCACTCCTACATATAATGAAGCCTCAAGTTCTCAGCCTCAGGTAGAGGGCATCGATGTGCTCACCATAGAGAAAATTAAAAAAGAATTTGAGCTATTCCAGAGCTTCTTGTGAGGGGATCGAAACAATATCTCAAGAGGCTATCTTCTTTCTAAATAAATCTTTGCAGTTTTACACTCAAGTTCTTGACAAGAGGAAGGAGTTAGTAGGAGAACTTCATGATGTCAGAAAAGATCAAACTAGTCTCTATGTGCTCTCTCAGGAAATGAAAGAATTGAACTCTATGGATCCGAAGATATTAATTGGTCAGAAAATTTTGAATAATCCTAAGGAGCTAGACCCTTCCTGGTCTGATTCATTAGAATGGAAATTGAATATATATGATAATCTGGTGAATTTAATTAAGAACACACTTGAAAAATATTATGAAATGTTGGAGGAAATTAAAAAATATTTTCATATTCTGGGAGTAGAAATTACTGATGAGTTTGATGAAAGGATTCTAGATATAAGAGAGATCTCTCTAAAGTTTAGAGAGAAATTCGATAAAGAAATATTTGATCCTGCTACAGTGACATGGGAGTCCTTCTCGAAACTCAGTGCAATGGAGCTCCACCTGAAGGCTTATAATTCTGGAGAAAAGAGAAGATCTCAGATGTTGTTTGATTTTGAAAAGGCTTTGGGAAAATGGAGAACCAGGTTACAGATTACTACAATGCTAGGGAGCAGAAACATCACCGCAATTGTCACCAAGTACCAGGAATACAGGCAAAGATTAAAGGCACAGGAGGCGTTACTGAAGGAGAAGGAGGCAGAAAATATTGAAAGCGAAGGAGTCGGTGTTGTTTAGTTTTTAGTTTTTATGTTATTTTCTTTAATTTGGCTCTCTTGATACTTCAAAGACTTTTTATTTTAATTTCTAAAACAGTTGTCTTCAAGGAACCGTTATCAAGACAAAAAAACTTTGTTATTTTTATTGCTTTTTTGTTATTTCAATATAGAAAGACAATGGTGAAGTTCATGCATGCGTAATATTCGAGTTATGGTGTGTACTGTGTGGATTTATTGTGCTTTTGCTGAGTAGTTTTCCAGTGGATTGTCTAATGTCTATTATTGGAATGATAAATTTTTGGTTAATTTCATTGTTGTGGAATGTTTATCTATGAATAAAGATTTTATGGTGATGGATGCGTAAGGAGTTCTCTGAATAATTTAGGTGATTTGGTAGTTTAATATTTTATTGTTTAAGTTGTGTGGATGTCTTTATAAGTTATTTATGTTGAACTATTAGCTTTTGTTAGCTTATAAGTTGTGGATGTTGAACTGTTAACTTCTATTCAAGGAATGGATTAATATTCTTTGAGTTATTTATCAAAGATTTTGTGAATGGAAATGCAATAGGAATTTATGAGTTGAGTGATAAGTGTTGTTCTTTAAAAATGATGCAGAAACACATATCAAATTCAATACCATGGAATACAATATAAAATATAAAATATCACAATTTCATGGAATACAATATAAAATATCATCAACTAAAGTTTGGAATATGATTCATGAAGTGCAATATAAAATAAAATATCATGAAGTGCAATGATTCACAATTTCAATTTTCATTCAATACAATATAAAATATCATCGACTACAGTTTGGAACAATGGAAATTGATTCATGAATCTTGTAGTGCAGTATAAATACCTAAAAGTTGCTAATTTTCTTCCATTTCCCAAATGGATTCAGGGTCCCAAAACTGATGTTCAACATCAGATAGAGTAAAAGAGTCATCTTGAAGCTCTTGATTCTAAGTCTGCTCTTCACCTTCTTCGGCCTGTGTCTCAAATTCAACATTCACTATGTCATTTTCGTCAATGTCATATGTCCCAATCTCACTTCCCATGGCAGTGCCACCAATACCAGCCTTTGGAATTGGAGTCTTGCATAGACCGGTCCCTCTTCTTTCACATGTGGACCTCCAAATTGCGAGTTCCCTATCAAAAGGAAAAAAATTGATATTATACGCAATTCCTTTCATCCTCAAGCAATTTTCCAAATTCTTGTCTAGTTTGTTTCTTAACTTTGATTTCAAAAACCCTAATGTACTGAAAACTCTCTCATCCTCCACCGACCCCAATATCATTGTTTGACATAAATCAGCAAGTTTAAAATATTCTGATATCTTATCACGCAATATTTCACTTTGGCCTAAGTTTGTCCAAACCCTTTTTCTTGATCCCGGTTCAAAGGCCTTGTCCTTGCCCATGGATTTATACTGGTCCTTTATAGCTACTGCAAAATCCTTACATTGCTTTCTTAGCTTATCTTCATTTAAAATTCCTTCTATTTTCTGCTCATTGATTGTTACAGTTTTCAAAAATCATTCGATCAAGATTTTTACTTGAGAGTGAAAAAATATTGGGTTATCTCAGTTTTCCCAAAATTGAGGATACACAATACTCATGGCTTCAAGTATTTCATCTTGAGGGAATCTTTCACGAATCTCTGAGGAAAGATATTTTGCAATTTCCTTCAAATTATCACCAACAGATTTAACAATGTCTTTAAAATCTTCCTCGTTAACAGGTACTTCTCTGCTAGAGCGCCTGGTAGTCTTACATCGGTACATTTGTATCTCATATCCACGTACACAGATACATAAGTTCCCGATTCCCTTAAACTATAAATAATTATCAAGATCATTCAAATCAATAATTTTCCGCCACAAGTTATAATCTACGCCATCTTGTGTTAAATCTAGACATAGATGATCGAGGGCCAAGCATGTATGTTTACGCAGATTGGCATATTCATTAATATACATAGCTCTGTCTTGGGATTTCTTCACAAGACTATTCATTTCATCCAACATGGGGAGAAGACTAGCTAAATTCAAGAGTGTCTCTATATCGTTTAACTTATGTAAGAGGTCAGGAGCTTTGTCTACCATGTTGCAGTTTTCATACATCACTCCAATTAAGGATCGATATTTTGAAAGAACTCGTTGCACTGGTCCATGCAGGCAGATCCATCTAGTATCGACATCCTTGAGAAGCTTGTTTCCTAGTGTTATTCCCTCAGCAAAATTCTAAAATTCTGTGAAATGTTTGGGACTTCGGCAGAAGTATGCGTGGATCTCACGAACTAGATTTTCAACTTTTGATACTGTAGGAAACTTGCTTACAATTTTGAATGCCAAATTTATTTTGTGGGCCATGCAGTGAATGCCAAGCGTGTATGGTGCACAAGTAGTTTTTAACTTTGTGCAGACACCGGTCCTTTGACCTTGCATCACTGCAGCTCCTACACACACCAACTTTTTTGCAATTGTCAACTCATCCATAGCTGTAATTTCATTCAAATATTTCTTGACTAGTTCAAATATATTATGCGATGTTGAATTGTCCTTCATTTTATGAACACAAAGAAGATGAGCTTGGAAAACATGTTGTTGTAAAGTATACAAATGCATACAGACCCAAGAAGTATTGTCTACCACAGTAACTTCATCTAAATATAATGCAATGAAGTTTGACTCTTTTACTTTCTCCTTTAAATCTTCCTTTTCCACTACAGCAAGACACTTTTCCCATTCCCATCCAGCGTTTATTGACCAATGTGTGTAGGGATAGTGAGGAACATTCAAAAAAGATAATAAGCCAGAATATTCTAGGTAGTCTATCATAGGACGCCCTCTAGAAAAAATATGAAAAACAACACTCATTTGAATAGTTTTTGACATATTTGCTCCTTCCATTGCTTTTCCAATTGAGCCTCAAGTGTGTTGTGCAGTTTTTGCACACACCCCGCTGAAAGCAGGGACCCTCTTTCACTTTATTTTGGTGTCTTAGCCCTTTCATTTTGAGGTTTTATCTTTCTTTGGCATGTGCTTAAATGTTTATTTTGATTGCCTAAGTGATTCCCCTAGGTTATTCATTGAAAATATTAAGTTCTTGATGAATTTTGGGTTTTTACCCTAGTTCAGGACTTTCCACCCTGACTGGATTTTCCCGGATCCTGCTCGGACTCTGGTTGAACGCTATGGTCCAAAGATTTTCAGTCTTCACGGATTTCCATGTGGGCCAGATTTTTCTAAAATCCATCCTGTCGTTGGGTTCCCATATTTTCCTAGTTGTCTTGTCGGCTGCATTAAATGTCGTTTGTACCATTGGCGAGGGATGTATTTAACCAATTTCTGATGAATTTTATGCCATTATGCTTTATTGTTTGTCATCGATTGAGCTGTGGAGTGTTTTCTTTTGGTATTCAAATTGATTTAGGGCGCTGAGTTGGTGAATTGCTCGATTTAAGAGGTGATTTCTTGAGCATTGTTGTTATTGTCTTTGATGGGTGCCTTTAAACGTGCATTTGTTGTTCCTGAGTTCGATTTTTGTTGCGTCAATGGTACGTATTCGATTGCCCTGCTTTTGATTGATGATTTTGGATAATGCTTTGATGTTATAGAGTTTATTTGGGTCTGAATTCTTGATGTTTGATTATTTCATGGCTAGGGTTGCATAACATTGTTGATTTATAGTCTTCCAAGTGATTTCCGATCTTGTTTGTTTCTTTGCATTGTGAGGAGTCTTGCTTGAGAGTCGTGATTTCCCCTAGTAATGATTTAGCAGTTGAAGTGATTAAATCCTGAGCTTGCCTGTGCGTTAATGGCTGATTTGTAGGGTTTGACTTAAGGCATCACCATTTAACTTCAGTTTGCTTCCCAATTGGCCTAGAATTCTAAGAAAATTTATAGAAGGTCCATATCAAATTTATCTCAGGCCTAGATTCTCAGAATTTATGATCGATCCATTAGTCTAAGCAAAATCGTCATTTAATGTCGAAGTTCGAGTTTCGTCCTCAGTTCAGGATTTTCCATCCCTGGCGGATTTTTTGGTTCTGGCAAATTTTCCAATTCCCTTCGTTTTCCCGAAATTCACGTACTCTCGGAGTTTTACCTTATCCGCGGATTTCCTTCGACTCTAGATTTTCCTAAAATCCTTGATTCTTTGTTTTTTCCAGAAATTGCAAAGTGTCTCCTCCTTCGTAGAAATCCGACCCGTGCGGATTTTCCCAAAATTTGATGAAATATGAAGGAATATGAAATAGCTTGATTTGTTAATGAATGATGATGCATTTTATGATTAATTCATGCTATTTTGAGATCTCACATGTCGTTTATTGATTGATAATGATCAGATTGAGTTGCTAATAGGTGTTTTCATGCTTTTCCCGCTGGAATCCGTCTGGCCCAAAATTCTCCAAAATTCCTCCCTGGCTTGGATTTTGCGGATGGTCCTGAAACCCGAAGTTTAATATGATCATTCTATATGAGGTTTAATATGATTTAATGATGATTTTGATTGATTAACCTTTGTTTGTGTGATCTTTATTATGGTTCCTTTGTTGAGTGCAGGCTGAATCTAGCAAGGTGACAACTAGGAAAGCTAAGGGTGACATGGAGGGATCTGTCGTATTTGAAGCATAAAGAATTAAGATGGACATCAAGAGAAAAATCCCAGAGAGAAAGATCACTTCTGTTTGGTCAGAAGTAATAGATACCAATGTTGGACTATGGGACTACGAGGAATTCAAAGGCAGAATGGCATCGTAGGATCTTCCTCTAGTGGCTAAGAAAATGTTAGAATCAGGATTGGAAAATGTAGCTAGTTTCCCTTCCACGATGCAATTTTATGAGTTGGTCCTTGAGTTTGACAGGGATTACAACAGTGGTACATAGAGAATTATTGGTCCTCAAGGGAGAGTGGTGGAAAATTTGAACCCTGTTTCCATTGCACAGACTTTTGACATGCCTGATAGGTCCTACGTGGTGTCATTCGACATGGAGGCAGCTAAAAAAATTTATGAAGAAGAGACTATTAAATCACAGTAGCTTATCAATTCCTGGCTGGAGAAGCCCAAGTCTCACTATTCCAAACTGCCTAAATAGCTATTCAGAGCCAAATTCAAGGAGTATTATGATGCCATCACTCTTCTTAGTAGGGTGGTTGGATTAAAGAATGCAGGTATGTTTGAGAATTAGATGTGCCACATCATTGCAAGGATGGAAGGAGAAAAGATTAATTATTATTGGGAAGGTGTTATAAGTAGTGATTCATGAGCAATTGTCCAATGTGCTACAGACCAAGACCTTCACAATGACCTCATACTTAGTCTATGCACTTGCGAGATTTCATCCATACAAGGGATTAAGTACAAAGGGTGTTTTTGGGCAGGATGTTATTTATGAGGTTTACCCTCAATTACACTTAGGGAGCTCAAGTTATAGGAGGGTGAATGACGCATTCACCATGCATATCACCAGGTTGTTGTAGGGTGCAGAACATATGAGGATTTAAGACCAAGCTAAGGAGCTCATCAAGAAATATGGTGCTTGGTTCATTCAGTTCCCAACCTTCTCATACATTCGGATTGATGGTTGTCAAAGGGCTCCATACAGGCTTCCAAGGTATCCCACTGATCATATCTTACTTTTGGAAGTCACCAGACAGATATGTGACTTTGATGCTATTGTCAAAAGGGACAAACATAAGACTGGTTTTGGTGGAGACTTCCCTTTGAGGATAGGAACTAGAGAGGCATGCCCTTCTATTATTTCAGCTCAGGCTTCAGAGGAGGAGATGAGTACTCTTGGTTTATCTTTCCATTCCAAGAGGTCTATATTTGATATAACAGATGAGGCACAAAAGAAGGCCAGTAGAGAATATAGCCATAAGGTTGATTTGGAAGACTACTGGGCCAACTGCAGTGATGAGTATGAAGTTAGAAAGAAGTTTTCCCAGCTTCCAGTTGAATCGGTCTGATTATATAATGTAAGAGTAGTTCCTGATCAACTTGAGGATGATGGGGACTTGATTCAAGATCATGCTTATGAAGCGGTGAAAGATAGGCCAATTGGTGATGTGGATTGGTTAGAGGAAGAAAAAATAGAATTAGGACAGATAATGGATCCAGTTACCAACTTTACCAAAATGTGGCTAAAGCATAAAATGTGGGAGTTAGAAAATGAAGGTGTACAGTGCACCTATGATCTGATGGGAGATTTGGATCCTCATTCCACTTCTGAGGAATCTACTGAGCAAGATCCTAAGGGAAAAGGTAAGGTGGGTTCTCCTTTCAAAATAAAGATAAAGGGTGTTCAAGAAGAGGAAGCCCAAGAAATAGAAAAATAGAGAAGGCCTATTGCTAAGAAGAGGGGGCATACTTCAAAGGCTAAGAAACCTGGAAATGAGGAAGCCGAAAAGCAGAATCCTGAGGTTGTTGCTCTTGTGCCTAAGAGGAGAAGAATTATAAGAGTGTCACAAAAGGCAGGTTCTAAGGATGGAGGGGATGATAATCCACCTGTGGCAAATGTGGAGAGTTCAGAAGAGAAGGCACAAGTTTATACAAGGAGGTCAAGGACTCCTCCCAAGGATAGTGTGCCCAAAGAAAATCCTCCTCCACTTACTTCTCAGGAGGAGTAGCATGAGGATGTTCCTTCTTCCCATGAAGCTCAAAATGAAGAACCAGGTAAATCCAAAGAAGCTGAAGGTCACCAAGATATAGAAGGAGAAGAATTTAATGAGGGTGAGCTTTATAATGCAGAGGCAGAAGTAGAAAAGGTAATGCAATCTCCCTTGGTTGCATATGAGGATTCACCTATTAGGACTAAAGGAGTTAAATCTCCTCAAAGAGAAGAAGAAGTTGAAAGGATTCCATCACCTAAACATAAGGAAGAACATGCCGAGGAAAAGGAGAGTAAGATAGATGAGACTTCTGGGAAGCAGGGTTTGAATGAAGAGGTGCCTAAAGACCAGCAGGAGGAAGTGGGACAGAGTGAAGTGTAGTTGGATTCCACTATCCCAGATTTTGGACAAGGAAATTAAGAGAAAGCAGGTTGTTGTGGAAGACACCCCACCTAACTAGGATGATTTACTGGCAAAGATAGGAAAGGATAAAGGAAAGAAGAAGGCCAGGGTCATTTCAAGGATTGAAAGAGATGAGGCAAGTAATAGGGTGGTGCATATTGCAACTCCTACTCCGGAAAAGAACAGAGACAAGGTTACTGCGAAAGATTACAACCTGCAGACTTTCAATTTAGGGCCCACTTCCATTGAGCAGGACATTGAAGATTATCAAGGTTCTAGCACAGTCATCCTGGGGAGATTGAGGAAAGAAGTTCAAACTAAGCAAGAGCTGAAGAAGGAGAATGTAAAACTTAGGAAATGCTTGGAGGATCTGATGAAACCCTTGCAATCCATTAACCCCTCGTCCTTTGTTGCAAATCCCTTTCCCCATGAAACTATCACAGAACTTGAAAGAATGAAGGCTTCGACTCTAGCTACTGCAAATTGGCTACAAGGGGTGTGAACTAAAGGAAATGATGCTATCAAGGATATTATGTCATCTGGGAAGGATGTTATGAAGGAAGTTGATCGATTGAAGGAGGTGTTGGCCCAAGATAAGGAAGATAAATACCTACTGCAGAAAATGAAAACTATCATGGAGTACACCAAGGACAAGATTATAAGTGATGGAATTCTCCCGACCTCCAGAGTTGCTGAACCTTGGGAGTGGTTTGAAGCTTTGCACATCAGGAAAAAGGTTATGAAGAAGATATACAAGCAGAGGAAGCAAATTGATGATACCCTAACTGGTATCTATAATGGTTGTGTTGCTTTCTTTGAGATAATGACAGGAAGGAAGATTGCACCTAAATATTTGGGTGTAGAACAGTTGAGAAAGTGGTGGCATGATGTTTATGCTCCAGTCAGTGATGATTATGTTACTAAACACCAGTTAGATGATGCATCCACATACATTGTTTTCATTGATAAATACCTAACATATAAGGTTGAGTGGGATAAGTCAATGATACAATCAAGGGAAGAGATTACATCAATTGAGAGTCGACTTAAGGTTTTGCCTTTACCACCTGTGGCTGGCTTGGATAGGGTGCTTTTGAAGGTGCATGAAATGCTAGATCGTAATAAAGACAAAGGGGAAGATAGTTAATGATGGCTACATCGAGATTTGTGCTTCCCTATTATTTTTCATGCATTGGTCCAAGCTGCATTGGAGATCCCAGGCCGACCTAGATGAAGTTCATGCATTTAATGCATATTTTATCTCATTTTGAATTTCTCTTGGCCGACTTGTTGTGCCTAATTATTATTGTAAAACCCTAACTATGGCCGACATGTTTTGGGGGTTCTATAAAGATGGCATTTTGCCTCATTTGTAAGGGTTAAGACATAGACAGACAAATAGAGAGATAGCTAGTGTAGAAGCGAATTAAGTAGAGAAAGAGTTAGCAAGTAGTTGTTCTCAAGCAAATATTGTAACAGAAAACTGGAATTGTTGCTACAGTGGATAATTTGATGCAAGTAATGACATTGTGATTTGGTGCCATACTTGTGTTCTCCTTATCTTGCATGGTTCTTGTTATTCTATCTTTAGAATTGCTTTGAGCAAAATTAATATTTAGGATTAGATTTGATTCAATGGTGTTTATCATTTGATAGTTGAAGTGTTGCAGCAATCCCTGGTCCATTTTTCGCAACCAACTGATTGTTAGTTGCTTTGCAAAGTTAGCCTGGACTTTATATTCATTATGCTTAGTTCAATTGTGAGGGTTTATTCATTTCAATTGCAATAGGGTTGTTTGAATGAATGTTCATGATCTGAAAATATTAACACCTTAGAAGATTGTACTATTTCTATAAGATTGCAGATCCATCTGGGTCAAGTAGAAATCAGTTTTGAGGGATTGGTCCATTCCGAGTGTTTGTCATTTGCATTGTTAATCTTAGGTTTAGTGTTAAATCTAGAAATCTCTTTGAAACCTCATATCTTTTATTATTTCTTTTGTCATTTGGGTTAAATTTAGGATTGAAGTATCATCACATTGCTAGATCTGATAAATTAGAGATTCAGTATTTTGCTTGTAGTAAGGTCCCATTGTGATTACTAACATTTTTACATTTATCACTAAGTTGTTTATGCATTGTCAAGACCTGACATTAGAGACCTTGGGGTTATCTCTCGAGGCTTGCTGATAGAGATTTACCTTTCAAGAGAGATAGGATATTATATTCTGTCTGAGTTGTTGTTGTGCAGAAAACATCATCAACAAAGTGTACCTTTACATGCAACAAGCTTTGACATGCTTTTTTGATGCTTTTCATAATCTGCAGCATACCTAACATGAAGACATTCTTCCTTTGATTTCCATCATAAGACTGATTGTTCCTTTCCGTCTATGATTTGTTTTTCATAAACTTTATCGATATGCTTTTCTATAGTGTCAATCTTTAGCTGCAACATCTTGGGTTTTCCCAATTTCCAAGTACAAATCGTACATTTGGCATGTGTTGATTTTTCAATATCGTCTAATTCCCCCACTGCTACAATGAATGGGTACTTTGACAACCAACCAAGTTCAAAATTCCTTGTCATTTCCCACTCACACCCCCTTTTTGGTTTGTTTTTCCTTTTCTTGCTACCAACATCATCCTCATCCAATTCAATTATCTCATTCTGGCTAACCAGGGTATCCCTTGGAGCATCTTTTGCGGTATTGCCATCCCCATTTGAATTTGATACATTTTGATTTAAATCAATGACAATATCAACTTGAACTTCCGTTGGTGCTGAGGTATTATGAATGCTACCAATATTTGGTGGAAGAGTTGATGATGTAGCTCCATCTTGACCTGATCGATCAAAAGCTTTGGCAATTCCAAAGTAAGACTATATGGTACGTCTAAGTTTTTGGTGTTTTGATGGCCTCTGAGTCTCTTGATCTTCACCACACTGAGGGGCGACAGAAGTATTTTCAACACCCTGAGGAGCGGCAAGAGTATTTTCACCACCCTGACTTTGAGGAGCGGCAGGAGTAGTTTCACCACCCTGAGGAGCGGCAGGAGTATTTTCAACACCCTAAGGAGCGGCAGGAGTATTTTCACCACCCTGACCCTGAGGAGCGACAGGAGTATTTTCAACACCCTGAGGAGCGGCAGGAGTAGTTTCACCACCCTGAGGAGTGGCAAGAGCCTTATCGTTGCTGCTCGAGTTGCTCGACATATTAATCTCTGATTCGATCGACATATTCATCTCTCACTTCGAATAAAAAACTGGAAAAAAATGTCTTCTTGTTTAAGAAGGACAGAGAATAATAATATAGATCCCATTCCCTACTCAATATCATCTTTAAGACTAAAGCAAGAATGGAAAAGAGATAAAGAAAACTTATTAATATAACTAATAACACTATGAAGAAATGATCAATGATCACTCACCTTTAAGTCTACGTTTTCAGCTTTCGCTGACTTCCGAATCGAGAAGTAGAACCTCAAAACCGAACAAAATGTGTAAGAATAAATGACACTTTCAATTGTATTTATATCAATCCATGATTCCATATTTGGCGAATTCCGTGGGATTTTCAAATGGTATATTAAAAATTTGGCAAATACGTTGTAATTTTCAAGGTGAAATGTGTCCTCAAATTTAATTATTTTTAATGTTATTGGCGTAATAGGTCCTCATAAGCAACTATTTATAAATTTTAATTGGCGAAATGAGTCTTCACAAGCAACTATTTGTAAATTTTAATTGGCGAAATGGGTCCTGATACAATGTCGTTTTAATATTATTGGTGAATATGTAGGTGTTTTTTATTAAATGCTTCAGGGATTCAGGCAAAAATATTAGTCGGTCCATTTGAAACGCATAGTTTGACAATGGTGAATTTGTTGCTTAAACATGCCTCATAAAAAAAATTATTGGTGAATCGACATGCATTGGACCTATGTTTCATAAATTTTGAGCGATTTGGATACCCTGTGGGTGCGAGAAATTCGCCAATCTCAAGTTGACCGATTCCTAGAATTTTCCAATTGGAAAAGATTCGCCACTAAAGTTTTCCCTGGTAATAATTGTAAAATTATAAATAATTTCTTCGTTATGTAAAATGGAAATATATAATTATCAATATTTAAAAAATATTAAAACCTAATTATAAATGAATATATATTATATATTCAAAATAAAATTTAAATAAAAGTAAAACAAAAAAATAATATATATTTAAATTTAAAGAATTTCCTTGTCTAACAATAAACATGGTATTTCTAAGAAAATCCACCACCTAACAAAATTAGATAAAGTCTAGTGTAGTGTGGTACAAATAGCCTATTAAAAATACCAAAAATTTTGTTCAATTATGTTGAAAAGGGGACAGTTTCTAAAAGGTGTATTTAGTTTGTGAACTCACAAACATACAAATCTCATTCATAAATAGTGTTAGCACAATATTTTAGAGCACCAACTATAAAGGATATAATTGTAAGAGAGGGGGACCACCACGTGCAAGACCCCAGGTCATGAAGGGTCAAGATGTGAGAGGCTACCCTAACTTACCTTAGCTAAGTGTAATGTAAGGGAATGCAAGGCAAGAGTAACAAAGATCGTGAGACCTCTCAATTACTCTACAGACCCAAAATGAAGGAAGGGGCTAGGCAAGCCAATTTCCAAGTCTAACACTATGCCTCTAGGAGCTCTCTATATGAGGATGGAAGCGCGGTCTCTGGACGACAGCGCGGCGCGCTGGCATCTCTAAAGTGCACTAGCATTCGTATAGCCAGAAAATAGTAAAGACGTGGTAAAACTAAGGAAAGCAAGCTAACGGCCCAGATGACTAGCTAAAGGGCTCGAATTATACGAGTAAATAAATGAAATATTCCCTAATGTTATAAATCAGAAATGCAAGTGTAAGAAGAATAAGAAGGATCTCACCAAGGAATTCATTCGCCAGCTGATCTTCCAAGAAGCACGCACACCTACACACAGGAAAAAGGGAAAATGTTGGGTGGTTGTATAGGGGCATGCCTTAGTCAGACCCTCGTTTAGGTGTTTCCACCTCCACAGACAACCAAGGAAACGAGATAAAGGAAATAATATAGTAAAGAGAATACAAACACTACAAAGCAGTATTATGCTACTCAACCAAGTGATAGAGGAGAGGAGAGGGAAGCTTACCACCTCCACCAAGAGCACTCAAGGCTACTTGGGGGAGAAACGAGAGTACTCGAGCCTCTACTGCAATGGAGTGGTCCCAAACGTGCTCTATCGAAGTGATGGGGTGAGGCTTTGTTGTAATGGAATGCTTGGATGCTTGAAGTGAGTGAGATAGTAGGCTTGTGGAGTGATAGAATGGAATCTTGAAGTGGTGTAGAAGTTCTCAAGAAGTTGGATTGAATGTTGAAGGGGTGAATTTGAAGAAGGAATGGAAGAAAACGACCATATTCAGGTCGGTCGGCCGAAAGGGGCGTTACAACTTCACTGCTAATGAAAAGAGTAATGCCTCTGTAGGTTCAGCCATAGGAATCTACC
The DNA here is from genome assembly GCA_007258455.2 of Sequoia sempervirens. Lineage (NCBI taxonomy): Eukaryota > Viridiplantae > Streptophyta > Pinopsida > Cupressales > Cupressaceae > Sequoia > Sequoia sempervirens. The sequence goes on along the minus strand of VDFB02000015.1, from coordinate 48,849,540 downwards.
AGGGATGTCAGCATGCCCCGCAGACATCTGCACACCACACGGGCATCCCCGACAGAAACGCCTCCACTGATGCTCAAAACAGGCACCAAGTGTGATCCCAACAGTGGGCTTAGGTGGAATTAAGCCTTTGTACTTGGTTTTCTAAGGTGGATAAAGGCAAAAAGGGGATTTGCATAGGGGATGAAAATTCACTCTTATACATTTTTCCCCCACTTTAGTGAGCACGAATACTCATGAGTGCTCGGTAAAGTTGATCAAGAAGAGTGTAAGGTTAGAAATGTATACCTGAACCGTCGAGGAAGCAGACTGTGATCTAGCAAACCTGAAGGTGTAGGAAAAGAAAAGGACTCCATAGTTGCTCAAAACTATGAAGCTGGAAAAACAAAGCATCTTACAGGCTCGCAGACCTGCAAGGAGGAAACCCCCAAGATCTCGTGCATGAAGGAAGCCCCGTGAAGTGCCCTACAGGCTCTCAATCCCATAGGGAAGGTATTCTCCATGAACTCAAGCATGAAGAATACCCAAAGAAGCGCCCTATAGGCTCTCAGTCCTATAGGGAAGGTATTCTCCACAAACTCAAGCATGAAGAACACCCAAAGAAGTGCCCAACGGGCTCTCAGTCCTGCAGGGAAGTTATTCTCCATGAACTCAAGCATAAAGAACACCCAAAGAGGCGCCCTACAGGCTCTCAGTCCTGCAGGGGAGCCACCCCCAAGATCTCTTGCATGGAGGAAGCTCAAAGGAAAGCACCCTACAAGTTCTATGTCTTGCAGGGAGGTATCCCCCAAGATCTCTCGCATGGAGGAAACCTGAGAAAGTGGACTCTGCAGAGTCAGGAAGTGGCGACACATCTACCCGTAGATAGAACATGTCAAAAGTGGTCGTGTAGGAAAATAAGCAGACAGTCATGCAGACCGTCAATAAGTAAAACTTTCAAAGGGGTTCCTCGAGAACCCTTCAAAAGTAGAGGGGTCCACTCAAGGGATGCGTTGTTTCAAAGGTAAGGTCTAGTCACGCTACCCCCAAGCTAGACGCAAAAAGGTGAATGGAATGAGTCTAGTCGAGCTGCCCCCAGGCTAGACGTGAAAAAATTCCATTCAGAATAGAGACTTTGAAAGAAGGGTCCCTTGGGAACCCACCGTGAGGAAGAAGGGGGGTCCACTCAAGGGACACACAATTCAAAACAGTCATTCTTCTTAGAGCGATTCGTCACCAAGGAATCATTTTGAAAGATGTTCACTTCATCAAGGAATTCAAAAAGAAGGATATACCCTCGCGTGAGGGGAAATAAAATTTGTTCCCACTCCGGAGGAAGTTCTTCAAGTCCTTGCTTTACGAACTCGTGATGAAGGAAACATGTTCCGTTAGGGTTCCGCGTTGAGAATACGATTCTAAGGAAAAATTTGTGAATACTTTCGAGAAAAGATTCATTGCCAACGAATTCATTTTCTGAAAGTCAAAGTGTTGAAGAAGAGCGGTCACACATAGAAGGGACAACTCAAGCAAAGAAAAGAGAAAGGTAAAGAGAAAGAAAAAAAGAAAGGAAAAATACCAACAAAGGACATAAGGGGATCTGGTTTAGTGGGGTCAGATATGTTCGAGCTCATATAATAATAGGTAACCGCAATGCAAGGAAAAAGATCATCAATCCCCAACCCGATCAAGAAGAATGCACAGAAGACAAAGTGAAAATAAAAAAATTGGGTCAACATGGAAGGGGAGCCTAAATGCCCCCAACGCTTTGCATTATCCCCAATTTAACAAAATTCAAGCACAAACATGGAAGAATGATGATACAAATAGAAGAAGGTTTACAACAAAACCACACCTATATCCAAGCACAACTAAGGGTGACGAGGGTCATCCAGGCACACATAGCACAAGCACGGGGGAACACATCACAAGACACACACACACACAAGATCAAGAAAGGGCCTCCTCCTAACATTGATCGGCCAAGAGGTCATCCGCTTCCCAATCTAAATCCTCATAAGGGAAGGGAGGACAAGCTTGCAATGGTGGGATGTTAAGAGGAGGAGCATCCGGCCCTCCTACAACAAGGGCTAAAGAAGAGGGCCCCTCAAAGTCCTCTCCCCCGAGCTCTTGTGGAATCAACGTCAGCGATTTTGCAAAGATTGCTGACAAGGCTGGGACCTCATCCACAGAATTAAGCATGCATCCCATAGGGGCACCATGCCTAATTTTAGTGGACATGATGGGCTATGCTGGAGGTTCACTGCTAAGCTCACCGAATGACTCAGGAGTGGTGACAAACTCAAGGGAAGTCAGGATCGGTTCTGTCACAAGTACAAAACAAGTCAGCACAAGACCACCTTGTGAAGAAGGTGGGATCCTCTTACGTCCTTCATCGCTAGAAGGATCACCCTTTGCCTCTTTCTGCGTTGGAGGAGATGAACTCCCCACAAACTAAGCTAGGGGTGCAAAGGAAGAGGAAGAAAGAACCACAGTGGATACAACCGAAGTATTAACCATATCCATGGGCTTCGAGGAGGGTTGGATATTTGGAATGGACATTAGCAAAGGTGGATCCACCGAAGGAGTGATGAACACCTACACCCATTTAGGGTTAGGCGCATTCGTGATTGCAATGGAAGTCAGGAGCAGTACAGGACTAAACTGGAGAGAAGCAGAAGGAAGGGAGGAAGAAGAAGCTGCAGGAGGTCCTGAAGTAGGAATGGTCATTCCTTCCTCCTTCTGTTGTGAGGCAGCTTGCTCGGCCAGGAGATCCTTTCACCGACGATTCCATTCGCATGCAAGGCGATTTCTACGATTCTTGGAGTTAGAGGCCAGAGTTTGCAAAGGGGCAAGAGGTTCCTACTCAACCATGGGAACATCCACTACGGTTGTTTCAGGTGGAGGAATAGGTTCCTGCACGGGAGCAGGAGGAATAAGCTTAGCAATGACAGGAGGAGTTGACTCGAGAGCCTCAGCAACGGGCCTCTTTCTACTCATTTCCTTAGGAGCAGGAACAGTGGGAGGCCACGGATTGAATTCTCTACGAGAACCTTTCTTTATGTCATAAATAATACCACGGTCTAGGATATTCATTAGGGAGGTTTGCAATCCTGATCTTGGGCCTACACTAAAGAAGGATCATCAGACTTAGTGGGTAGCCACCGGGCTTGCTCATCCACTACTCTTCCCAGGAAAGGGGAGAGGACGAGGCAGTCCGAGGAAAAGTCACCTTTTCTTTTCCTTTGCAAAAAGGAGAGCAAGTCGGCACGGGCTTCTCTTATTTCTTTGGAGAAGAGGGAGTGGTCGGTGTAGCCTTCTCTTTTCCCTTACGGGAAGGAGAAGGAGTCGGCATGGACTTCTCCTTCTCTTTCAGAGAATGAATAGTAGTTGTTGTAGGCTTCTTCTTCTCTTTTCAGGAAGAGGAGGCAACCAATTGTTTTGTCACGGGAAGGGTCAGTTCTGGCTCCCCTTTGCCCCTAGTTTTATATTTCACATAGTTCTTGTAAAGTAGGTCCATTCTCGGAGGAAGTGGACCAACCAGAAAAGGCCGGAAGTGATCCAATGAATATCCACCATGAGACACCAAGGGCTGATATCTAGTGTCATGCACTACATGCACAACACCCTCGTGGGAAAACTTTAAACATTTGTGGATAACGGAGGAAACCCCATTCATGGAAGCTAACTAGGGAATGCCCAGCTTCACTCTGAACAGATCCGACTCTTAGATAACATTGAAGACTGTGTCGACATCCCTAGGTCCAACTAGGATGGAAAAAGTGACTGAGCCATAAGGTTTGAGACTCATACCATCGTGTGTACAGATGGTAGATTTTGTTTCTTCATATTTTTCCTTTTACAGTGAATTTAATACCAATGTTTCTTCAGTAATAACATCCACACGGCTCGCAGGGTCAATCAAGACTCATGTCACAATGTTACCATTGATACAAGCGGGAATGTAGAAAGGCGAAGGTTTGTTGTTTAAGGGTAAATCCTATGATGTAAATGTAACATCCAGCGAACCAGGTGTGGGTGGAACAGTGGAAGTTACCATGACCATATTAACATAGACCTCAAGTTGGGTAACAGAATCAGTGGGATCAATAATCATGTTAGTAGAGTGTGACAAAAATGGGTCCATGTATATCTGCAATTCACTATTAGCCTTCGCCACTGATTTGTTAGTGTTTTGTTTATTCCCATTGAGACGAATGGTACCGTCCTCGATGTGGTCATGTATCTCATGACGCAGCCCCATACATCATTTGGTATCATGTCCATTAACATGATGGTACTGGCACTGTAAGTTCTCCCATCATACCAATTAGGGTAGGGTTCCTTGATAGGCTTAGGTGTCGGTAAAGTTATGATCTTATCCTTCAATAGTTTTTGTAAGATGGAAGTATAATATTCTGACAACTTTGTGAACTTCCGGTTGCGTTTGAGGTCATTGTCATCAACAACAGCTACTACATTTGCAACAGCTTTACCTTTACCAGAGATTGATACGATGGATTTTCCCTCAGAATGAGAGCGCGAGGAGGATCCCCTAAACTGAGCAACCATCTGCTAGTATTCTCGTAAGGCCACACACAAGTGCGCGAAAGAAGGCTACTTCATAAGGGAGAAATTATCTTGCCAAGGCCTTTGTAAGTTCCCTATGGACACCTTATGTACGTCAGAATTAGGCAGCTAATATGAGATTTGTAAAAGGAGCACTTGATAATGCACTTAATGAAATCAGTAATCTTTTCATTATCTCCTTGTTTACATCGGACGAGATCTGAAAAGGTCATCTTCGGCCCAATGTTCGCTTGGAATTGTCTAAGGAACTGATTTGGAAGTTCGTCGAATAAGAAAATAGAATTGTTAGGCAAGGAACAGTACCATTTGAGTGTTGTGTCCTTGAGAGATCAAGGTAATAGTTTAGCCATCAATGCATCATGATGGAAGAAGTCAGTGCAAAGGACCCATTAAAGGAAAACACGTGTTTGCAGATCTCCCTTACCACCAAACTTTTCAAATTTAGGGATCTCCATTCCTTAAGGGAAAGGAGTGTTCAAGATGGCAACCAACAATGGGCTATGTCAGAAGAAAGGCTGGAAGATAGGTTGGGCAGAGGCTTGGGAAAGGCTTGCTAACTGGCTCTACATCTTACCCATATTATGAAGTAAATTGTTCAGAATAGGGTCGTTAGAAGCTAGAGGGCTAGAGGAACCTCCCCTAGAACCACCGCCAAGCCCACCTCCAGAACCGCCATCGGTATGACTTCTACCAGAGCCACCACCAAATCCACTGCCTCCAGTAGGGCCTCCACCAAAACCACCACCATGACCTCCATCGGAGTTGCCTCCGCCAGCACCACCTCTGCTACCGAATCCACTGCCACTACCAAAGCCTTCACCACTCAATCCGCCAAAACCTCCATCACTAGAGGTGACAAAAGGGGTAAAGCTAAAGCCTAAAGGGACCTTATTTACTTTGATAGTTTCAGGTTGCTCAATGGCAGAAGGGATATTGATAGAAGGGACTGCATCAGCCATGTAAATGGAAGTGGGAGGCATTGATACCCCTAACTGTCCCTCATGCTCTTCAAAGGTGACTCCTTGTGCAAAGCTAGGGTTTCCCGAAGGAGCGCACGCTTCAGAAAGACCGAGGAGACTACTTAGAAGCTCTATTCCTATGCAATCTTTACCCATCACATGTCTTAATTCACTAACAACCTGAGTGTCTCTAGCCATCTCTAGATTTCTTTCCAAGTGGTTTTCTAGGTCGCCTAGTCCTCTAGCAAGGGCGGACACATATTTTGTAGGGACCTGAACGACCTCATGCTTGTCCACTGATGATGGCGTAGGAGACGCAAGGGGAGTGGGAATGTGGTCGGTTTCATCAGTGAATCCCATCTCATTCCTTGATAACTACTCTTGTGCAAACAAACTAATGGGAGGACCAGAGAAAAGGCTTGTAGAGAGACCAATCAAGACCTTCATCCTTTCCATCGGAAGGTTTTGTACAATTCCCCTTACGATATACTCAGAAGTTGTGGATTGGGTTGTGATGCTCATAAACCATCACAACGCTCAAGAGAACAACAATCACAAAGTACCCGAGGGAAGCTTCAACACCAATAGATGAAGAGACATTAATTCACATTAGGTTCACCAAAAATGTAAGAGAGGGGAACCACCTCATGCAAGACCCCAGGTCACGGAGGGTCAAGATGCGAGAGGCTTCCCTAACTTACCTCAGCTAAGTGTAATGTAAGGGAATGCAAGGCAAGAGTAACACGGACCGTGAGGCCTCTTAATTACTCTATAGACCCAAAATGAAGGAAGGGGCTAGGCGAGCCGGTTTCCAAGTCTAACACTATGCCTCTAGGAGCTCTATGTTTGAGGATAGAAGAGAGATCTCTGGATGACAGCGCGACGCGCTAGCATCTCTAAAGTGTGTTGGCGTCCATACGGCCAGACAACAGTAAAGACGTGGTCAAACTAAGGAAAGAAAGCTAACGGCCTAGCTGACTAGCTAAAGGGCCAGAATGATACGAGTAAATAAATGAAATATTCCCTAATGTTATAAAGTAGAAATTCAAGTGTAAGAAGAATAAGAAGGATCTCACCAAGGAATTTGTTCGCTAGCTGATCTTCTGAGAAGCACGCACAGTGGCTATATAGGGGCCTACCTCAGTCAGACCCCCGTTTAGGTGTTTCCACCTCCACAGACAACCAAGGAAATGAGATAAAGGAAATAATATAGTAAAGAGAATACAAACACTACAAAGCAGTATTATGCTACTCAACCAAGTGATAGAGAAGAGGAGAGGGAAGCTTACCACCTCCACCAAGAGCACTCAAGGCTGCTTGGGGGAGGAACAAGAGTAATCGAGCCTATGTTGCAATGGTGTGGTCCTAAACGTGCTCTACCAAAGTGATGGAGTGAGGCTTTATGGAAATGGAATGCTTGGATGCTTGAAGTGAGTGAGAAAGTGAGCTTGTGGAGTGATAGAATGGAAGCTTGAAGTGGTGTAGAAGTTTTGAAGAAGTTGGATTGAATGTTGAAGGGGTGAATTTGAAGAAGGAATGGAAGAAAACGGCCATATTCAGGTCGGTCGGCCAAAAGGGGCATTACAACTTCATTACCAATGAGAAGAGTAACGCCTCTGCAGGTTTAGTCACAGGAATCTTCCAGGGACATAAGCGCGCCACGCGGACATCTACGCATCGCGTGGGCATCCTCGATAGAAATTCCTCCACCGATGCTCAAAAAAGGCGCCAAGTGGGATGCCAACAGCGGGCTTAGGTGGAATTAAGCCTCTGAACTTGGTTTTCTAAGGTGGATAAAGGCAAAAAGGGGATTTGCATAGGGGATGCAAATTTTCTCTTATACAATAATATAATCATAGCTCGCTATCATGTCTTTGAGATATAGTGAATATTTTTCAAAGACTAACCTTGTACTGATGCACCACAATTTATAAATAGTCAAATGCTACCTAAGCCTAGCTTTCAAAAAAACTATGAGGTCTTCCCATATACCTAATGGTATATGAAAGCTCAAAACAATGTATAAAGATTATTTGAGGCCTAGGTAATATATTTTACACCCTCACTATATTAGACCTTTTATAAAAAATTGGACAAAAAATGACAACCCTTTATGGATATTTTATAAACCCTAACAAAAAGTATATAAGACGATTAAGCATGATTAGTCATATATAAATCCATTAATATCATCATTTAATTCCTATACATTAAGACAACTAAGATATTAAGTTAAATTACATTTTTTAAAACCTACCTATTATTTAAAGGGAGAAAAAAGGGAGGTAATAGTACACTATCTACAACAACTATTAATAATACATAAAAATTAAATGATAAAATTGATACTTAATATGTTGTATACTAATTATAATCAATTTTAATATTTATTTTATGAGTTCTAAGGTATGCTAGTAAAATAACACAATAAAAACATGAGACTACTTAGATGTCACCATAGAACAACAATCATATTAATAAAACAAATACTGTAATGTAAATAGAATAATAATAAAATATATTTCTTGATGTTTTTTAGATAGATGTGTTTAACTTGTCTATAATTATCTAACTACTATTTTATCAAATAAAAAAATTATTTATTAGAAATAATAAGAATAAAAGAAATACATGATAAATAAATAAAATATTCTTAAGTAAATAAAATAACTAAAAAAAAAAATTAAAAATCTCTCGAAAAAAAAAAATGGAGCGGGCAAAGGGTGGGAATAGGAGTAGGTGAGTTGTGTTTGAAATTTGTTGAAGTGGAACGTGATGGTGATGAAGATGCAAATATATATGGGGTTGTGCCTGTTCGACATGCTATTATGGCTCCACAATTTTCTTTCGTTCTTTTGTGTAGCGAGAGATGCCTGTTTTCTCTGTTCTCTCTATTGGTTGTAGCTGGTGCGGTTGGGTTGGCTCGACCTTGAAGTCTAGTGAAGGCCCTATTTTCATGGCTTTCTAGATATGGTTCCTAATGACATCAAGCAGGAAGAGTCTGAAGCTTTTAGCCTACTCTGTTTTATTTTTAGCTATTGGGGTCGTTGGTTTGCAATTGGCTTTTTTTTTGGTAGGTTTTGAGGTATCTTTGGATTTGAGAGGCTTTTGGTGTATTCAGAATGTTCCCATTTCTTAGCTCAATCCAAGTATTGTTTTGTTGCTATTTTTGGGAAGTGTGGGAACAAGCGTGGATAAGGTATGTTAAATCATGAGGGGTCGACGACGGAGAAGATGTTGTTTCTAAGGTTTTGGTTGTGGTTTTTTCCTCTTTGTGGGTGATGAGGATTTTTGGGGTTCTGGTCTTTAGTCTTTTTAGGTTTGTGATGAGGCTTTCCCCTATTGTAGATTTTTTTTTTGTTGTATCTAGGAGCTTGTCAACCTGTCTGGTCTAAGTTAGGGTTTTCCCTTCTTTTGTTTCCTATCTTTTCTCAAGGTTGTGGATGGATATTTGGCTTTGAAGTGAATTCCCTCTTCTAATATTGTTTCAAATATGCCTCGTTTATTTAGTACAGTTAGTCCACTAGTTGCGGATTTGATTTATGGAGCTTTTCGGTGTACAACAGGATTGTTTCTTGCAAATACATGTTTCTACAAGTATGGTTGGGGATCTTTATTCCCATATTTTCTTCTTCTTTAAGAGGGCTTATGCCACTCTTTTTCTAGGATCTTTGTCTACTCTTCCTATTGAGGTGAAGAATATCCGAGTGAAAAAGATAGAGTTGTTGCTAGGGAGCTTTTGTTGCCCTTATTTCAGATTTGTTCTCTTTCTTCCTATTGAGGTGGAGGTTGAGAATGGGAGGTCTTTTTCTGCTCTTTCATTGAGGTGGTGTATTCTCCTATTGAGGTGGAGAATTTTCAAGCAAAAAAGATGGAGTTGCTACTAGGGAGCTTTAGATTCCCTTACTTTAGATTTGTTCTCTTTTCTTCTATTGAGGTGGAGAACAAGAATGGCGATGAGATCCTAGATCCACATCAAAATACAGTGAATGTAAGCTCTATCAAGCTAAAGGCCCTTAATGATTTCTCTTAGTTTAAGACTAGTTTTTATTCTGAGTTGGTTTGATTTGGGGTTGTTTCCTTTATGTCTGAGTAGTTAGTTGTTTCTTGTTTATTTCATTTATGATTGTTGTGGTTTGGTTGTTGGTTGGCTATAGTTTATCTTAGACAACATTCTTTGTTATGATAAGGTTTTGGGTACCCTCAAACCTATTTGTAAAGGGTTTTGAGGCCCCTTCAAAACTTGCTTTACCTCTAATAAAAACTAATAAAGTTTTAAAATAATTCAAAATTACATCTATCTTTCTTTTTTGGATAAATGTATTCAAGGTACATATATTTATTTAAGAATTATTAATCAAATAAGAATATTTTAAGTAATAAATTAAAAATAAATAAAAATTTATGGAGGAAATCCATAATTGCATATAAAATATAATAAAGATAAATAACTCTTAAGTAAATAAAAATAACCCTTCATTGAATAAATACAATAAAATAATTTTTTAGTAAAATAATTGAAGTAACTCTTCAAATAAAACAAGTGCATAGATGAGCACTTGCCTTTATAGTATTGTAATAATAGTATTTGTTGGCTATTCAATAAATGAGTTATGACATTCTAATTCATTGAATATTGGATAATCGTTTGAGATCAATATATTTAAATAACAATTTTATTGGGTCAATGAATATTATATTCTTAGTGTAATTGAAGTTGAGTTTGTTTTTAATAATAAACATTTTTCAAATATTGATGACCAAGTGATTTGTTAGTAGAGTGACTTTCTAGATTGACTAGCTAATTTATAAATGCTTAAAGTATAGTTGATAGTAATTAGTTAAAGAGAAACAAAAAATATTTTTTGTAATTAATTTACAACATGATTGTAAGTATAGTTAATAATAACTAGTCAAAATTAGAATACTTGACCAATAAATATTTTAAATATTTGGTATACTATTTAAAGAATTTCAATAATTTAAAATTATAAAAATGTAATAATTGTAAAATTATAAATAATTTTATTGGTTATGTAGAATGAAAATATATAATTATCAATATTAAAACAAATTAAAACCTAATTATAAATTAATATATATTAAAGAAGAAATGAATGCATAAATAGCAAGATATGTGTTCAAGAAGAAAGAGTTAAAAATGATCATATAAGTAACAAGTATAGGGAGCAATCTAAATCTGAATCTGCTCCACATATTATTAATCAGTCTCAACTCTTTCATTGTGTTCATAATCCTCATAAAAGAAAAAGAATAGAGGACATTTCTGAAGTGAACTTTTGTACACACTTCCGCCCATAGAAAGGATGCAACGGTATTAAATGTATCAGCTCCAAAGAATATGTGGAACCTAATGCAAGTTTTCACCACTCTCTCTCTTTGAATTTATATTCTCCTTAGGAAAAGTTATACTCAGAATATCAAGCATTTGAGATAGCTATGAAACTAATGTTTCAAGGCACAAAAGAGTACTTTTCATCTTATTCGGCTAAAGACAGTTAATATGGAAAAGGCTATACCTGCTCAAGAAGAAAATTATCTTCAATTATCCACTTCGTCTCAACTATTAGATATGGAGCTTCAGCTCTTAGCTGACAAGTTATTGTTTTCAGTTCGATCTGATCTTTTTGATGAAATAGCAGTAGAAGAGGGTCTATGGGGAAAATATTTATAAGAGATTTCTGAATTTAATAAAATGTCTCTATTTGACCAAAAAATTATAAAAACAGGCTTAAATGATCATAGTGTGAAAGAAATAGATCTTCAGTCCTCTCAAGTCAATTCTCAGGTTTTGGTATCAATGAAGAAAAATGACGTTGAGGTTAGGGATTCAATGTCGTCTCAAACTCCTTTAAATTCACTGGTGAAAAAAACTCCTGGGAAGAGAGGTAGAAAATCAAACTTTGTCAAAATGCAAGAACAGATTGAATTTGGGATACAGAAGACAATTCAAGAATCTTTTTCAAATAAGTGTATGAGGAGAGTGTGCTGCTCTCCTTGGGGCCAATGAAGATCTCATCATGGAATGTTAGGGGCATTAATGCCCCTAACAAGCGTGCTCGCATCAAGCATTTGATAGATGCTTGTGGAGTAGATATATTTCTACTTCAAGAAACAAAAATTGCACAAGACTTGTTTGAATCTTCAATTTCCAAATGGAAAAATTGGGCATCTTCACACTCGCCTGCTCAAGGAGCTTCGGGAGGGTTAATAGTATTATGGAACCCTAAGTTAGTCCAAGTTCAATCTCATAAAAACCAGCCATCTTGGCAGCTAATGGAAGTTACAAAATTTGATCTTCATTTTTGGCTAATAAATGTGTATGAACCTACTTCCAAAATAGACAAGAAAAATTTGTGGGATGAAATATCCACAAATATTGATGCAATTCATAATGACAAAATCATTATTGCAGGAGATTTCAATGCAATAACATCTCTGGAGGAGAAAAGTGGTGGTATTATTCCCCCAGCTAGGGTTATGGCTAATTTTAGTCATTTCATTCTAACAAATGCTTTGAGGGACATTCAACCAGAGTCTAGAAAATTTACTTGGACTAACAGAAGAAAGGGTTTTTTGCAAATAGATGAGATGTTAGATGAATTTTTGGTTTCTTCCAATTGGTTTTCCTCCCCACACAAGCTAAATTCTGACATTTTTCCATACCCTAAGTCTGATCATTATGCAATTTTTTTATCTATATCAGGCATATCTAGTTCAAGGGTTAAGTCTTCTTTCAAATTTGAGAGTATGTGGTTTAGGGATCCCCATTTTTTAGATTTATTAAAGCAATGGTGGGAGAATGCTCCTTATGAGGAGGGATCTAAAATGTTCCAATTTTACAAAAAATTGGTTTATGTAAAACATCAAATAAAGACATGGAATAAGCAAGTTTTTAAGAATATATTCCAAAAGAAAGACTTAGTATTTAAAGAGCTGATAGCCATTCATGAATGCATAATTAAAAATGGGCTAGATGCAGATTTATATGAAAAACAGAGGTCTCTTCAGGCAAAATGGTCAGAATTATGTGCAAGGGAAGAGTCTTATTGGAGACAAAAATCTAGGGAGTTGTGGCTGTTGCTAATTCAATCCAATCGATTCAGGAGATATCCACAGGTAATTGGTTAACAAAAGAAGAAGATATTAATAATGAAGGCATTAAATTCTTCTTAGAACTTATTTCAGCTTCACAAACTTTCAATGCCAATAAGGCCAATGATGAAAAAGATCTTCTTGCCACAATTCCTCGTTTGATTTCTAATGAAGAAAATTCCCAATTGATGAGACCATTTACTATAGAGGAGTTAAGATATGTAGTTTTCTCATTACCACCAAAAAAAGCTCCAGGACCAGATGGTTATACAACTTTATTCTTTCAGAAATGTTGGGACTTTATATGCTTTAAATTGTTATGGGTGCTAGAAGAGTCCAGAAGAATGGGATTTATGTTCAAACAATTTAATGTTACGAATATAGCCATTCTTCCCAAAGTCAAAGAGCCTAAAACATTTGCAGAATTTAGGCCCATTTCTTTGTGTAATACAATATATAAAATTTTCACAAAAGCAATTTATTTGAGACTTCAGCCTCTCATTCCTAAAATTGTTTCTCCTAAACAAGGAGCTTTTGTACCTGGGAGAGAGACTCATGAAGGGTAAATAATAGCACATGAAGTTTTACATTCAATAGCCACATCAAAACTTCCAGCATTCATTGTTAAATTAGATATGATGAAGGATTATGATAAAGTAAATTGGGAGTTCTTAAATATGGCCTTATCAAAATTTGGTTTTTCTTCACAATGGCATAGATGGATAAGGTCATGTCTTTCTGGGGCTAATTTTTTTATAATAATAAATGGGAGTCCAGTGGGTTTTTTTAGTTCTAAAGGTGTTCGGCAGGGTGATTCTCTTTCCCCGTTTCTATTCATAATTATGGCTAAGGCATTAAGCAGATTTATTCTTTTTAGACATAATCAAAATCAATGGCAAGGTATACAAATCCCAAATTCCCCAATTTCAGTAACACATAATCTTTTTGCGGATGATACCTTATTGTTTAATAAATCTTCAGTAAAGGAAGCGCAACAGGTAAAAGAATTATTAGACAAATATTCATCAACTTCTGGCCAGAAAATAAATGCTACTAAATCAAAAGTTTATGTTTTAAACACATCTAAAGATTTGAAAAGGAAAATTATTAAGATATTAAGCTTTCAAGAGGCAGAGCTACCCTGTTCATACCTGGGTATTCCCTTTTTCAAAGGGTCAAATAAAGCTTTTTATTGGGATAAGCTCATAGATAGACTAAAATCAAGAATTCTTGCATGGAAAGCCAGGTGGTTATCATTAGTAGGAAAAATTCTTCTGATAAAATATGTTTTATCATCTATCCCCAATTATTTCTTATTAGTTCTTAAAGCCCCCGCCTCTGTTCTTTTTCAAATCGAAAAAATAATAAGAACCTTCTTATGGAAAGGAAATATTGATGAAAACAAAAAGATTACATTAATTTCCTTAGAAGGATTGGCAAAGGGAAAAAAGAAAGGTGGGGCAGAGGTTCACAATCTCAACTGGAGAAATAAAGCTTTTGGGGCAAAACTTGCATGGAAGATGTACACAAATCTGGATGCCAAATGGGTGAAAATATTGCTCTAAAAATACTTGGATAGAGCCAATCCAGTCATAATTTTTACAATTCTTGACCCTCCAAAGGGATCTACAATTTGGAATTTTATTATAAATAGCAGAAATCTTATAACAGAGCATTCTTCATGGGAAGTAAATGATGGAAGAAGTGTCAAATTTTGGTCAGATTCATGGTTAGGGAAACCTCCTTTGGTCTTTAATCAGGATTTGCATGAAACAAGACTAATTTTGTCTCAAGTCTGGGAGGAAAATTTGTTAGATTATGTTCAGTCTTCAAACCCAATATCGGGAAAAGTAACATGGAAGTCACCACCAACTTCCTTGTTAAATAATCAACAAGTAGCATTATTTAATAATACTTTAAATGAAAGAATAGTTTACTTATCTTCAAAATTAGACAGAATAATATGGTCAGCCTCTAAAGAAGGTTCATACTCAGTAAAGGAAGGTTATGCAGTTTTAGCAAATTCAAAATTCTCCGCTAAACCTCAGCATGCTTACAATTTTTGTTGGAATAATAAAGTCCTTCCGAAGGCTGGTAGCTTTGCATGGCTTACTTTACAAAAAAAAAAAATTAACTAGTGATCGTTAAATTAAATTGAGAATTGTTGAGCCCTTCAAATGTCCTTTATGTGATCTGGAACCTAAAACAGTAGATCATTTGTTTGTGCAATGCATAGTGGCTAATCAATGTTGGAATTTCATCAAAAGCATACTACAATTTTTTTTCCCTTTGCCAAATACAATTTGGGAATCATTCCAAGCCTGGCCAATTCTATTTAGATCCTCTTTTTTAACATGCATATGCATCATTATTCCTCCTCTTGTGATTTAGAATATTTGGTGGGAATAGAATATGATGGTTTTCAGGAAAACCAAATCACCGGTTGAAGTGTTAATGCTCAAAATTGAGAAAGCTATATCAGAGGGTGTCAATACCTATGTCCAAAGGGATAAATTCATAAACTCTTCATTCACAAGTTGGGACAATTTAATTCTAAAAAATTGGAAGCTCATTAAACTACCATTTGATGGTAGTCTTTTTAAAAGGGATATTACAAAGGTAAATAGAGCTTCAATAACTTGGCTTCCTCCTCAAAAGGGTTTCGTGAAAATGAATTTTCACGAAGCCTCTAAAGGAAATCCAGGTCTTTCAGGTGCAAAAGTATGCTTTAGAAATGAGGCAAGGGAAGTGCTAGTAGCATATTCTTTTCATTTGTCTAATGGTACAAATAATTATGCTAAAGCACAAGCATTATTATGTGGTATGGAGTTGGAAATTCAGTGTGGTTTTTCAAATTTGCATATAGAAGGGTATTCTCTGATTATCATTAATGCACTTAGGGTGAGGAGAATTCAAAACTGGAATCTTCAATATGTGCTTAACAAAGTATGGTTCTTAATAGATAAATTGGAAAGGCCGATCATCACACATACTTACCACGAAGGAAATAAAGTAGCAGAATTTTTAGTAGTGTTGGATAGTGATCAAGTTGATTTAAAGGACTCAAATGTTCCTATAGACATAAAGGCATTCCCAAAATTGATTGAATTAATTAGTCAAGATCTACAAGGCATTTGATTCTATCGCACATTGGTCTTATTTAAAATGCTTCTTTTGATCTTCTTACATTATTTCATTCATCATGTTGTTGCATCATCAGTCATATTGTTTGGGTACTAGTAATGATCTTGGTGATAAGCGTGCAGGATTTTATGTTGAGTCACACATTCGAGCCATACGATAGCATGTGTGGCTTCAGATGTCGTGGCTTTGTAAGGAATTTCAAGTACTCACTTACACATTTGAAAAGAAAGATTGAATTTGGTCAGGGCATCTCATTTGAATTACTCTACAAATTATGTCAAAATATACATCTTATGTGTTGCATTGGGCACCTGGTAAGGACAATGCAGTCTAAAGATATCCAAAATAATAGGAAAAGCGACATCGCTAAAATTCTCTGCCAGATCAAATGGTTGTTTTTCAATGGTATTCCACTTCTATTTTTAGAAGGAAACATATTGTTTTCATTGCTATATTTACATTGGCGGCATTGTTGGTACAATGCTGGCATTATAATCTAAAAAGTTGGCTATTGAATTGAAATTTTGGATAACCTTCACCCATGTTATCCTTACAAGGTGTATTCTTCAATGACTCTTTCGTGCGTATATGCATGTGAAATATGGGTATAAGCTAGTTGCTTTGTTCATTTGCAACACACAGTTCTTGGCTTACAGTGATTATATAGTTCTCTTCTCTGCATGCATTGACAAGGAGGAGCTGCAAAAGTGTATAGCAGTATGATTTCACTTTGGGTGAAGGCTTCATTGGTGGTTTATTTCCAAGAAACCTCTTGTATCATAAGAAGAGCATGTGGAAATAGAGGAAAGCTCGGTTAATGGCTTTCAAAGACTAGGAAGTAAATCTGCATCTTTCTAATTTTGACCTTGCTCCAGTCTAGCAGTTTTCATGGCAAAGAATTATATATGTGTAATGGGTTGAGTTTTTGTAATAAGGGAAAGGGGTGTATGTAGTTTGTATATTTTGATAGGGTGTTTTTGAGTCCTTGTTTTAGGCATGAAATGGGAATGATCAAATGTAATTTAACAGTTAGTTATTCAGTTCAGTTGAAACGGGAAGGTATTAGTCTTTTGTAATAGTCTATCTGACTGTACTGGTCTAAATGTTGAATTGTAAAAATCAGTTACTCGGACTATAACTGGGGGTTTTCTTATTGGTTCTTTCCCGTCAGTATGTCCGCCTGAACCAGCATTATGTAAAAATATATATTAATATTAATAAAATTATAGTGGCTTGCCACTTTTGTTAAAATATATATATATATAATACTTGAAATAAAATTTAAATAGACGTAAAAGAAAAAAACCAATTAATATATATTTTAAATTTAAAGAATTTGTTTCTCTAACAATAAAACATAGTATTTCTAAAAAAACCTACCATCTAACAAAATTAGATCAATTCTAGTGTAGTACAGTATAAATAGACTATTAAAAATGTCAAAAGTTGTGCTCAATTATGTTGAAAAGGGAATGGTTTCTAAAAGGCGTGTTTAGTTTGTGAACTTGCAAACATACAAATCTCATCCATAAATAGTGTTAGCCCAATATTTTAGAGCACCAACTACAAAGGATAGATTATTATCATAGCTTGCTATCATGTCTTTGAGATATAGTTAGTATTTTCCAAGGACTAACCTTGTATTGATGCATCACAATTTATAAATAGTCAAAGGCTACCTAAGCCTAGCTTTCAAAAAACTATGAGGTCTTCCAATATACCTAAGGGTATATGAAAGCTCAAAATAATGTACAAAGATTATTTGAGACCTAGGTATTATATTTTACACCCTCACTACATTAGACCTTTTATAGAAAAACTAGGCCAAAAATGACAACACTTTATGGATATATAAAAATCCCTAGCACAAAGTTTCTCATGTGGTATAAATGAAAATATTGGAGGATTAAGTATTGATTAGTCATATATAAATAAGCTAATGTCATTTAATTCTTATGCATTGGGATAACTAGAATATTAAGTTAAATTACATTTTTTGAATTTACCTATTATTTAGAAGGGAGAAAAAGGGGAGGTACATATCCTCTTCCTCCTAAGATTCCATGCAAACAAGAAGTTGATTATGAAGATGATGATGCAGGGACTTCCGACGGTCATAACTTTTGACTCGGATGTTCGTTTGGGCTAAAATTTTACAGGCGGTTTCATTATGAGATGTTGATAGGATTTCCAACAAAGCCCAACTCAATTAGGGCTATTTTGACATTTTTTGAGGCCAAATTCTTTCATCTTGGCCCTCAAAATCAACTTTTTGTGTTTTTAAAAAATTGTTTTCTTTAATAACTTGGAAATCATGTTTCCAATTTCCAATGTAAGTTGGTCATTCATGCCACCTTAGTTTTAGGAAGTTTTTAGGAAAAATCTGGGTTCAAAGGGATATGTATGCGAAATTACCTAAAATGGCAAAAAACTGACAATTGTCAAAAACTGCCAAAAAAGGTAATTTTTGGGTTTTTTGTTTTTTTCTAGTTTTTTAGATATAAGGGTGTTTCTTTCATTGTAGCAACAGAGTTGGAGAATATGAAAAGTTTTTTTTTTAATCTAACTTGAATTTCCTGGCTTTCTTTATTCATTAATGATTAAATTTTATTGAATGTGTTCTTGGCTACATCAAATGAGGTGGTGTATCATCGTAAAAAAACATTAGCAACTTCTTGTAAAGCTTAAGTTATAAAAAGCTCAAATTTCCACCCTCAAGAATCCAAACTCCCTCTCAGTGAGTAGATATAAAGATCTTCATTATGAAGATAATTTTTTTGAGTACTATGAAGAAGATGATGATTAGTCCTTTGCATCAGGACATGAATCCATGGATGGAGAAGATGAGTATTGTGATTATGATATAGCTCATCCAGAATTTCAAGATAAACATAGTACTAACAAAAAATAATATGAGTTTCCTACTCATAGCATGCAATATCCCAAGGAACTCATTTAGTTATCCCAACAGTCAAATTCACCATTTGAAGACATGACAACCCAAATAGATGCAGTAGTAATGCAAGTTAGAAATGAAAATTAGCTCATATATAAGAAAGAACCTATAAAAAGTGATATTATTGCAAGATCAAGCATAATTACCATGGTCATAAATAACAAACCAACATGGGAAGAAAATAAGATCAAGAACAACAATGTTACCAAGAAGGTAATAAAGAAAAATGGTGGGTAATGCTTGAAGAAAGAGATGTTAGCTACTCATGATTATTCAAGTGATTCTTCCTCAAGATATTCAAGTAACCCTATATTTTTTATAAATGTAGGCTCAAATATCATTGCATCCATATAAAAAATAAGAAAAAAATTAGAAGTTTGTTGAATTAAAAAAGAGTATGAATAAATAACCAAGGTATTGCAATCCAATGTCTACCCTACTACTACAAAAAGGTTAGATTACTCAATCCCCTATCATTCCCTTAGAAAAATTGTATAAGAAACTAGACATTTGTTGGGTTGATTATGAAATGCAGATCATGATAGCCAAGGTCTACAACCAGAAGTAGAGATTTGATGGGTATGATATTAGTGAACGAGACACACTTGTTGAAGTATTTTCATAATTTATGGATAAATTTTAATTTAAATATGAAGACATGTGGATGATATCCTTTGTTAGTTGTATATCTATAAAAAGGTAAGGAAATGGTATGAAGGTTTTATAGAGCATTATTTTGCTTCTTGGAATGACCTTGTGGCTGCATTTGAAGATAAATTTGTACTGAGTGTTGACCATCCTATTCTTGTCCAAGACTCAAAAAAATAAAAATAAAAGATGGAGAGTCAATAATGGACTTCAACCATTGGTTTGTTGTTTCTCTTTCCCATATTCAAAGTGATTTTATACATAACATAATTAATTGCACTAACATTTTTTGATTAAGATAAACTCAAGAAAGGGCCTAGACCCATTACATAATAGCCAAGGAGGAAAACAATACGAGTCTCACCAATAGTTAGACTAAAGTAAAAAAACCCACTAAAGAAAAAAGAATAAAAATAGTAGTTGCACTAGCTACAACACAAGGCCAACAAAGACCAACTATGGGTTAGCAAGAAGCCTGAGGCCCTTGATGGCCTAGCATTCCATATTGAGGAATTCCAAATTTTCCTCAAATGTCATCTCCTTGGGAACACTAAAAAAAATCATCCTTTGTTGGAGGACTATTAGGTTGAATGATAGATTTACCTTTGGTTTCCTTATTTTTGCTACAATTTTTGTTAGTGTTCTCAGGTGTAGTTGAAATATCCTATACAACAACCTCTTCCATCTTGCATTCATTTTTTCTTTTCTTGAGCTTATATTGGAACACCTGTAGGGAAGTTGGAGTTTTTTTCACAGAGTCTTTGCAATACTCAACAATATCTTTCATATTTTATGAGAATATTTTCCTTAGTCTCCTTAAGGGACTTCACATATTTCTCTAAGCCTCCACTTATCCAAGTTACCAACCTCACTCTTCATATCCTCAACCACCATTTCCATTTGATCCCATTTGTTAAATTTCTCTGCCAAACTCTTCACATAATCCTAGAAATTATCGTCAATCTCTTCATCTTTCCATTCTAGATATTTAGCCAAAGCAAGGGATCCCAATTTATGAATATTTTTCTTGGCCATATGCCATTGGGAAAGTTTTCATTTTAGGACACCATTTTAATATTGATAGCTTTGTATAGGTTGTTGATATTCTCTCCTAACATCACACAAGAGCTACAAATAGTATTATCCTCCATTATTTCTTGAGAAGAGGTCCTTTGAGTGTTGTGGCTTAGGGGAATCTCTAAGGTGACAAGAATAAGGAATTTAGAGTGTTGAGAGTCACAAGGGGAGGGAAAATCAACAAGGGTCGCTTCCACCAAAGGGGAGTCCTCAAGAGGAGGGTTGAAGTAATGAGGAGGGATGCCTATGAGGTTGGTTTGAGTTCAGAGAGAAAACTTTTAAATTAAAAATATGTAGCAATCTTATGCATTTCTTGATTCTATAGAGAAGGTGATGGATGAATATATTACTTAATTAATATCTTTGTATGCAAGTGTTATTGGTAATGAGAAAGTTGGTGTTTATAGTAGTAACCAATTGCATGTAAAAAATAGAGTGATTG
This sequence comes from Sequoia sempervirens, assembly GCA_007258455.2. NCBI lineage: Eukaryota > Viridiplantae > Streptophyta > Pinopsida > Cupressales > Cupressaceae > Sequoia > Sequoia sempervirens. Next base: position 48,828,635 of record VDFB02000015.1, on the reverse strand, counting down.
CAACATCAAAAGTTATTGATTATGTTTGTAGACAAGTAGATGAAGGTAATGTTGTCATAACATATGTCAATTATGCTAATGATGAAATTAGTATAAGCACATATTTATAGCTATATAGAGATCAACAATTGATTACAATGATGAGATGAATTATTACCTTCGACCTATGGATAAAGAGTATGATCTTATTGTTTGTGATACCCACAAGGATAAAGAGGAATGCGTGTACATAGATGAATAGACAAATGTATCAGCTCGTGAAACTAATTGTATAAAGTGTATACATGTAGATCATGTAAAGAGTGAGCAAGAGACTAGTTCTTATTTGGTTTATTGACCTCATTTATCCCTAATGTTGATATTGAATCTAGTAACATTTATTTGTATGAGTATACATAGATGTGGTTTCACTTGATGATAAAATTAGTAAGGTAAATATTATTATAGTCAATAACTTTCAATATGATGATCTTTCCCTTCATGGTTATGAGTATGGTGATCATGTAGACACATATGAGAACCTATTTATTTGGTGTAGGAATTTTTGTCTCCATCATGAAAAGTATGCTTCAATTAGATCACTAGGTATCGTTGTTGGAATGCTTGAATAAGAGGAAAAAGTGTGTCATAAGTCTGATTTGAGTAGCATGTATGATATAATAGATTTCCAAAAATAATGTTAAAATAGAGAGGAAATCTAGAAAGCTTGGATGTTCACATGAGGTGCCTCACGGTACTATTTTATGCTAATGATGATAATAGATATATGGGTTGATAAGTATGTAATCTATATGTGGAGTGCATTAGCATGAATGGAAATGATCTATTATGGCTACCTATTGGTCCAAAGGTTGACAATATTGATTATGAGGATTTCCTTTTTCAAGTTCATGCCTCTATGAAAATTTTGTTCTTGAAATTGAATATTTTACATGGGTCCAAAATGCACAAGAATATGATGTTAAGAAAAATAATATAGCCAAAAAGTAGATCAAAATTTTGCTTCTCAACTTGATAGTGTACTTGAACTTAAGGAATTTCAATTTAGAATGCATGGTGATTCCATTCATTGTGTTGGGAAAGGTTTTGGTCAATTATACTTTTCCTTACAATGTGATTTAGATGCACTATATTTTTTCCTCAATTCAAGTGATGAGGTTAGAAGATATAACATAAATGTGCCCTTGTGTGAGAATTTTTTGTTCTTCTACAAGTTCCTTTAGACTAACCCAATTTTTGAAATTTCACCCCTATTGTTGTGAGAATGCATAATGAGTTATGAAAATGTCCAACACCTATTATTTATGGTTTCCCTTTAGTAGTAAATTTGATGGAAAGCTATCCTTCCTTGGGATTTGATTTCAATAAAACATGTCTAGGAAAGAGACTTCATTTTTTATAGTTTGTTGATAGATACATCTATAGCTTGAGGGAGATTAGAATCTTCAAAAATATTATCTTTGATGGAGGAAAGTAGATGTAGTAGTTTATAAATGGTCTTGTACCATGGGTCTTCTTGTACGTCTAATTTATAATTATGTTTTTGAGTTGTGATTACAACCATATTTATAATCCATTGAGCTTCCATGTCATTGGTTGTAAGTTATCTTTTTATATACTATGGTTTGTGTGTTTTATGTCAAGTCATGTATATATTATTATATTTGTGAAATCATGATAATTTTTATGATGAAGAGTGTATGCAAGTCTCAATCCATTTTTTTCCCCATTTTTGGTTTACTCAAAGATTTGGATTCTTGGTATGCTTGCAAAAAACACACATCCCCAACTAGAGCCAATGTTGACACCCTAATTTTGTGTGTCTTATTTATCTTTGTTATGCTCCCATGTTGGGAATTTAAACCTATTTGACCCATTATTGATAACTAATCTAAGACATCCTAAGTGGGTCACCAAAGTGTCAAGAGATGCAAAAATCCATAAAATTATAAGTCTTTTTTTTTGTTTTTGTTTTTATTAGTCTTTTATATATTTTCAAAGTTGTAGAATTTCAAGGTTTCACTAGTTTCCATGCCTATCCCCTTAGCCCTTACATCTTGGTCCTTTTCTTAAAATGTTCCTAAGTACTTCAGACTAGATCGTCAAAATTTCCTACTCCATCATGTCACCTTGCCTAAGTTTGATTCCATTTACTCTATTAGCCCATCAAACTCCCTCTTCCTTGGGTATCTATCATTAGTTGTCCCAAACCTCAAACCTTAAAATTTCCTAATGAAATTCCTCATTAGATTTCCTTGTATAGAATTACCCCATTCTACATCCCATTTTGATATGGCTTCCTCACCACCCTCAAACCTTGATGCCTTGATCTAAGGCATGAAGCATGAGTTCCCCCAGACCTCTAAAGTTTAATATTCTCACATTTTTCACTATACATCTCAACTACCATCTTAGATGACCTATAATGTATTTAATGAGTTGTAAAAGGTTAGAAACTATGAAAAAAAGTTCCTTGCCTACCTAGGAACCATATTTCATCATTTTAGAGTAGATTTGTCAAACAATTTTCTTGTAGTAAGGGAGAAAAAGACACAATATATCATTAATGAATCTATAACTTACCTACCAACCATTAGCCTTGATTCATCCACACCCAAACAAAATATTTTTATCAAAAGGCATGGATCTATAGGAATAACTAAATGAAAAGAGTATTACAAATTTTGTGGGTCCATGCCTTGTTACACTAAATATAGAGGTGTATTTAATCTAAATAATTTTTCTAGATACAAGAAGAGAATTCGCTTATATTTCTATGGGATATTTGGTCATTGTGATCCTAAATGTTTTATCTATCCTAGAGATGCAAAAAAATTGTTATGCAATGAGAGAAAAACACAAAGGGACACCTCAAGACTAGCCTAAGGAATTGATAATACAAAGAAATAAGATAAAATGAAGATTGTAAATTGATATACCTTTCTTTGCTGCTGAAATTCCTTGGTTGGCCCTTGTGAATGTAAACTTGTATGCTCCTTAGATGGCTATGGAAATGACTAAATGCAAGATTGAAAATATAATGGGATGCAAATGAAAATGGTTAAGTGGCTTGGAAAATGGCTAAGACAATGCTTGCAAATTGAGTAGACAATTTGATAGCATAAGGGTGCAAAAATGACTAAGTGTTGAAAATGCCTTAGAAGAGGGGGTATTTATAGAGAAATTTGAATTATCTAGAGAATTCAATGGTTGAGATTGAGCCACCAAGGTCAAGATGTAGGGCTATGGTGCATTGAGGACTCACAAGCCCTCACATCTTGACATGTGGAATGTGAGATGGCCTAGGATAAGATGATGTGGAAGTGAGGTGGAAGGGAGGTACATGATGTGGAGGAAGGACGAGTACCTTGGGAGGTGAGAATATTTCCTCAAAAAGGAACTTCTTATCCCCAAGTGAGGATGAAAGTGACATTTGAGGAATTTTGGAATTCCTAAAAAATATCCATGGGAAATGAGAAAGTGGTTGGAGAAATAAATGTGAATTAAAAATTCACATTCTTGGGAGAATCTAGTGGATAAGAGAGGGTTTTCAAAAAGGTGGGAATTTGTCACATGTGAGTGAGGTGACAAGTCAAATGTTCTAGAAGTTACATGGGGATAAGGTAAGCCTTGGAAGGATAAAATGCGAATTAAAAATTCACATGGGGAAGAGAGGGACCTAGGATAAATAAATGTGAATTAAAAATTCACATGGGAAAGAGGGTCAATGCTAAGAAAGGCAAATGGAAAGGTTGACTAAAAAGGGATGCTAAATGTGGCTAATGACTTTGATTAAGGTTGTGCAAATACATGATTAGGATAAGTTAATGAAAGATTAGAAGCAAGTGGAAAATGTAGGAGGATGTGACATTAATCCTTGATTAAGAGGATGCACATCCTAATCATGAATTAATTAAATTAATCCATATTAGAAAGGGATTATGGAGGATGTGATAAGGAGAGAGAAAAAGGAAGAATTTAAAATTGATTTTATTCAAAAAGGTTAACTGACTAAATTAAATAAATTGACATATTTATTTAATTTAGAGAGGAAAAGGTAGTAATAGTATTTAATTATCGAATTAACTACTTTAGGGATCTTAGGTAGACCATGAAATATTAATTAAATGAGTGATTTAATTAATACTGACCAAGAGGATGAGGTGTATGAGTTAAAGGGGTGAATAAGTAGATGAATTTGACCATATGGAAGTGGTCAAATTTGGATGTCTACATTTTGCCCCTCTTCAAAACACTATTAGGATAATAGGGTTTCGAAGAAAATAAAATGTAGATGACTCTATAGAGGAAGCGACCAAAAAAGAGATGCCCTAGCATAGGGGAGGCCATGTGAGCTGCCCAAATGGAGGGAAGTGAAAGGGGATGCCCCAGTCTCACAGGAGAAGGCTCATGACAAAGGAATGGAGAGGAATGATAGGGTATGCCCCCTCGAGGAGGCAGATGGGGAAGGAAAAGGGGTCTCGGGTGACTTCTCGAAAGTATAACATGTTATATGTCATTAGAAAGAGCATGAAAACTAAGAAGAATGGCTTTTGAATGGAGTCAAACGGATGCACGGTTTTCAAATGGTGGTCCCGAGAAGATAGAGGATGAGAGAATTAGTTAGAGGAAGAATTTTTTTTAAATAAAAGGGAAAAAAATACCCTTCATTTAAAAAAGGTAAAAGAGGGGGGAAAGTAAATATAAGGTAATTGTAGAAATTACCTCACCATATTTGCATTGCTAGCAGTTGAAGAAGAGGAGAGAAAAGGAAGAAAATGAAGAGCAACGATGCCGCAAGATTATGACTCTAATATCCTTCACTGGGTGGACAAGGTGCGGAGGTTCCTCACCCACTACACAGTGCCTCACCAGGTTAGTATCAAAACCCCTCTTGTGTATTTTAAGCATTTGTAGCACGTTTTTTAATGTTTACAGAAAATGTAAAAAATGGGTTTTGTTGTCGAGATAGAGAGGAAAAATGGGTAGGAACTAGAATTTTAGGTTTGTAGTGGGTTAGGGGTATGATAGAGTGAGGCACAGCTCCGGGAGGGGCGAATCTACCCCATTGTGGAGTGGCGTGGCCCCCTGGTTGGGACAAGCTGCCCCACGACGGGGCATTTCTGCCCCAACTCGGGGCACTTTCGCCCCACGTGCGGGCATAACCGCCCCAACTCGGGGCGGATCCGCACCGCGTGGGGACGCATCTGCCCTGCTCGAGGGCACATCCACTCCTGCTCAAAGCAGAGGCACCCCACCCTGGGGTACAGCCACCCCAGCTCATGGCAAAGGCACCCTAGAGGTCGAGGCACATCTGCCCATCCCGGGGCGAAGTCGCCTTGCCCCGAGACAGAGGCGCCTCGCCTCAGGGAAAAGTCACCCCAAAGGTTGGGGTGCATCCACCCCGGCCCAAGGTAGGTCCACCCCTACCTTGGGTGGGTCCACCCCGACCTGAGACGAGTTCGCCCCTAGGGAAGGCATATCCATCCCGACATGAGGCAGAGTCACCTCGACCGAGGCAGAACCGCCCCGACTCGAGGCAGGTCCGGCGATGCAGGGAGGGAGGAGCTAGGAAAATGCAAAAGAGATAGAGGGAAAAAAGATAGTGTCCCAAGGCCGAGAAGGAAACTGACAGTATAGTTAATATGGATGCATAAATTTGAGCGATTACGGACACATGAGCAACAATCGGAGACACTGGCAGCGACTATAGTAGCCATGACTAGAGTACATCATGCAGTCTTGGAGCATGCGAGGTTATTGCACTTTTTATAGTTCCTGATGATGAGGGCGCATCGAGCGATGCTGACAGCACTGATAGAGAGATGGAGTTCAGCGACATCGACCTTCCATCTTCCGATGGGGGAGATGACAATGATGTTGCAGAATGTATGGCGCATTATGAGGTTGCCCATAGTGGGCCAGTTAGTGAGCGATGTGGTATCGAGAGGGGAGGAGTTAGATCACACCATTTCAGTGTTATTTGGAGATGAGGATCTACCCATACAAAATGGGCAGTTGGACTTGGACAGATGTTTGTGAGTGGGGGTACCACCCCTACCATTATTTTTGTGTGGGTTGATTAGTGGGATATTGTTGTCGGATCAAAGCAGGAGGTTTTGTAGTCTATGATACATGGAGGTGATTCGACATATTTTCGAGTGGTGCGAGGGACAATTCTTGTGGGGCACCTATGTATTAACACAGTTATATAGAGACATGCATGTGATCTGTTACCAACAGTCACTGAGTGTGACGCACATGACCCTATTACAAGTATGGGCATGGGAGCATATTATGGTGACGAGGCCCCTAGTGGTTAGGGGAGGAGAGGAGGATGATAGGGAGTCGATGGCCTGGGGGTATGGGGAGGCGAGGGGCTAGGTTTTGCGGTATGAGATGCAGGGGGATATGGATGGGTGGAGGAGAGTGATGGATGGCTTGCAGGAGAGGGACATAGTATGGCATCCATATATGTATCGACGGTTCAAGGGATGGAGGGAGGAGGAGGAGAAACATCAGGGCTATTTTATGAGCCAATGAGTCTTTCTTGGGAGTCAGTTGTGCATAGTGGAGGTGCATCGACCAGACATAGTGTTGAGGTAGTTTGGGCTGGTACAGGACATTTCAGAGGCGCCTGTCATGTTTCGTCAACTCACCAGAGAGCGACCATGGGGAAATTATTTTACACCGAGGGATGCTAGAGTGACGTGAGCGGCGATAGTGTAGGTGCCCTACCCAAGGAGGGTTGTGGGGGTGGAGGACGCAGGAGTGACGATGTGGTATGCCTAGTGGTTCTGCAACTACCAATGGGAAAGGATTACACTGACAGTGCCTATTGTAGGAGCTTTAGGATTCAGATCATAGGATGAGCATTGATTGGCCAGGGAGGGTGGAGATAGAAGGAGACAGGCGCAGAGGGGAGGGGAGGCGAGGGTAGCAGGATAGCAGGAGGATGCAAAGGGAATTGGGTAGCAGGGCAGAGGAGAGGATGAGGCTGGGACGGTAGGACACCCAGAGAGGAGGAGGAGACAACGGAGGAGGGATAGGGTGATGATGGATGTGGGGGAGGAGATGGATGCAGTAGGACCCGATGGTGGGAGAGATGTAGTACAATAGGAGGGTGGGATAGGTCCAGAGCCAGATGTAGCACGACAGGATGATGGGAGTGATCCATAGGTGGAGATGGTACGTGTGGTGGAGGGAGTAGTTGTTCAGTAGACAGGCGTAGGAGGTAGAGTACAGCGGAGGAGAGTATAGGTGAGGGCTGAGCAGGAGGAGGCGGGAGGGGGTGGACAGTAGGATGGAGCACAGGGGGAGACTAAGGTCAAGGGATAGCCAGAGAGGGTGGCGAGGAGGAGATGACGGAGGAAGGTCCAGAGCGTGGTAGATCAGGAGCCTTTTGTGCCAAAGATAGGGGGAGCGAGGATGAGGAGGAGACGGAGGCGGAGGCAAGGGTTGTAGGAGAGCCAAGGAGACTGATGAGGGTGGGGAGGAGAGGATAGCCGAGGAGGATTCGAGTGAGCAGGGTCGAACGGGTGCAGAATGAGGTAGAGGTTGATGTGATGGATGTAGATGGGCCAGATGTGGAGGTGTTAGAGGTAGAGCCGTTGGCAGTGGTTCATTGTGTGGCATTAGAGGATCCTACTTCTTAGTTGAGAGGTACTGTAGAGAGGCTTCATATTATAGATCATAGGTTGAGGATAGCTGAGGCAGAGGTGACTGAACTCAGGGCTGAGCTAGTGAGGGTACAGGCAACAAGTCATAGAGATTATGGATTTATTGTTTACCACCTATTCACATAGGTAGCGGCGGTGGAGAGGGAGAGAGATGGACTGCAGGCTGACATACAGGGGGTACAGGATGAGTTGGCTACTGTGAGTTGGGACCATGACAAATTATAGGCAGAGGTTGTTACATTATAGGCCATGGGGGAGCCAGCAGATCAGGGGCCAGTAGACACAAGGCAAGAGCTAGAGGAGATGAGGGGTCAGATATGCATGACACAGGCAGAGAGAGATGTGGCACTGGCACGGGTGCAGGCCATGGAGGTGGAGAGGGATGTAGTCCAGGCACAGGTGTAGGTGTTGCAGAGTGAGAGGGAGGTGGCAGAGGCACAAACACGGTCCCTTCAGAGGAGGAGAGAGGAGGAAGTTTCAGAGGTATTGTCACAGTAGAGAGAGCGAGATGCATCAGATTTGAGAGTACAGGAGCTACAGAGGGACAGGGATGCAATGGTGGCTCAGTCATAGGCCACACAGAGGGAGAGGGATGTTGGAGAGATGTGGATGCAGATGTTGTAGGGACAATGGGACATAGCAGTGGCTCAGTTGTTGTCAATATAGGTTGGTGATGTGATAGGGGCAGACATACAAGGGTTACAAAGGGAGAGGGATGCAGGAGTGGTTGTCGAGGAGATGAGAGATCAGGTTTAGGCAGAGATGGCATAGTTACGACTATCTCAGGAGTCCTAGGAGCAAGAGAGGAGAGTAATCACTAGAGTTCAAGATAGGTATCGTCAGGAGCAGAACTCCGCTTGGGTCCAGGTTGTTGAGCGAGAGGAGAATGCGAGGGAGGCAAGATTTTGGATAGCCGCGTATTATCATGCAGTTCCAGATCCAGTACAACAGATATTGCAATACGTTCAGTAGACACCACAGATGCCAACACCATCCCAGACGCTAGGGATGCGGACCCGAGGTTTCAATGAGTCATAGGGGGTTTTTCTAGGCAAGAGGTCAATACCTGATTCCCCTCAGAGATCAGATGTGGGTATCTCATTCAACAGATGACAGGCTACTGAGTTTTTGACAGGTGTAGGGTGGATGGATAGTTCAGAGTGACAGCGGTTATTTTTAGAGCCTTGTACTGATATTTCATTTTATGATTTTGTATATGATGGACATGTATTTTTATGTCGTCGATAGACATTATTCTGTGATGGACTTTTGGATTTTGATATATTTATATGGTATACATATCATCCTTTATTAACACCATGTTCATGTGTTGGATGGATGATTTGATATATGCATATGTTTTATCTATGATGGCTTATGTGGATGTTTATGTGTGGATGCTTATTTGATTTTTGACATGTATGTATATGTTTATGAGAGCTTATGTGGATGCTTATATGAATGTTATATACATGCAGGATGTGATGTATTATGAATCTAACATTTTGTGATGCAGGCGGCGATGTATGTATGAACAGTAGAATGAACCTAATATGTGTGGATCTAAAAATGATAATGCACCTGTAATGGATTTAAAGTCGTAATGAACTAATAATGTGAATAGTAAATTATGAAAGGTAATAACACATGATCATAAGCGTCAATAAGGACTTACATGATAATAAAAAAAGGGGGGAGATGTATGTGTAGTGAAAGTGTAAAACGAGTGTAATTTGGCCCCTGTCAATAACCCTTAGTATCCTGAGAAGAATGGGAGATAGGGGGTAAAGTATTTGCACAACCAAAATCATAGGGTGAATGCAATGCAACAGTAATGATTATGAAATGCAATCCTAATATGATTTTCCATCTTCGGAGTAATGATTTTTGCTATAGCATAAGACACCAAGTGCCAGGGTATAAGCAACCAAGGCAGGTTAGCATCTAATGCATGAAACAAACACACAAGCAAGAAGGTTATCCCAACACCCCAAAGTGGTAAAGACTTTGGTCGGGCCAGGGATTGTGATAACCACAAGCACAAAGGGATGTCCCAACGTAACACAAGATCACATGGGTCTTGTTGGATACTACATGGGACAACCCAACAAACAACAACAATAAAAGATCAAGATATTCCCCTATCTGAATTAGCCAAAACACACCATAATGTGATCGATTATGGTGGCCTTAACTAATTGTAATAGAGAGCTCAAATGATAAACAAAAACCAAAAGCATCAAAAGATCGCAATCAAATTTCAAACGTCTTTTTCCATAGGATCAAGAGGATGGATGGGATTGATGAGGTCTGTTAGGAAGGATGTATCCTGTTGAGACGAAAGATGATGGATACTAAACTAAAATATCGTTATGACGTGGGATGCTCAAAATCGATTGAATCTCCTGCCACAGGTGGTTCTCGTTTGTGAAGAACCAGCTAAATAAGGGCATAGCTTGATGACACGACACAAGACACCAGACATGAGACTGACACACCCTATAGACCTAGGGGCTCGGGGGCTGATCATAGATTAGCCTTGCCTACGTGAAAGCATAGAGCCCTTGTAATTCTTGAAAATACTATAGATAAAGCGGAAAGAAGACAATGGTGACTGATGATGAATAACACAAGACATGACACACAAATGCCCCGGGGGAGAATCAAATGATCAACCTTGCCTACGTGAAAGTGTAGGGGCAACGTAGTTCAGAAAAGACAAATGACAAGTGACCATGGCGAAAAAGGTACCGATGAAGATGAATGATGGAGGACCACAACAAGATGGTCTAGAATGCCCCAGGGGTGGATCAAATGATCAACCTTGCCTACGTGAAAGCGCAGGGGCAACGTAGTTCGACAAGAACCAAGAGGACCAACAAGACAAGATGGAAACTAGGTGAGATCGACACGATGGATGTTTCTAGATGATGAAAAAAACTATCAGATGGAAAAACTGACGACAGAAGCTTAGACTAGGATAAAAAGCTCAGGATGACAGATAGCATATAATTGTCCAATGCTCAATCAAAAGATACCAAGCGGCCAAGGATGGAATGGGAGAGGATGTCAGGATAGGATGGATGGAGACATAAAGTAATTAGGAGGCAAGGTAGATAATGATTAATCCCTCTACAGATGATTCCTATTACCAGGTTTTCACCACCCGCACCTATCCAAGGCACCACCAAAGGTGGTTTTCACCATAGGACGAATTTATTTCTCTTTACTATTTTTGGATTTTATTTTATTTTTTTTGTATTTTTGCAGGTAGGGTTACCAAGCGGACTTAGGTGTAGAACCTCTTCAGATGCATGATATTGATAGGATCTTCGAGGGGCTCTCCTTCAAGGGTAGCAAGTCTGTATGCCCCAGATCCATATTTAGCGGTTATGATATAAGGACCCAACCAGTTTGCTTCAAATTTTCCTTTCTTATCCCGATTTTGCTGAGTATGTTGGTTCTCTTTAAGGACAAGATCACCAATTTGGAACTGTCAAAGACGAATCTTCTTGTTGTACTTACACTTGAGGCAGTTTTGGTAAGCTTGTAGATGATCATAGGATTTGATTCGTCTTTCATCAAGTAACTCCAGTTGTGCAAGCCATGCAACACAAGCATCCTCCTCACTGATAAGGTTCTTCAGAGAAATCCTCAATGATGGGAGCTTAACTTTGATTGGAAAGATGGCTTCAGCACCATACACTAAAGAATAGGGGGTGGCACCTGTAGGGGTACAGATGGAGGTGCGATACTCCCAGAGAGCAGGATGAATATGGAGGTGCCAATCTCGACCAGTGTTATTGACAACCTTTTTGAGGATGTGGATAAGGGTCTTGTTGGTTGCTTTTGCCTGACCATTACCCTAGGGGTAATAAGGCATTGACCAACGATGTTGGATATGAAAGGTGTCACAGAGGTGTTTCATGGCTTGGTTTTTAAAAGGTTTTCCATTATCGGAGAGGATGGTGGATGGAATACCATATCTGTAAAGAATATGGTAAAGGATGAATTTTTAAATTTGAGTATCGGTGATTTGTGAGAGTGGCATTGCTTCCACCCATTTGGTGAAGTACTCAGTGGCAGTAATTATGAATGTATGGTCGTCAGAAGAAGGTGGGTAAATCTTTCCAATCAAGTCGAAACCCCATTGAGAGAAGGGTCGCGGTGTTCTAATGTGGGCCAATAATATCCAACTCAGAGAATCCTTTTGGCTAGGGCCATACCATTTGAATGGGACTCACAAACACCACTATGTACCTTTGTTAGTGTAGTGTGGGCTTCAGTCTCGTCCAGACACCTAAGGAGGGTTCCATCATACCCGCGACGATAAAGCGTGTCACCGACGATAAAGTATCGGGTTGAACGTTGAATAAAGGATTTTTGTTGGTTTCGTGTGAGGTATGGGGGTAGAATATTATCATGTAGATAAGTATATATGTCTTGATACCATGGGGAAGCAGGACCTACAATGTCACACACCATGTTAGTCTCAGGGATATCATATGTTGGGATTAACATTTGTTCCACAAGGAACTCGCATTCTATTCAATCTTTAGGCATGTCAATCAGGGAGCCAATAGTAGCCATAGCATCAATTGCTTTGTTCTATATCCTAGGAATTTGGTCAAATTGTATGAAGGTGAAATAGTTCTTGAAGTCATCCACCATGCGTTTGTAGGGAAATGGCTTGTCATCTTTTGTTAAGAATTCATCATTAACTTGATTAATGACCAACAATGAATCACCAAAGCCTCTCAAGTGAGCTATGTGCCACTGCTTTGCAATTCGGAGACCCATGAGGAGGGCTTCGTACTCAGCTTGTTTTTGGTACACAAGAATGCTATCCTGAATGATTTTGGGATGTAGTCACCTTGAGGGGTAACAAATAGAATTCTTGCTCCTGATCCATTATGAGTATATGAGCCATCAAAATACAATGTCCAAGTAGGTGCTTCTATTACTGTGAAAACTTCTTCATCTGGAAATTCAATGACCAAACGGTAAGCATCCACTAAGGGTGCTTCAGCCAACTGATCAGCCATTACTTGTCCTTTTATGGCTTTGCAATCCACATACTCTATGTCAAATTCACTTAGGAGCATGATCCACTTAGCCATGTGACCGGTTAAAGTGGTTTTGGATAACAGATACTTTAGTGGATCAATTTTTGCTATTAATTTGACCAGATAGATGAGCATGTAATGTCAGAGTTTTTGTGTGTTGAAGACCACTGCAAGGCAGGATTTCTCCATGGGTGAATAATTTAATTCATAGCCGACCAGTGTTTGGCTAATGTAGTATATTTCTCTCTTTTTTTAGGACTCATCATGTTGTGCCAATAATGCCCCCAATGTGACTGAAGTGGTGGAGATGTAAAGCAGGAGGGGTTTCCTTGGAATAGGTGGCATCAAGATCTGTGGATGAGCCAAGTATTCCTTGATCTTATCAAAACCTATCTGACACTGTTGGTTCCATTTGAAGGTGGGGTCTTTTTTTAGAAGATGGGTGAATGACTGACACTTATCTGCAAGTTGGGCTATGAACCAACGGATGAATTGCATCTTTCCTTAGAGAATTCTTAATTGTTTCAAATTGCGTGGGGGAGGCATATCCAGAATAGATTTCACCTTGGTGGGATCAACCTCAATGCCTCTTCAAGAGACTATGAAACCAAACAATTTCCCTGATGTAACACCAAAGACACACTTTTTTGGGTTTAGTTGTAACTTGTAATGTTCTAACCACTCAAAGATCTTTTTCAGGATGGCAGGGTGCTCTGCTCTGGTTCTAGATTTTCCTAGCAAGTCGTTAACATAATCTTCCATGATAATATGGATAAGGTCATGGAAGATGATAGTCATTTCCCTCTGATATGTTGCCTCCGCATTCTTGAGACCAAAGGGCATAACATTGTAGCAAAAATTACCCCAAGGTGTTGTAAAAGTGGTCTTGTGTTGGTCTTTAGGTGCAATTCAGATCTGATTGTAACCAAAGAATCCATCCATAAGGGACAACATCTCATGTTCTGCAGTAAGGTCGACCAACATGTCAATATTGGGCAATGGGAAGTTGTCTTTCAAACAAGCTTTGTTAAGATCCCGGAAGTCTATGCAAATTTGAATGTCTCTGTTTGGTTTGGCAACATGCACTATATTGGAGATCCAATTAGAGTAGTCAATGGGTCTGATAAAACTAGCATCCAATAATTTCTCCAATTCCTTCTTGACTAATAAGACTACCTGTGGATGCATTTTTCGGAGCTTCTGTTTGACAGGATTGGCATTTGGGCGAACATCCAGATGATGAACTACTAAAGCAGGGTCTAAGCCTAGCATATCTTAGTACAACCAAGCAAAGTTAATAATACCATCTTGGAGTAGTGGAACAATAACTGAATATTCTTGCTTTGATAGTGATTTGGCTACATAGGTGATCTTAGGGTTTTCAGCAGTACCCAGGTTAACTTCTTGAGTTTCTTCAATTAGGATGGATGACCATGTGGATAATTGAGTTACCACAAGGGGAAGATGAGTGTCTCCATCCTCTAGTGCCTCTTCGAGGTTTTCACTATCGGATGCATCGTTTATTTTTACTTTTTCCAGGTCAGGAAGTGCCTCAAGGAGGTTTTCACTAGATGACCGATTTTTATTTTTCTTGTTTTTTTTTTTCGACTGGAGAGTTCATCCTCCCCCAATCCCATGAGGTTGACATACGTATCCAGGGAGACATTGGAAAGTGTTCTATCACATAGGTCCCAATCAATGAGTTTGGGATGGTGAAGAGAGAGGCTGATGGTAAAGACAAATAAGCAATCAAACATGGATGACAGGTTTGTGTGATCAACATCATCGTACGCATGTATGATGGATTCTTCCTCGGGTATGTCTTCCAATGGACCATTTTCCACAGTAACACTATTGGAGGTATTAGATGATGTTGTAGGGCCTTTATGCTTTTTGTCATATCTGAGGCCTATATTCCACGAAAGTTTTGATACATCAATAGGTTGCAACCGTCCCTGTTCTTCCTTACCTAGGCCCCCGCCTTGGTAGGTATGCTTTTCTGTGAACTTAGCTGACCAAGGGTATACTTCCTGAAATTATTCCTTTAGAGGAGGATCTGGTTGGGGTTCTTCATGGTATATCCATTGACTAATATCCTCTTCTGGTGCATCTGTCTTTAAACTAGGAGATCAAAAAGTGGTAGTGGGAATGTTTTTAGCACTAAAGGTGATAGTCTTGTCTTCTTTTGGTGTAGACTGTGAATGTTGGTTGTACGTGTGTGGTGACGGTGGCATGGTTGCCACATTTAGAGTTGTATGCATTTCATATTCACCACACCCCTTGTTAATGATCTGGACTTTGGTGACTGCAGGATTGGTGGTGAAAGGTGGAGTGGCTATCGAGGTGGATGATGGATTGACGGATGATGACTAAGATGCCCCCATTTCAACCCCAAGACAATAATGTAAATGGGGAAATGATGCTTCTAAAGCACGACAGTATTCAAATGGTTGTGGGTCAGCATAAATGGTGATCTCTTGTCCATTAACCAGGAACTTTAGGCATTAATGGTACGTGGAAGGGATGTCTTGCATGGTGTGGAGCCATGGGTGGCCGAGGAGGAGATTATATGGTAAGTCCAGATCAAGGACATGATAGGTAGTATACTGAACTACAAGTCCAACCTGGATAGGAAGACTGATAATCCCTTCAGAATTTATTTCCACATTATCATAAGCCTCGATCATGATGATTTGATTACTCAAATCCGCTTGAGTATACCCTACCTATTTTATGAACTTCAGAGTGCATAGATTGAGGGCAGAGCCATTATCTACTAGGACCCTTTTTATTTTATAACGGGCAACTAGGACTTCAATGTGTAAGGGACGGTTGTGATTGGCATCAATATTTGGCATGTCATTATGGCTAAAGTGTAGCTGGTAAGATAAAGCCAGGTGTCCTACTAAAGCTTGGAACTATGTGGGATTGATGTCGTTAGGTACGTGAGTTTCTTGTAAAACTCTGTTGAGTATTTCCTGATGCACGGGAGAAGACTTAAGCAGATCCAAAATTGAGATCTAAGCAGGGCTCTTTCCTAAGTGATCAAGAATGTTGTACTGAGAGTTTACAAGATTTGGCTGGGTGGGTGTGGAGGCTTCAGGGATAGTAATGCAGGATCGTCGGGTAACAACAGCACATTGGGGATCTTTAGCTTTAACATGTATCATAGACACGTGGGGTTCTACCTGCTCAATGTAATGGACAATACCATCATAATTGAGGGGTGCATTCTTATAGCTTATGTTATTTGTGCTATTTTCTTGGGGATTGTTGTTGGAGGTTCTTGTGCCTTGATTATGGTTAGGGAAGGCGTTTTGATATATCTGCAATTGAGCATTGGATGATGAAGCTTGACTAGTGTTGACTTTGATATCTCCTCGATCGATAAGATCTTGGACATAGTTTTTGAGACCTTGACACTTATTCAGAGTGTGCCCTTTAATCTTATGGAATTCACAATATTCATTCTCCCTAAACTAGGCTGGTTTGGGCTTACATTCATCAAGTGGTTTGGTGACAAGGTATGTGATCGGATAGTTGACCTGTAACAACTTATTGAAGATGACGCTCAAGGGTTCTCCTAATTGAGTATACTGGTGTTTTCCATTCCCTTGACTATTCTGGTTTGACTATTGAGGAGGGTGAGATGCCCCCTGTGGCATGGATATGGCATTAGGTATAGATGGTTGTTGCCTCTAGGATGTATTGGCCACCTGAACATGTTTAGTGTCAGTGACACCATCATTCACTGTGTTTTTGTTCTTGTTCCAAAAGTATGACTTATCGCCGGATGGCCTTTCTTTTTCATGGTTGTGTATCTTGATGTGTCCTTTGGTAATAAGGGCGCGTTCAAGGATGGGTCCTTTTTCCACTATTTCAACGAAAGTGGTAACACAGTGCAACCTGAAATTATGAGCCATGTCAGGATGTGAGTTCTCCACGAAGAGGGTGACCATTTCTTTCTCTTTGAGAGGGGTTTTCATTATGCTTTCAAATGCACACCACCTTTGGAGGTAGCTGATAAAGGTTTCACCGTCACACTGCTTCTCCTTAAGAAGGTTCAGGGTATCAGTGTCTTTTTCTAGATTGAAAGAGAAGTAAGAAACAATTTTTTTCTGAAAGATCCACGAAGGATTTGATGGACCCTCGTTCTAGACTCATGAACCATTCTATGGCATTACCTATCAGGCTCCATGGAAACAAACGCAAGAGGTAGTTGTCATTATGCATAACTTCCTGACACTGGGAGTAAAACTCTTGCAAGTGGGCCTTAGGATCTTTTTTGCCCTTGTATCTTTCAAACTTTGGTATCTCGAAGTGTTTCAGGAAGGGAATTAAAGAGATGGATGGGTCAAACGGATAGGCACATATATCTTCAAATTTAAAGGATTGCTTACTAGTCCCGGCTTGGAGATCTTTCAAAGCAACTTTGATTTCCAATAGATCCGCATTGATTGGTGGTGTAGTCGAGGTAGATGGGTTGGATGGATATGGGTGGTAGGATGATAGAGGATCCTGTTGAGATATCATTTGGAGTTTGATATATGGGTTTTGATAATGAGATGAAGGG
This sequence comes from Sequoia sempervirens, assembly GCA_007258455.2. Classification (NCBI taxonomy): domain Eukaryota; kingdom Viridiplantae; phylum Streptophyta; class Pinopsida; order Cupressales; family Cupressaceae; genus Sequoia; species Sequoia sempervirens. The sequence goes on along the minus strand of VDFB02000015.1, from coordinate 48,811,317 downwards.
GCTCCCTATTGATGTGTCATGGGATATTGTTGTGCGGTATAATATGGATTGGCCTGATGAGAGTATACGGTATACTACTGGGGTTTTGTAAACTGATTGTTGCAAATTGGCTAGATGAGGTTGTTGGTATTGTTGTGACTATTGAGAGGCCACATAGGGCGATGGTTGCTGAAATTGTTGTTGGTTGGGATAGAGATAATGTTGGGGGGTGGCTGATGTGATTTTAGTTGTTGCATAGGTCAAGATAGATTATTGTGTTGTAGTTGAGCTTGTGGGAAAAAAATAGATGCAAGCAATGGGGATATGGTCGGACCGGGAGGTCGAGATGGATTACCTTGGGATTGGTGTGGTGGTTGGTGGGATTGAATCAAAGGATTCTATGGGGGTTGTTGTAAAAGTGGTTGGGATGATGTAGAAGCATTCTGCAAAGGAGGTTGTTGGGTACCAATGGCGATATTTGGTTGGGATGTACTTTGTGGCGGTAATTGGCAGGATATATTAGATTGAGGAGGTTGTGGAAGCGGTGGTAGACTTGTGGCCCTAGGAGGTGGAGGCAAGGTGGTGAAAGAGTTGCCCCCAGTACTTACTAGAGGTTGATTTAAAAGGGGTGGTGCAGTCAGCATCAATGGTGGACGTTGTGGCATAGTTTGCGGCATACCATAGGCGAAAGGATTATTTGGATTGGACACTTGAGGGGCCCCCATAACTAAGATTGTGGTGTGTGGGGGATTTTTAATGTGATAGAGGATGTTATTGCCGAATTCGGGTTGATACCAACCCTCTATAGGAGGTATATTGGGGATGTAGGAATCGCCTGGTATGTTTTGTGAAGCTTGGGGTATGTTGGATGTGGCACTACCGTACTTAGATAGGCCAACACCTGCTGGGAGTTTGACTCCTTTTTCAATTAGGTGGCCCAAGATCACTTCCCCATGTTGTTAGAATAGGTGATCTATCATTTGTGCATTGGTGGGATTACTAAAATGTTCCTCTAGTGTAAGTTCAAATTGATTAACCATACTCTCTTCACCATGTGGTGAGTTGTTCTGATTTTCGGTGTTGGAGTGCGATGAAGTGTTGTTATGAGGGTCTTGGGGGATGTTCACTCCATTGTTAGGATCTTGAGAGACATTTGTACCATTAGGATCTTGAGACGTGTTCACTTGGGAATTTTGACCTTGTTGTTGTGCCATTTGCTTCTTGGCTTGTGACCTAGTTTGAACAGGCATGCAAATGAGCTATGGGCGGATTATAAAGATGTACTTGATGAATGATTTGATTGGATGAAGATTGATTGATTGGATGAGGTGCGTGGGTACATTTCATTGGACTCTGATTCGATGATTGGATAATATTGGATGAGATTGGATTTTGATTGGTTAAGATTGGATGAGATTGGATGAGATTGGATTTTGATGAAATTAGATTTTGATTGGAGGATGTTAGAATTTTGATTGGATGGGATTGTTGAGATAGATTGGATTGGATTGATTGAATGGATGTGGTTGGATTGATTAGATAATTGGATAAGTGTGATTGGTTTGATTGGATGATTAGATGATTGGGTAGAATAGATCGAGTGATTGGATAGGTGCGATTGGATTAAGATTAAATGATGGAAGATGTAAGGGATCCTAAACCTAGTCAGAAAATCACCCTTAGTGACCTAGAGCATTGATTGATCAAGTGGATGATCATGGAACCGAAGCCACCTCAACATAGAAATGGATTGATTTGGGTCGTGGATGATAACTTAAGACACCGAATTCACTTCAAGATTGGGTCAAAGTTGATGATTGATATGAAGGATAACAATCAAATTCAAGCGCTAAGGTCAATTGGGATAACAACTTTTAACACAAGGTTTAGGTGGTTCGACAATGAGTGGTGTTTATATGATATGGATTTGGTGATGCAAATGGTAATATTTTGGTTAAACAAGTTCACTAGGTGATGATATGGGCTTCCCAAATGAGTTATTGGAAAATTCAGAACGAGTGGGTGGATTGAGAGAATAAATGTATGGAGGCTTGGGATGACTAATAGAAGTTTGGAATGATCAAACGGAGGTTTAAGATGACTAAACAGAGGTTTGGAGGTGAAATAGAGGTAAACAGGGCAAATTTGACTATTCAGGAGGGAAAATTCGCCCCACTACAGTAAATAGGAGGGAAAATTCACCCCATTGCAGCAAACAGGAGGGAAAATTCACCCCATTGTAGTAAACAGAAGGGCAGATTCGCCCCACTGCAGTGAACAGGGACTTGGTTTAGATGGAAATGACTATGGAAAGGACTTAAAATGACAACAATAAGACCAATTTGTCAAAAAAATTACTGGTTTCTTACAAGAAAACACTTTCAAACAAGCACAATCCTACGATTAGTGTTAAGGGTATGGCCAATAAAGGTCTTAATCTAGGATGCTCAAGGTGTCTAGGGAGTCCTCGATATACTCTTGGTACGCAAGGCACAACCATGAACACCAATCGGTCACAAGCGTGAGTTAGGAACCCCAGCGAGATACTGAAGGGCTCGGACCAACTCTTCATGTCTATCTAGGTATCACCCTAGCTTTGACGATCCACCAATTATGACGCGACTGGATTGAGGTACAGCTTTCGCTCTCCCCCCTTTATATACCTCGTCGATATGCGTGGTTGGAATCATCCCTTGGGGTGATGAAATCCCCAAGCAGGTCCCACTAGAAAGAAGGCACTAATCATTTCCAAATACTCCCCAAGCTCACATGAAGTGCAAGGGGAAAGTGAAAACAAACTAATGCCTCCTTTGGGTAACACAAAAAGACAGACACAGCAAACAACGGATATTACTTCCCCTAATTAAACTATGTTTCTAGATTAACGAAAAACAAGGATAGCTTTGGAAATTTGTGCAAACAGAAGGCCCTGCAAGCAAATGTTAATTGTTTTATCCTTCTTTCTTCACCAATTACACAAAAATATGATGTAAAATGTTAGTAAAAAACACCAATATTCTTGCAACAAACAATGTTAAGGGGTTAGAATTGAAAAATAGCAAAAAATTGGAGCAAAAACTAAGCTAAAACGACCATTTTACCTCCCAAAATGTGTTGTTTTGGGGCGTATCCGCCCCACTATAGTATCCAAGAGGGAAAATCCACCCCACTGCAATAACTAGGAGGGAAAATTTGCCCCACTACAACAAAATGTCAAAAATAGTTTTTAGATTAGGGAAAATCCGCCCCACTGCAATAAAATGTCAGAAACAATTCTTAGATTAGGGTGTATCCGCCCCTCTGCAGCAAACTAGTTAGAAACAGAATATGGGTTAGGCCATATCCGCCCCTCTATAGAAAACTAGTCAGAAACAAAATATAGATAAGGGTGTGTCCACCCCTCTGTAGCAAACTAGTTAGAAACAAAATATAGATAAGGGTGTGTCTGCCCCTCTATAGCAAACTAGTTAGAAATAAAATATAGATAAGGGCGTGTCCGCCCTTCTGCAGTAAAATGTTAGAAACAATATTAAACTGGGGCATAGTCACCCTTCTGTAGTCAAATGGAGGGCACAGTTGCACTTCTGCAGTGAACCGGAGGGCACAGTCGCCCCTCTGTAGTGAACCAAAGGGCGCAGTCGCCCCTCTGCAGTGAACCAGAGGGTGCAGTTGCCCCTCTACAGTGTACAGGAGGGCATAGCCGCCTCTCTGAAATGGCTAGGAGGGTGTAGTCGCCCCTTTGCAACCTGTACCTGCAAACAATCTTAACAACAACAAATGTAAAATAGAGGAACCCGTTTGTGGGTCCCACCGGGCGTGCCAGAAATGTGATCCTAAATGTTTTATCTATTCTAGAGATGTAAAAAATAATTGTTATGCAATGAGAGAAAAACACAAAGGGACACCTCAAGACTAGCCTAAGGAATTGATAATACAAAGAAATAAGATAAAATGAAGATTGTAAATTGATATACCTTTCTTTGCTGCTGAAATTCCTTGGTTGGCCCTTGTGAATGTAAACTTGTATGTGATGGCTATGGAAATGACTAAATGCAAGATTGACAATATGATGGGATGAAAATTAAAATGGTTAAGTGGCTTGGCAAATGGCTGAGACAATGCTTGCAAATTGAGTAGACAATTTGATAGCATAAGGGTGAAAAAATGACTAAGTGTTGAAAATTTCTTAGAAGAGGGGGTATTTATAGAGAAATTTGAATTCTCTAGAGAATTCAATGGTTGAGATTGAGCCACCAAGGTCAAGATGTAGGGATATGGTGAGATGAGGATTCACAAGCCTTCACATATTGACATGTGGAATGTGAGATGGCCTAGGATAAGATGATGTGGAAGTGAGGTGGAAGGGAGGTACATGATGTGGAGGAAGGACAAGTACCTTGGGGGGTGAGAATATTTCCTCAAAAAGGAACTTCTTGTCCCCAAGTGAGGATGAAAGTAACATTTGAGGAATTTTGGAATTCTTAAAAAATCTCCATGAGAAATGAGAAAGTGGTTGGAGAAATAAATGTGAATTAAATTCACATTCTTGGAAGAATCTAGTGGATAAGAGAGGGTTTCCAAAAAGGTGGGAATTTGTCACATGTGAATGAGGTGACAAGTCAAATGTTTTATAAGTTACATGGGGATAAGGTAAGTCTTGGAAGGATAAAATGTGAATTAAAAATTCACATGGAAAAGAGGGTCAATGCTAAGAAAGGCAAATGGAAAGGTTGACTAAAAAGGGATGCTAAATGTGGCTAATGACTTTGATTAAGGTTGTGCAAATACATGATTAGGATAAGTTAATGAAAGATTAGAAGCAAGTGGAAAATGTAGGAGGATGTGACATTAATCCTTGATTAAGAGGATGCACATCCTAATCATGAATTAATTAAATTAATCCATATTAGAAAGGGATTATGGAGGATGTGACAAGGAGAGAGAAAAAAGAAGAATTTAAAATTGATTTTATTCAAAAAGGTTAACTGACTAAATTAAATAAATTGACATATTTATTTAATTTAGAGAGGAAAAGGTGGTAATAGTATTTAATTATTGAATTAACTACTTTAGGAACCTTAGGTTGACCATGAAATATTAATTAAATGAGTGATTTAATTAATACTGACCAAGAGGATGAGGTGTATGAGTTAAAGGGGTGAATAAGGAGACGAATTTGACCATATGGAAGTGGTCAAATTTGGATGTCTACAGGCATATTTATTACATTGTTTTTTGAAATGATTTGGAGAAAATGGTGCTCAAGAAATATGGGCATTCTTTGCAAGGTACCCATAGTAGGTCATAAAATTTATTATATATTTTTCCTCTCTCCCTAAGGTATTAAGGAACCAAAATTTATCACTCAAGGATTATGGGAAAAGGTAAAAATAGGGGAACACAATAGAGAAAGTATCACACAACAGAACCCTAGGGTTTACAACTTTCAAAATTGGGTATTGAATTTTGTTATTGTAAAAATATAGGTTCATAAAAAAATTGTAATAGTACAATTTTAGCCTTTGTAGATTAAATGGTTAAAGTTAGAATTGAACTTAATGGAGTTTCTCCATGTGTATGGTGTACATTTTTGGATGTGTGTTGATTCTTCAACTATCCAAATGACTATAAAATCCTTGTAAATATTTTACAAGGTATCCTCTCAAAACAATAAAGAAACGTATGGGTATGCTCATAGATTATTGAGTAGAACCATTATATATTATATAAGTATTTTTTAATTTTTTGAATGTATGTGTAGAGCCTAGCTTTCCCATACATTTTGGAAGGCATATTTTTTATGGTATATCGATTAAGGTATCACCTTTAATTATAATTGTTACAATTTTTCATGGACTTAGAGAATATATTGCCTAACTAGATAAAGGCACTGATATGCTACTAGTTCTAATTATCCATCATCTTAACACACCTAAAGCAACCTATTATGAAATTATTTTTAGCTTTATTTATTTTGATGTGTTCTTATTGTCATGTCTAGATGTATACAATAGTATTAGGGGCTATCATTTATCACTTTTGATCCATTTACATGGAAGAATGTCTTTTATAAAGAGGTTCTTTACCTTGGGTATTGCATACTAGCATATAGGCACGAAAGGACAACTGAAATAGGGGTACACTATGAAATGGATGTGGCTTGTATCAAAACTAGTGTTTAGTCTTTGTAGTGATATTAGTCACATCACTTAATAAAAACCTTTATTGGTTTAATAGAGACAAAAGTGTGGGAGGTCCTACTCACCTTAGTAATTGGTCATTAGTTGCCCAACCTAAACATATATTTTATAATATTCTTTCTAATTTACTTTCCCAACCTAAACATATATTTTACAATATATTTGTAGTGATGCTTAGGAAACTATCTAGCCTTAGGGATTTGGGACTTACAATATAGATCACTAAAAATATGGTGTCATTACCAAGGAGGAATTATCCATTGCCAAAGATATAAAGATCAACAATTGATTTTAGAGACCCTGGTGATACAATCACAAAATATCTCCAAATATTTACTATTGTGTATTGTGTTTGGGTAATTTTGGCATCCCATGAACTTACACCTAAAAATTGGTATCGTTGTTGATAAAATAATTATGGTTCTATTTTACAAACCCTTACAACATAGTCATTAAATATTTTTTATAACTTTGGGTAATTTAGTATTCCATAAACTTACACTAACAAAATGGCAATATTGTGGGGGAGGAATCACTCATTGTCAGGTTATAGTTAATTGGAGATATTTTGAAAACCTCTACAATTCATAAATAACACAATTACCAGCTTCGATAATTTGATAACCCATCAATTTACACCAAAAATTGGCACCATTGTTGGGGATGTGTTAATCAAAAAATTATTTTGAGGACCTAAGTAATATTATCATTGAAGTTTATTGCTATTTCCAATAGATTTTTGTTTAGGTGAGTTTGATTTCCCATAAAATCACACCAACAAATGGCCCTATTGGTAAAGATATAATTTGAGTTTTTATTTTAAATACCTCAACAACTTAATAGGGAGTTATTTCTTGCTTGGTATTTGAATTTGTAGCTACTAGAAGAAAAAAACTCTCTTCCAAGTGAAGAGTGATGACTTTGTTTAATTCAAACCCAAAATTTATAGTTAGATCAAAATGCCTTGAGATGGAGAGAAGAAGATATATCTATTACTAGAAATAAGAAGATGTATTCGTAGTGTCAAAAATTGTATACCCTTGCAATTTCACCTACACTTTTGCATCCACTTTAGTGTCCACTTCCTTAGTATTTGTGTAGGCTCATCTCAACCCTTGTATAAACCTTTTTCCACTCAGGATGCTCAAGACCCTTTTTCAATAGCTATCTTCTTGTTTCAACTTTGTGTTAAACCTTGTGTCTTCCTTGTTCCCACCATTTTTTAGTGTGATTTGTTTGGATACTAGTGTGCTATGTAGATGCCCATATTCTACACTAGCATCCCATAATATTTCAATGTTCAAATGACAATTTCTGAGCATGTTGCCACTTTTCACTTACCTTAGTCGATGGAAACGACTCGAGATGCTTTGTAACAATCCAGGAACATTCTTTTCCCTCCTATTCTCTCTTTAAAATCCATCTTTTCAATTCATTTGGTCTTCTCGGTCTCTCTCTCTCTCTCTCTCTCTCGCTCTCTCTCTCTCTCAAAATCTCGCTTTCTCCCTTTCTCTCAAGAATTCACAACTATCTTGCTTGATATAGTGGTCTCAATCTCTTACAACACTCTTTACAACTCTCTTGGCTCTCACCACCCCCCCTCTCTGGCTTCCTCAATCCTTATAGGTATTGAAGACATTTATTTACTAGAGGCTTCACTACTTGGTTGGTTGTGAGTGCTCTCTTTCTCTTCATTCATTTCATCATCTACATTCCATTTAATCTACATTTTACTTAGTTTACTTTACTTTATTTTAGTTATGTTATTCTCTATTATTTTCTCACATTTCAAGAGTTCTTATCAATCAAAATAGAAGTAGTCATTTTGTTATTTTTTGTGATAGTCTTGAGTTTCAGTCTGTACAAGATGCCAACACACTATTGGGACGTTAGTGTGTCGCACTGTCGTCCTTAAGTTGCATTGTCATCCTTGGCCGAGAGCTTGTTATTCTATCTAGAAAATCTCTATGACGTACTCTTTCTATTTCTGGAACTCTCATCATTTTAACCTATCACCTAATATTTGTTCCTTGAGGTAGTTGAGGACTATTTTCTCCTTGAAGACTCTACTTGTCTTGAGACTTGAGGCTAGAAAATTTCCTCTAAATTTTGGTGAACCTGACGGGAACACTAAAAAAAGGGACAAATAAAATATTTTCCCTTCTAAAAAAAATTGGGGTGTTGCCCTGAACCTCATTCCATGTCGTCAACATAGAAATAATATTTCAACCTTCAATCGACTTGTTTATGCATTATTTCTTATATTTAGCTTGCTATTTTCAAAATGTATTTACTATCTTATTTTATTAGTTTAGTTTATAGTTTAATTCAAAGTTTTAATGATGTTCCATTCCATGCATGTGATGTTGACTTGGCTTTGCCTATGTCCCTTGATATCTTTGATCCTTCTCATAAAATTCCTATTGTTTCAAAAGATATTTTATTGCAAGAAGATGAAATCATTGATACCTTTCTTCATGCTACTCTACCTTCTCTTCATTCCAGTGGACTCTCTTCTAGAGATGATGCATTAGTGAATGAGGAATCTCGACCCACATCTAATCTCCCAAAAATCAATGTGGAGTGTATTTCTTCAAATAATTCCTCTATAAGTCAAATGAATCCATAAATGTAATCATAGTCTCTACCACCCCTCAAAGGCCTAAGAGATTGGTCATTTATGTGACTTTGGCTAGTCCTCCTAAAAGGATTTGTTCTAACTATAGAGTTCCTAAATGTAATTTTATCTAAGATTTGGCAAGTGACAAAGCACATCAATCAAAGTACACAAAACTAACCAAAATGTTTTGATGATAAGAAGCCAAAATCAGCCCATGTTCAAACTGGTAAAAACATCGAAAGATATCAAGCAATATTATCCGTAAGGTCAAATTGGCCAATGGAAACACTTTTAGGCCCACAACTTGGAAGCTATTTCAAAAAAAGGTAGGGATACTCTTCCAAGTGTATACACTTAATCCTTTCGAAAATGGACAGATAGGGGCCTCTAGGAATGGAAGGATGACCAAATCACCCTGTCCCCAGAAAGTTACAAGTAGCAAGCTACAAGTAACTTAAACAAGCTAAAGGTTTATGTCTCAATTCAAGGGAGTTCATATGGTGAGTAAAGTTCTTCAGAGTACAGTGTGCATCTCTTGCACTAAACTGTCACCAAGTGGAATATAGCAAAGGGGTGGCTTTCTACTATAGATTTCTTAGTCACTACTCAGGGGACACAATGCCTGGCTATCATCCAAAAAACTACTTAAATATTTAACCACTCCTACTAAGGGCTCTATATACCAAAAGGTTCCTCCCCATTCTAAACGACACTATTGACCAAGTAATCGCCTATTAGATCTTGGTGTTTAGCCTTGATCAATTTATATAGCATCCTACGGGAAATACCACTTTCAGTTGCCTTGATTTCTCTAGTATGGGATGTATCTCAAGGTAGGACTAATCTAAAGGTGATGCTAAAAATAAACATATGCAAAACCTGAAGTGATTTTTGTCACCCAATATCGTCAAAAGATGCAAGGGGAGAGGATACACACTCGGTTTGCCAAGCACGATGAACACAGTATACAATTCATCACAGTTTCTTTTTAAGTCCCAAAATTCAAAATGTGTGAAGATATCAATTCAATTTTTAACATGCACCAAATTCAAAGCGTTTGAGACTTCAAGAAAATATAGAAATGTGAAAATCAAAATGGATTTGTTGAATTTTAAGCACCAAAGTTGAGTGTTTCTAATTGCCTTGTCGGTCTTAATATGGTCAATAAAATGAAATGTGTTCGATTGTCAACAAAATAAAAGGCATTCATGCATCAACAAAATAAAAGGCGTGTGGTCAAAATGAAAATATTCAAATTTTTAAAGCACCAAACTTGAAATGTGAGATTTTCCTTGTTTGGTTTTAACAACACCAAATGAAATGTGTGAGTTGCCTTGTTCAATTTTAACAACTGTATAGGAGCGAATTTGCACCCCTTACGCAAATTCCCCTTTTACACATCCTCACCTTTGAAACCCAAATCCAAAGGCGAAATTCCACATTAGTAAGTTGTCTTCCGTCCACTTGGCATATGCCCTTTGTGTCGGTAGAAGAATATTTTTCGGGGACGCATGCACAGCATGCAAACATCCATGCAGTACCCTTACGTACCTGATGAATTCCTGCGTCTGAAGTTGGAAGAGGCGTTACACTTTCGATTGGGGTCGATTTGTAACATCCCTCTTCGACCAACCAACCCCAAAAATGGTAGATTCTTCCTTCTCCTTCAAACTCATCCATTCTTCATCCAACTCATCTCTTTTTGCAATCTCTAAGTATTCAATCCATCCTTATTTCACATTCTCAAGCACTTCCAGCATTTTCAACACTCCATTGCAGCAACAACACTCCATCAACTCCGCAAAGCAAGTGTGAAGCAATCCATTGCAATGTGGCTTGAGGTTTTGTGAAACCTCCCTTCATCATAATTGAGGTTGTGGTGATTGTTCAAGCCTTCTTTCTCCTCCATTGGCTAGTGAAATCTTAGTGGAGGTGGTAACGTTTCACTCCTCTCCTTTGTGATTTGGTTGAGTAGATCTTTATTGTTTTGTAGTGTTATTTGCATTCCTTATTTCTTTAGTTCTTTATCGCATATTTCTATCTCGTTGCTATCTGGTTGTCCGTGGAGGTGGAAACACCAAAATAGGGGTCTGACTAAGGCAAGCCCCTATACAGCCCCAACAATTTTCCCCTTCCTTCTTATGTGCAGGTGAAAGAGCGTGTGGAGCTAGCTGGAAAACGTGCATCTTTGTGAGATTATCTTTATTACCTTAGCCTTTATCTACCTACTTTATCATCTTTGTTTGTATCTTTCCTATCTTATTATTCTATTTTTCCCATTGAAACCAACTAGCTAGGCCTATTAGTTAGTTTTTGAGTAGTTCGTATTGCGTTCACTATTTTCTGACCATATGGATGCTAGTGCACCGTGGTGACGTCCCAGAACTGCGTTGTCGTCCTCTGACAAAGAGCTATCTGAGGCATAGTACCGACTCTAAAAACTAGCTCGCCTAGCCCAAACTAAAGTTTGGATCTATAGAGTGATTGAGGCACATTATAGTCCTCATCATTCTTGATCCCTATTCCCAAAACATCCCTTTAGAGTGAGGTAAGTTAGGGCATCCCTCTGCTCTCGGCTCTCCATGACCTGGGGCCTTGATGTGGTTGGTCCCCCTCTCTTATATTTTTGGTGAACCTGACATGAACCATTTTGGTTCTATTTTGTGATATTGAAAGTTCCTTTCCTCGTATCCTAGGAGTGTTGTGAGGCCTTCGCCTTACAACTCAACCTGCGACCCCTAGTAGGCATAGTTGGAAGGTTCTAAAAGTGTTGTGCAATGAAACCTTAATTGGGTCATTGTCCTATCTTGCAACCTTTGGGGGGCTTTGTGATAGTTTTGTTCAGTGCATGTGATGCCCTATTTCTTGCATCAACCTATCCCATTTGTGTAGCCTATGAGAAGTGGTACTGGTATAACCTTTACCTTGTAGGATCTGTCGATGGGATTTAATAGGGAACCATCTCCTCTCTACATCCCTGCATGAATTAACAAAAACATTGTAGCAAGTGTTCTCGTTGATCCGACATCTCAAGTAAATATCATAACTGAGGAGATCATGCTAATCAACTTTTTGCATAAAAATGGGTATGATGCACCTATGAGCACCATCTGCACACACGACAGACCTTTCGTACCTCCTCTGGGTAGTATTGTCTTGTCAATTCTAGTTGGACCTAAATCTATGAACCTTTTGTTTGATATACTCCTGGGGTTTGAACTCTTCAGAGTGAAGCTGGGTATCCCCTGGCTGGTAGCTATGAATGCAGTTCCCTCAGTTGTGTACAAATGTTTAAAGTTTATTCATGAGGGTTTCGTACATGTGATCCACGACACCAGTTACAAACCATCGGTCACATGTGGCAGTTACTCCTTGGATTACTATTGGCCTATGCCCGTTGGTCCTCTTCCGCCTAGGAAGGACCTCTTGTACCAAACTTATCAAAATTACAAGAGAGGACGCTTAACACCGAGAATGAGATACCCTCCATCACCTTATGTTATTTCACATAGGGCTTGCTTAAAAGCTGACAGTGATGCCGCCAAGGCACATAGAAGGGAAGAACATAAGTGATCTCGAGATCCTCCTTCTTTCTCTTCCGCTATTCAGCCTGACACTCCTTCTCGCCTTGTTGTGGCACCATCAAATTCTATTCCACGTTTGCAAGAGAATCATATGGTGCCCGCTTGGCAGAAGCCTAAGCGTCTCTTGTTTGAGCTTCTTGTTATTCCCACAGAGCCTAGGCCCATTCGGTATGGTAGGAAGAAAGGTCCCCGTGGGGAATCCTCTATGTCCCGACCTCCGTGACCTCCCACCACTCCTGCTCCAAAAGCAATAAATGGGAAGAGTCCCACTACCGAGGCACTAGAGTTGACTCCCCCCGTTGCTACTCAACCTGCTCCTCCTGCTCCCATTTAGGAACCTGTCCCTCCATTGGAAACAACTATGGTGGGCACTCCCATGGTTGATTAGGAGCCTTTTGTTCCCTCGCAACCTCCAACCTCTAGCTCAAAGAGTCACAGAAATTGCCTTGTGCATGAATGCAAGCGCCAACAAAAGGATCTAGCAGCTGAGCATGCCACCTTACAAAGGAAGAGGAGATGACAACCCCTACTTCAAGGCCTCTTGTTGCATCCTCCTCTCTCCTCCCCTCTGCTTCCATTCAACCAAGCTTCGTCTCAATTTTGGCTTCTGTTGTGAGTACGAATGTGCCTGACCCCAAAAAGGTGCAAGTGTTTATCGCTCCTTCAATTGAGTCGTCGTTGTTGATGTCCCTCCTTTCCCTAAGGCTGTGGATATGTCGAACACTTCAGTAGTATCTGCTACGGTTTTCTCCTCCTCCTTTGCACCTCTTGCCTCATCTATGGGGACTTCACATCCCTTGACATAGCAAAAGGTGGAGAGTGGTGCTTCCAGCAACAAAAGATGTAAGAGGATCCCACCTTCTCCGAAGGATGGTCTTGTGTTGGCCTATTTTGTCCTAGTGATAGAGCTAGCCCCAACTTCCCCTAAGTTCATCACCGCTCCCGAGTCACTTAGTGAGCCCAATGGTGAATCTTAGGCACAACCCTCTCCATCTATTGAGGTACGACATGGCACTCCAACAAAGTGCATGTTTAACTCTCTGGATGAAGTTTCGGCCTTGTTAGCAATTTTCACAAAATTGTTAACCATAGCTCCACAAGAGCTGAGTGGAGTAGACCTTTCGGGGCCTTCTTCCTTAGCCCTTGTTGCATGAGGGTTGGAAGCTCCTCCCCTTAATATTCCACCACTGCAGGCTCATCCTCCTGCCTCCTATGATGATCTGGAGTGGGAAGCAGAGGACCTCTTGGTCGATGAGTGTTAGGGAGAGATCTCTTCTTTATCTTTAGATTAGGTATGTGTGTGTGTTGTGATGTGTTCCCTCATGATCGTGCTATGTGTTCCTGGATTACCCTTGTCACCATTGTTGGTGCTTGGATACAGGCGTAGTTTTTGTGTCATAAACCTTCTTCTATTTGTATCATCATTCTTCCATGTTTGCGATTGATTTTTGATAAATTGGGGACAATGCACATACTTCTAGATCCCCTAGGTGCATCACACACATAATAAATAAATAAATACATTATAACATTATGCAAGGTGTACAACACCTAATTCCTAAAATTCTCCCACTTGTTGTATACATTGCATAAGGGGGAATAAGTAACCTCAAAACATGAACAAAGTGAACAATCCATATAGCCACATATACCATCAAGAAATCAAAGTGCTCCATGTGCTCCATCAAGATACCTATAACAAGAAACAAAGTGACCACCATCCCAAGCATGAATGTTCTCATCCTCCATCAAGCCAATGCACAAAGATAAGAAGCCACACAATCTGTCACAATGAAGCATAAATCCTACCTCAACTGATCTCCCAAATTAAAACACTCAATCCAAAGGTATCAATATGCACTATTATTTGTCAAGATACACTAACCATAGTTGAAATAGCACCCACAACAAGTTTCAACACATCCAACTATCCATACCTCCAAGGTATGCAAAGCATAGTAAACTCATGCCATCAACATATACACCCATAAACTACAATCACAAACTCCATGTGCAAACTTGTCAAAGAATGGTATACACATCCAAGAGCTCCCACTTCATGGGTAATGCAAATCTGAAAATGATCAAGGCAGACCAAGTCTACCAATAACATCACATAGAAGTTGTAAACAATATCATGTAGTACCAAGGAACATCCACAATGATATGTAAAACATGTAATAAACCAATAACCTATAAGAACAACTCTCACCACAAGTATCCAAATCTCTCCCATCTTCTCCACGCCCAACAATAGAAGTCAAAACACATGACCACAAGCTAGTGATCTCAATAGCTCCAACCAAACCTCAAAACCAATGTAATGTGAAATGAAACATCCAAGAAGATAACCAAGACCAAAGAGAAATAATGCACATCATACACCTATAGAGAGTCCTTCTACATACACCTCTAAATACCAACTATGTCAAGTATGATCTCCTCCATAACACCCCAAACAAAAATCCATAACAACACCCAACCGTTCAATCACTAAGATAAAAGATAACATATATATCATGTAACTAGTATGGATGCAAGCCTCTCAAACCAAGAATATCAAACTAAGTATCCATCCCATATAAAGAAATCATCCCAATGCATCTCCTAAACTCAACATCAATGAATGTACTCATAATGCGTAAGGAGATAAACATTCCAACACTCCTCAAATTAACCCTCTATAACCAAATATCCATAGCTCAAGATCCATATGCATGAGAAGACAAAGCATAAACATAATGCACCTGAAAGAAATAATGGGCAATACCTCTCAAGTGATAATCTGCCAAGTAGACCAAGAGTGGGGAATGAGAATGCTCCTCCAAGATATACAAGTCATCATGACTCATCCAAGAACACTCTCCTCATAGGTCCATGTTGAACTCACATCCAACCAAGGTGTAGGCTTCTCGTACTTCCTGTTGAAATCTCATCAAGAATAACTATCTCAACACATGTCTCTAACCACAAGAGAACTCTAGCCTCACCTATGTCTCCATGTATCCATGAGTACCTGTAACCAATCAATCCATGCTAAACTCCAAATGCAACATAGCATCTTCATGAAGTAATCAATCAAATGATTAATCTACCCCATACCAAGAGAACCAACCAAGATCAAAGTCAAAGTCCCAACCATGGAATCAAGAACATAACCATGACATCATGATCTCACACCTCCTCAAAAGAATATCATATGATCCAAAAAACATATCATGCACATGTATCATGCCAACACTCTAATGTGCAATCAAGAGTAAACCATGACATAATAACATAACCATCATATCATAACAAGGATCACATATCAAAAATATAAAGCATGACACCTCAACCAAAGACTAAAGAAGTCTTGCATGGTAAACAAGATGTCAACGTATCCAAACCACATGAAGATAACCATCCCTTGTTAATGAAACCAAAGATTCCAATGAACCCTCACTGCATAGAAGAAACATAATTGAAGATTCCATCTATGACACTAACAAACACTACAAAAGATCATCCACCATCAAATGGTGAATCCACATCATCGCCACAAGCTCCCATTGAATTGTGATACCAAGCTCTCCATGGCAACATGATATCCATCCTCTAAACAAAGATCCCCCATGGCCCCAATGCAGTCAAAGAACTCAACACCATGAGCTCCTAAAGGGAAGAGTACAAACCACGATCTCCAAACCAAGAAGATACAACACCGCCAAACCATCAAGAATATATCCAACACCGCCAATCCATCACTGCCAAAATATTCCACTAAAAAGTGTAGTCATCCTATCCATGACATCATTATAACAATATCCTCATGAAGATCAACCAAAGGCCCTCACACAATCAAAGAACTCAAATGTGACATGAGCTCCCAAAAGGAAAAGTAAAACCATGATCCTCATACCAAGAAGATACACCACCACAAACCAAATTAAGAACCAACCCAACACCACCAACAATGCACTTGCATAAATAATCATGACATACCAAAATACCGAAAGTATAAGAAACATCCATGACATCATGATCACCACAAAATGTACCAGCAAAAAACAATCCAACCATGTCCCACATGTTTGCATAACATAGTCAACTACATAGGTCTCACATTATGATTGCACCTAGTAATACCATCTCTCCTCCTCAACATGGCAACAAAACGAGAGAAAAAAAAGTGACTAAACCACACCACCATACTAAAAATGCATCAACATTGATGTATCTATGGGCATAGACAACCCATGTCCAAGTCATAAATGCAACTTGTAAGTATAGACTGCCTACAACATTGCACAACTTGTAAATACAACAATGCAACATACAAATCCAACAATATATTGATAACCATGTCAAATGAGAGTAATCATAGATGTACAACTAAGTATACAATGACACAAGCACCAAATCACCAAGATTTAACTTGCCATAAACTCATAGAATCACCTTAGTCAATGTAACCCATAAACAACTTAGATTATAATAGCAAAAAATAAACCATGCCAAAGCAACTCCAAACCTAATCCACTATGTAGTGCTCTAAACAAGATTTTTGTTCACTATTTGAAGTCTAAAATTCGACTCTGTATGCACAAGTTATGACCTCTCCAATTCAAAAGGGAACATCTCACTTCCAGCAAGAATTTCACTATCAAAACAAAAAAATCTAGAAAAAAAATTTACACCACTACATAGTGCTCAAAATCACCTTTCCAACGAGTCCAAGAAATCATGAAAAGGACACCCTGGGCGAAAGTTATGCCCCCTGGAAAAACATTGCCCAATTCTGGTATATAGGCCAAGCAAAGGTGGTGCATGGGCGGCCTACCGATGGTGGCGGTGCCACTCGGGTGGCATCGCCCATAGAACTTCGAGCCTGATCGCCATATAAAATATGGTTTAATTTTTACACTAAAAATTTTTTAAATAAAAAATAATTGGCAACAATTTTTATTAATAGGCGTGCTTTTATAAAACTAGAATTTTTATTTATTTGGGCAGCCTGGCCACCAGACCGGTGGGGCCCCCGCCCAGGGGGGAGCCTCGCCGGTGATGGTACCCACCGATCAGCACCGATAGGGGTCTACTACTAGCAGGGGTAGTACCCTCAGGTACGTAGACCTTCCAGTGGTAGGTATAGGGGTCGGACCCCCCCCCCCCTTTAGAATATTTTTTATTTTTATATATTAAAACTTTTACAAGGCCGATAGACTTTAGAAAAAAAATTGATTTAATATTTATTTGCAGGAAGATTATTTTATGTTGATGGGAAAAATAATTTTTAATAATTTTTCTGAGTACCTACAAATTTGACAATCATATGATCGAGGGAGGGGTGGCCAAAAAAATTGCATTTTTCCACAGTGAGCAAAATAGGTCAAATTTTATATCAATTTTTTTCTCTCGACCAACCTGAATCCAACCATAAGGTCTATTTTGTCTCAAGAGGTCATCTGTAACTTTTCCCCCACAAAACCCTCATTTGAATGCACAACCAAGAAACCCTTTTGACCCAACATTTCTCACACCCCAAATCTACAAACAACCCATCATAACAATAAACCAAAATCCCTCAGATCTACAATAAACAACCTATAAAACCCTCATATCCTGCCATGTATTTCATTCTCTCATGCAATACCATAGATTCAAACTCAAACAAGATTTGCTCAATCTAGGGTTATCCAACCACAACCATAGCTTTTATACCAAATGAAAGGAAACTTGCAGCCATCTAATAGCAATTTCCTCATAAACCAAAAGAGAAATCTATGCAAACAAGTATTCAAAATCCATATGCAAGAGAATAGACAACATACCCATAAAAGATGACACAAGATATACCCTGGGAAAACCCTCAAGAGGGAAAAAACTAGCCTCCAAAAGCATCCATCACTCATGTATTATTCAACAATAATCATTACAATACATGTTTAGAGTTCCCCATTAACACCATTGAAACATCAAGTCCTCTACAAGAAATCCATGTGAACAAGCATGTAACCACACATCCCATGTCATGTTTCAACCCTCACAAATGCTAACAAGAGCTAACCTTCCAACTGACCAACCTAAACAACTACCCTTGTGGTTGCTTTTATAGAAGAAAGCTCCCACAAAACCACCAAGTGGTATTACATAAAACCATGTGACTAAAACCATGAGATTATAAAACCATGTCCCCACATTTAATATTGGGTACTTTATTTAAATTACTTTCCCCAATATTAAATAAATACATTTTTACAACTCATAACTTATGTCCCAATGTTACATACAACATAAAGTGGCCCCAAGAATATTAACTCCTAGTGATGCACATACTTCTAGATCCCCTAGGTGCACCACACACATAATAAATAAATAAATACATTATAACATTATGCAAGGTGTACAACACTTAATTCCTAACATAATTGATGGTCTAATTTTCTTGTTGCTCATTAATAGGTTTCTAGTAATTAAATGATTGCATATATTATCTAGTGAAATATTTGTGTTTCAAGAAAATGAAAAAGTAGAGTTAAGTTAGTTATGTTGGAATATTCCTTGGGTTGGGAATGCATAGACATACTTTATTACTTGTTTTTTTAAATTAACTACAAATGAATCAATGTTAAAGGTGTTATCTTTGCTCGATTACATTTTGGAAAAAGAATGAGAAAAATGAATAAAGAAAAATAAAGAAAAGTAAAAATTAGAAAATAGAAAATTGACCAAAAGTGAATAAAAAAACTAAGTCATTTTATGATTCTTCATATTTTGAATAAAAATGGTTCCCCAAAACTCCTCTCTTAAAAAAAATAATTCTTGGATATTTGGTTTCTTGTGGATTGTGGGATCTTAGGTTGGGCATAGCATTGGGTTCATGAAAGAATGTTTGGTGTGTGTGGGATCAATTTCAGATATTCATGAGAAAATTGCAAGAAAACCATGTTTTGGTGTATTTGAAATTGAGGTGGTTCTCTTTCCATCTCTTATTTATTTAGTCCTTTTGTATTCTAGATGCCATGCTCACCTTTAAAGGATTAAAGACTTCCCTCATAGATTTAATTTAAAGCAATTAAATTTGGTTTTAATTTAATTTGATTTTTTCAAAAATATCATTTTGTACCCTCACCATGTCAACATTTTCAAAAAATATTGGAATTTAAATTGTATTGCATGGATTAGGTGTTGTTCATATTTGAACCAAAAGGGTACTTTTTTATTTTGGAAATTTTAAATTCTAAAAAATATGAGAAAATTGAGCTTACATTAATGGAGTTTGCATGAACATGTTGGTTTTTGTGTTTGAAAATAATTTAAAATGTCTCATTCATCATTTTTTATTGTGAATGTTGTAAAATAATGTCCAATTTTTTAATGAAAATTTTTGTGCCTTTTTCTCCATGCCACACTCATTTATTTTTGTTGGAACACAAATTATCTACTAAGAGGGGGGGTGAATCAGTAGATCAATTAAAACTTATTCTTTTAACCCTTTTAATGCAAATTAAACAAAACATGCAAAGATCACACAAACACACAAATACACATAACACTAGGTATACGTGGAAAAACCAATATGGGAAAAACCATAGTAAGAATAGCTGCTAGGAACTACTGTCCTAATCCAACCTCACAATAAAACCTCATTGGTTACAATGTTTAAAGGCTCCAACCCTAAGGAGACACCAATCCTCTGTTTTAGGAGCACCATGAAATATGCCCCTTAATTTTTTCTTGGATTTTCACAACACAAACCAGCACTACGCCAAATGTTAGCGTTAGATCCCAAAAGATATCCAACTTTAAAAGATCTCAATGCCAAGAATGCACACTCAATCCCAAGGAAGGAGAGGTGTTGTCATATGGCAGAGAACAAAGCAATAATCTGAACTTGAAATACAAAGCTAGAAATGAAAAGTAGGCGGTGAACCAGCCATGAGAATTTCCACGCTACCACTTGAACAGTGGGGGGAAAACATTACAATACAAAACTAATTCATCCGCTGCGGCGGGCATCCACTTAGAGTGGGGATTCAACACTTTTTTAGTGGGTACAAAAGATAGATTAACAAGTTCTTTTCCACACTGGCGGTAAACCATCCAGGGGTTACAATGTTGTAATTGAAACACAAAAAATGCTGAAATAAGAATGACTGGACAGTACTACTGTTACCAGCATTTACAATGATCTTATTACAATGAATATCATTAGAAATCTGCTCCAAAACAGTTGCAATAACTTTACTATATTTCTTATTACAATGATGAACTAAAAATCCAGATGAATATAGCAAGGGAAAGACCATACCAGGTCTAATTTTTAAACCAGCAAACTATGATTCTCAACTAGCAACTATGCAAACTTCCAAATGTTAATAACTCCCACAAATCTTCACCTAACTTCAATGCGACAATAGCTGATCATCATTAAATTTGTTATATCTTCACCCAAAGAGCTTCTATCTCCTTCAAAAGGACTGCACATTAAGTTAGCAGCATAGATGCCAAAGAGAGATTGCATGAAATGGAAAGAAATAAGTCTGATATAAACTTCCAACAAACTCTACTTCAGACCAACAAGAATACTTTCACCAATTTGCTTCTATCTTCATCCAAAATGCTCCAATCACTTCCAAATTGAGTGCACATGAACTAGAAGCTTAAACACCAATGAAATATAGCATAACTTGGAAAGTGCTAAGTCTGACATAAATTTCCAGTGAACCAAAATACAAACCAGCAAGCATTACAACCACCAATATGCTTAATTCTCTCACAAACTCCCACAATACTCTCCAGAACTGAAACACAATGCCTCCTAAAGGCAAGGCGGCCAAATAACATGAATTAAGCAATACAAAGCAGCAACAAATGAAAAGCTCGAATTCCAATGCAGTTATGGAGATGGTACGGCCCTAGGAAGAGGGCGACCTCTCTTAAAAATTGGAGACTTGATGATAAAATCTGATACTTCACCCAAAGGGTCGCCACAAGCATAGAAATTGATTATCCAAATACCCACAACCAAATAAAAATCACATAAAGAGTTGCACACAAAAATCTACTTCAGCTGTATAATAGTCAGCAAGCTCAAATCTAGAAAAATCTCACCAAAACTCAACAATGAAGCACACTCCCAAATTGACCATCTAGGGAACCATAGTTTCATGCCTAAAGAATGGTGTAGAAATACTAAGCTCCCCCTTATCCAAGTTCTGAAATCAATTCAGCAGCATAGCTTTACAATATTTTCCAAAGATAATCAGCGCTTCAAACAGCAGCAATATATAAGCTTCAATTGGAAAATGAAGCAACAAGAGACTCTTCAAATTCCAAGAAGTTGAATCACTTCAACTTCCAAAAGGGATGCCACTTTAAGCATTTCACTTTTTGAAATAATAAAATATTAATCAACCTCTTTTAGGCATCCAACTTCACTTTGCAACAATAAAGCATTTAATAATTCATTAAATGCACCATTGACCCCTTAATGACCCCCTTTTAAAAACAACATGAAGTGATCATTCCTAGGCGTGGGGGTACAACTGAGAAACATAAAAATGACTAAGTATAAAACTTAATCCATGGAGATAACCAAAGCCAAACTAAAACTGAAGGATAGCAAAATGACTTGAGCTGAATTGTTGATGATGCTACTGCCAAAATTAGACTTACTAAAAATAGCCAACTGCTATAAATAGTAAGTTCACATCAAAACAACAGAAAGCAAAATTGAACATTGAACTGCAAAGGATTGAACTGCTGCTAGACAGATACTGCCAAAAGATAGACTTGCTAAAAATAGCGAACTGCTATAAATAGTAAGTCTACACAACAACCTCAAAATGCCAACTGAGCAGTATCTGAAAGAGGAAACCCTAATTTTCCACCTCAGCTTAACCTACGAACTTCCAAAAATAGGCTAAATCCAAATGAAGAGTGTAGGGCCAAAATGGGGACATTACACACCAACTCTAAGGAAGCACCCACTCAATTTTTTCATGGCACCAACCAATCAAAATTACAATGAGATTTATGTGGAGCAACAACTCCAAATTACAATTGATTCAATTGAATCTGGTTCAGTGTTACAGACTTAATCTGCAACTACTCATACTCTATTGTTTAGAACATCCTTTGTTCTATCTCTCTCTGTTGTTGTTGTTGACTCAGCAACTCATAACTCTACTCTAGTCTTTTACCCTTTCTCTGCTCTATTACACACCTCTTCTATTCTGAATGCATACCCTAGATGATGTTTTTTGTGTTACAATCTAGGTATATTTTCACAGCATTCAAAATTACACACCTCTACACTTCACACTCTTTTAATAGATTCATCTTATCTTTTCTTCATCGACAAGCCTCCTTACCTCAAGCCATGCACCACTAAGCTAATTCATTGTATTTTCTATATTTAGCAAATAGAAAACCCTAGATTTGATTTTCATTAAATGCAATTCCTTGCATGACGGGGCCATATCTAATTTTCTAATCACCTTTTCTTTTGTCTCGCCATCTACACATCTCATCACCAATCAAAAAATTGTAGCTCGAGTGGTTACTGTGTGCAGCGTGATTTCTAAACCTAAAAAGTGCAAAACAATAGAAAGAAATGCAAAGGAGAAATAACACAACACCACCTCAAGATTAGCCTAAGTTGAAATTAAACAAAGAAAGATGAAACAACAAATATACCTTGTCTAAGTTGATCTACTTGGTTGGCTCTTTGATGAAGATTTGATGTGTGCTCCTTGATGGCAAATATGATGAAATGATATACAAGGTGATCTAGGTCGGATGATGAATGCAATGAGAGATGTGGGTATTTGAATAAGCAAGTGAAAATTCATGCAATGGAAGCTTGATGAGTGCAATAATGGAGGCTGAATGCAAGTGATTGAGTGCTTGAGCTTGAGTGAGTTCTAGAGCTTGAATTGTGAATGCATGTTATGAATGAATTATGAGACAAAATCTTCCATTTTAAGGGAAGAGTCTCTAGAGGATTCAATGGATAGGATTTAGCCAAAATGGACAAGATGGAGGGTTGTGGTGAGTTGAGGACTCACAAGCCCTCACATCTTGCCATGTGGAAGATGAGGTGTCAAAAGGACATGTGATGTGGAGAGAGGACATGTGAGGTGGAGGTACTTGCAACCTTGGGATTAGGGGAAAATTTCCTCAAAAAGGAAGTTATTGTCCCCATGTGCAGATGATGGTGACAAGTGAGGAATTTTAGAATTCCTTACTTATCATCATGGGGAAGACAGAAGTTGTTGGGGGAATAAATGTGAATTTTAAATTCACATGATTGGGGATTACTTTGGGGATAAGACAAGGTCCTCATAAAGGAGGTCTTTGTCCCATATGATTGATGTGACCTATGAAGGAATCTAGAATTTTCCAACAACCAACATGGGGAAGAGGGAAGCATTGAATGAATAAATGTGAATTTTTAATTCACATGGGGAAGAGGTCATGGCTTAAAAAAGAAATCACTTATGAAAGGTTGACTTGGAGGACATACTAGAAATGGCATGAGGATTAGATTAAGGTTGTGCAAATAGGTGATTAAGAATATTAATGAAGGATTAGACACAAGTGGAAAAATATGGAGGATGTGACATTAATCTTGATTAAAAGTGTGCACATCCTAATCATGGATTAATTAAAATAATCCAGATTAGAAGAATATTATGGAGGATGGGACAAGGAAAGAGAAAATAGGGAATTTAAAATTGATTTAAATTCAAAAAGGCTAAATGACTAAATTAAATAAATTGATATATTTATTTAATTTAGAGAGGAAAGGATGAAAGGTAAAGTATTTGATTATTAAATTAAATACTTTAGGAACCTTAGTAAAAAGGGAAATATTAATTAAATACATCATTTAATTAATATCGATGGGGATAGACAAATAAAGGGGACAAGATTTGACCATACGGGAGTGGTCAAATTTGGATGTCTACAGTTACAACAATTAATTTCATCTTATGTGTTGGTTTCCACTATCTGACCGAGTCTTCCACCACCATTTTCCACCACCTATCCATTGAAAGAATGCAACTTTGAATTATGGTCATCGATCTATCTCCTTTGCACCATGATCAAATGGTTTTCGTTTAAAATCCTAACTTTAAAATGCAGTCGTGAGATTAGATTCTCTTTAATCATGCACCATCAATTACCATCACATATACTGGGTGAATATTCTGCTTTGGATGGGCTTACAACTTTTCCAACATCATCTGGGACATGCGTCGCCATACCACATTTTTACCAAGTCACAACAAGGACCCACAAAATCTTCTAGGGAATAGCGAGCACCGTCCGATCTTACTTAGATGTAATGTTGGCCATTGATCTTCCTGAGCAGTGATCCTTAAGCTCAGTCCCATCGAGACACCTATCACATTTCATCACTTTCACGGTTGACTACTGACGACATCTCCTGAGCAGCGTGAGCATGCGAGAGTCGCCTGATCGTCAATCACCATCTCAATCATTGATCATGTTTGATCAAATATTTAACCGCCAGACTTAGGAAATATAAAGTCTTCAATACTCTACAAGCTAGTAAAGACTAGGGCAAGGGGTTGGTATAAAAATCACCTAAAGGGCTTAATTCATAACTTAAGCTATTAGTAATAGCTAATATCTAGTAAACATCAAAATAGAAACCCCTGTTGGGTTCCATGACTAAAACACTTAGAGTTTCTCTACAAAACCCTAATTAGGACAGGCAGAAAATATAATTCAATTATGGGCTTCATCATCAACCTCTGAACATGTAGATGACACCATTATAATGATCATGGAAAACCCACATCAGATCTACCATCTAATTTCTTCGTAGAATTCTAGAAATAGCCTCTACAAGAAACATGTAAATTTTGCATGAAAACATTGCAACATTTGTGCAACTTTACAATATTTGTAGAGAATTCTTTTCTCTCCATAATATTTAACAAACCAACCTTTGACTGTTCCACTATCATCAATGGCATCCAGACTTCCAATGATATCCCCTTTGACATTAATCCAATTTCCCTTTGACATCAATGAGATGCCCTTTTGACATCAATGACAATCATATTGCCATAAATCTCCCCCTTTGTCATTGATGGAAAAATTAAATGCTCTACACCAATGCTTTGCAAAAATAAATGCATGCTCTACTTTGATCATACTGCACAATAACTATTTTCAATCTTCACCTTAGTTGCAGATCTCCCCCTTTGATAAACAAGGAGCATTTGATGATTTTCTCCCCCTTAGCATTCAACATCCAACTACCAAAGCATTTGGACTTCATCTCCCCCTTTGGGGTAGATCCACTTCCTTATCAGATTATTTGGAAATTCTCTCCCCCTTTGACATCAATGGCAAAGGGACTCTTCAGGACACCATACTTCTACTAGTACCAAATGTGCTCTCCCACTTTGTATGATACCAATTGGATACCAATTTGTTGGGGACTTCAAATTTCTCCCCTTCTATACAACCTTTCTTCCCCTTTATCAGATAAAGTGGTGTGTCCATGAAATCCACAACCATCAAGTCATTAGAAATTTCTAAAACCAATCATACCTGACTTGACTTTTCTCATTTCTTCCAAGGTAGTATATTTCTTCTTGAGAAGCTCCCCCTGGACTCATGCACTATCACTAATAATTAGTGATGTGATGCAAGAGCAACCACTCCCAATTTCTATCTCAAGTATTCAAATTTCTCTTTTGGAAGAGGTTTTGTGAATATGTCAACAACTTGATCCTTAGTTGGCACATATTCCATGCTAACTTCTTGATTTGCTACTTTCTCTCTTGAAAAGTGATACTTAATTGAAATATGCTTAGTTCTAGAGTGCGTCACTGGATTCTTTAATATGTTTATAGCACTTGAATTGTCACAAAGAATAAAGATAGGTTCCTTGTACTCTACCTTGATGTCTTTAAGTGTTTACTTCATCCACCACACTTGAGTACAACATGCCACTACTGCCACATACTCTGCTTCAGTTGTTGAAAGAGTAATTGATTCTTGCTTTTTGCTCAACCATGAAACAAGTTTGTTTTCAAGGAAGAATGCACCACCACTTGTGCTTCTTTTTTCATCCACACTTCTAGCCTAATCATCGTCTGTATATGTTGTCAAAGTGAAATCTTCACATTTGGGATACCATAGTCCATAGTCAATAGTACTCTTGATATATCTAAATAGTCTTTTTACTACATTGACATGAGACTCTTTCCGAGCAGATTGGAATCTTGCAACCATGCACACTACTTGCATGATATCAGGTCTTGATGTGGTTAGGTATACCAAGCTACCTATCATAGATCTATACATGGTCAGATTTGCATCTGGGAATTCATTTGTCTTGCTCAATTTACATCCATTTATCATGGGGGTACCAATCAGTTTGCTATCTTCCATCCCAAATTTCTTGAGCATTTCCTTAGCATACTTGGTTTGAGATATAAATATCCCTTCATCAATTTGTGTTATATGTAGACCAAGGAAAAAATAACGTTCTCCAAGAATTGACATCTCAAATTTATTTTGTATTTGAGTAGCAAACTCCTTGCACATTTTGTCATTGCTACCACCAAAAATAATGTCATCCGCATATACAACAACAATTATCATATGATCACCTTCTGATTTGAAGTACATATTTCTATCTGCACATCCTTTCTTGAATCCTTGTTGTTGCATGTACTAATATAATCTTGAATACCATGTTTTAGGTGCCTTTTTTAGACCATACAATGCTTTCTTCAGTCTACAAACAAAATCATCTTCTTCTAACATTTGAAAAACTTTTGGTTGTTCTATGTAGACTTCCTCTTCTAGGTTTTCATTTAGGAAAGCAGACTTAACATCCATTTGATAGAATTTGAATCCTTTATAAACAAAGAATGCTAGAAACATTCTTATAGCTTCCAATCTAGCAATTGGTGCAAATGTTTCCTCGAAGTCTATACCTTCCACCTATACATATCCTTTGCACACCAACCTTGCCTTATTTTATACAATAGCTCCATCTTCATTGAGATTGTTTCCGAAAACCCATTTTGTACCTATTACATTCTTGCTTGGGGGTCTTGGAACTAATTCCCAAGTTTTATTCTTCTCAATTTGGCTTAGTTATTCTTCCGCTTAATTATTCTTCCATTGATTTTATCCATATCTCATCCTTGTTGGCTTCATAGCTCTTAGGTTCTATTTGAGACATGAGAGAAAAATTTACTTTCTCTTTATTCTTTTCATCTCTTCTCCTTGTCTGAACTCCTTCATCTAAATTTCCAATAATCAGTTCTATAGGATGATCCTTTTGAACATATCTTGTAGGTTCCTTTTCATTATCTTCTTTAGTCTCTTCATCAGCAACATCTTCTTCAAACTCTAATTAAAATTCACAGCTATCTCTATCGGGTGTAACATTCTTCAATTCTCCATCAACCTTAATATTGATACTCTCTACAATTTTGTGCAGCCTTTTGTTGTAGCATTTGTAGGCTTTACTTTGGGTGGAATATCCAAGAAATATTCCTTCATCACATCTTGAGTCAAAGATTCCCAATTTATCTTCTTCTCTTCTAATGTAGCACTTGCTACCAAATACTTTGAAGTACTTTACTAACAAAGGTTTGCCATACCACAATTCATAGGGGGTCATTTCATTGTTCACCCTTAGTTGAACTCTGTTTAGGGTATATACCATTGTATGTACTAATTCTCTCTAGTATACATCAGGAAACTTGGCCTCATTTAGCATTTTTCTTTCCATCTCCATAATTATTCTATTCTTTCTTTCAACTACTCCATTCTATTGTGGTGTCCTTGCTATAGAATATTGTCTTTTGATTCCATGTTTCTCACAATATTCTATGAACTCATTTGATGAGAATTCTCCAACTCTATCAAATTTTAAGCATTTGATCCTTCTACCAATCTCCTTTTCAACCATGGCTCTAAATATTTTGAAACTTTCAAATGCTTGAGACTTATCCTTCAAAAAGGTCACTCATTTCATTCTCCTTTCAATACTTTTGTCCTTGTGGGGCCACAAAGATCAGTATGAACCAACTCCAAAGGCTTTGTAGTTGCATACTCTTTTGTTTGAAATTTGACCCTTGTTTGCTTTCCTATCTAACACTCCTTGCAAGTGGTGTTTACAGGTTTGGTAATCTTAGGCATGTGTCTCACCAAGCCTTTTGAACTTATTTTTACCAGACTATCAAAATTTACATGGCTCATTCTCCTATTCCACAACCAAATCTCATGAACTTGTCCTATCATGCAACTTTGACCATTCACTTCACTAAGATTATAAAGGTTGCTTTCAGTCATTTTCCCTTCTGCAACTAGTCTTCCTAATTTCCTTATCTTGCATCCTTTTGCATTAAATGTAACTTTATATCTATTGTCACACATTTTACTGACACTTAGTAGATTATGCTTCAATCCTTCAACATAAAGGACATCACACGTAGGAAATTTTCTATCAATGCTTAGAGTTCCTTTACCACAGATCCTTACAACTATGTTATCTCCCAAACTCACAAATTCTTCCTTACAATTTCTGAGTTTGATAAATTTTCTCTTATCACCAATCATATGCTTAGAGCAACTACTATTTATTAGCCACAAATTCTACTTTTTGGTATGGAGTGCAGTTTGTGCAATCATTGATTGTGTAGAATTTTTCTCTTTCTCTTTCCAAACCTTCTTGGGTTTCTTTTCTGCTTTATCTTCCTTTTTTCAGAGACTTTTGACTCTTTGTTTACTTTGGTAGGCATGCTTTTCTTTTTATTTTGAAATTTTGGTCTTACAAAGTTTGTTCTACATTGCTTAGCTATATGACCAAAATTGTTGTAGTTATAACATAACACATTCATATCTACCAAAGGAGCAAATGTATTTCTTCTTACAAAGTTTGTTCTCCTTGTAGGTACAACTTTACATTCACTAGCCCTGTGACCAAACTAATTACAAGTATAACAATACCCATAGAGATATGAGGAATACTTGGTCATAGAATTTATTTGTATAAGATGAGGAGGTCTTCTTTGTTATGACTTCTTCAAATCTCTCACCCTTATGAATCCATTTGCATCATCTCCCTTTGTGTTCTACTTCTTCAAGTTATTAGGGACTGATTGGTTATTCTTCTTGTATGCTACAAGCTTCTTTTCTCTATCATATTTCTTCACCTCAGTAGTTCTTTTTCCAAAGTTTTCATTTTCAAAGGCATTCTCCTTACATGCTTTCTCATTCTTTGTACTAGTCTTTTCTCCTACTTTAAACTTATCATATAACTTTGCAGATGCATTGGTAGTAGGGCACTTTCCTTTCTTAAAACCCAAGCCAGATTTTTCTTTTGAAGGCTTTTGTGAATTAATCAACTCTTCAAGAATATTTGAGCCTCCTTTCAGCTTCAAACCTCTCTATTTTTTCTCTGGCCTTTTCAAGGTCTTTTCTCAAAGCCAATATTTTTACTTCCAGCTTCATGCATTCATCAGTTTTAGACCGTAGTTCACATTTGACTACATCTTCTATTCTCTTAGCTTCTTCAACTTGTGTCTTAGAGCTTACCACCATCTGGTTAGATTCTTCAAGATTTTTGGTTAGCTTTTCAACTTCCTTTTGTGTAAGCTTCTTTAGCTTATTGTTCTCCTTTCTTAAGTTATCAATCTCATCTAGAGCATCGATGAGTTCACCCTCTAGATCAACTTCTCCTTCTTCTTCTTCATCAAAAG
This sequence comes from Sequoia sempervirens, assembly GCA_007258455.2. Classification (NCBI taxonomy): domain Eukaryota; kingdom Viridiplantae; phylum Streptophyta; class Pinopsida; order Cupressales; family Cupressaceae; genus Sequoia; species Sequoia sempervirens. The sequence continues at coordinate 48,781,181 of VDFB02000015.1, read as the reverse complement.
CTTCAACTTCTGAATTTTCTTGGTCTAAAGAGTCTTTTTCCATGAAGAGGAATTTGTTTCCCTCAACCACAAAGGTACAATCATGTTCATCATCTAAGCTATCACTAACATCAGATGAATCACTTTCTTCTTGTGTGTATAGACTCTTCGTCTTCTTCAAAAAAGTTCTTCTTCTTGGGGAGGTAGGGTTTCTTATTTTTATTATCCTCTTCTTTCTTATAGTTATCATTTTCATTGTAGGGGAATTTAGCAGAAAAATTTCCTATTTTACTATAGTTAAAGCATTTAAAGGGTAACTTACCTCTGTATTTTCCAAAGCCTCTTCTCAATCTCCTGACAAAGTTTGCTTCTTCTTCATCAGTCTCCTTAGGTCCAGATTTTGATACTTTGACCTTCTCCTTTTTGGCTACCTTGAATGCAACTTCTCTCTTGGATGTATTTGCATCTCCCATTCTCATCTCATAGATAGTAAAGGTGCCATGCAACTCATCAACAGTAAGTTTGTTCAAATCTCTTACTTCTATTACAAAATTTTTAGAATCATACATAGATGGCAGGGATCTTAGGATCTTCTTGACAATGACCGATTCTTTCACTTCTTCTCCTAGGCCTCTAATTGCATTAATGATTTCATTTACCCTAAGGAGGTAGTCTACATTTTTCTCTTTTTCATTTTTCTCTTTTTCACTCATCTTGAGACTTTCAAATTTATCTTTGTAAGTCTATATCTTGGCCTACTTTACCTTATCATCACCTTCATAGATGATCTTTAACTTTCCCCACACATCATGTGGAGTTTGATAGTGCATTACTTTGACAAACTTTGAGTTAGACAATCCACAAAGAATAAAATCCTTTTCCTTAACATTGATCTCATATGATTTCTTGTTAGCATTATCAGTATGAGGTGTAGCAAGAATCGTATATCCATTTACAATAGACATCCATACATCAAACCCTAATAAGGATAGATATGCTTCCATCCTGATGCTCCAAAATGCATAGTTTGATTTGTCAAAGAGAGGTGCTTTGTTTGAGGAGGAAACTTCTTGACTAGCCATTTGTGTTCACTATCCAATATCTACCTGAGCTAATTAAGCTTCTCTAAAGGAACCAAGGCTCTAATAACAATTGTTGGAGCACAAATATCTACTGAGAGGGGGGTGAATCAGTAGATCAATTAAAACTTATTCTTTTAACCCTTTTAATGTAGATTAAACAAAACATGTAGAGATCATGCAAACACACAAATGCACATACCACTAGATATACATGGAAAACCCATTATGATAAAAAGAACAGTGAGAATAGCTGCTAGGAACTACTGTCCTAATCTAGCCTCATAATAAAACCTTACTAGTTACAATGTTTAAGGGCTCCAACCCTAAGGAGACACCAATCCCTTGTTTTAGGAGAACCAACTCCAAGGAAGCACCCACTCCCTAACTGAGAACCCACTCATTTTTTTTATGGCACCAACCAATAAAAATTGCAATGAAATTTATGTGGAGAAAAATATCCAGATTACAATTGATTCAATTGAATCCAGTTCAATTTTACAGACTTAATCTGCAACTGCTCATACTCTGTTGTTTAGAACATCCTATGTTCTATCTCTCTTTATTGTTGTTGACTCAAAAACTCATAACTCTTCTCTGCTCTGCTACACACCTCAATTATTTTGAATGCATACCCTAGATGATTTTTTTTGTGTTACAGTCTAGGTCTATTTTCGTAGCATTCAAAATTACACACCTCTACACTTCACACTCTTCAGATAGATTCATCTCATCTTTTCTTCACTGAAAAGCCTCCTCACCTCAAGCCATACACCACTGACCTAATTCACTATATTTTCTATATTTAGAAAATAGTAAACCCTAGATTTGACTTTCATTAAATGCAATTCCTTGCATGACGGGGCCATATTTTATTTTATGATCACCTTTTCTTTTGTCCCGTCGTCTAAACATCTCATCACCAATCAAAAAATTACTAGTTACAAAAATTAATTTCATCATGTGTGTCAGTTTCCACCATCTTAATGAGTTTTCTACCATTTTCCACTACCTAATTGTTGAAATAATGCAACTTTAAATTATGGTCGTTGATCTATCTCATTCACCCCATGATCTGATGGTCATGATTTAAACTCTTAACTTTAAAAGATAGCCATAAGATCATATTCTCTTTAATGTTGTACTGTCAATTACCATCACATATACCATGTGAATATTTTGCTTTGGAAGGGCTTACAACTTTGCTAGTCATTTGGGACATACGTTTTTTCCAAGTCACAATAGGGAGCCACAAATTCTTTTGTGGAATAGCAGACACCATCCACTCTCACTTGGATGTAGAGCTGACCATTGATCTTCCTAAGAAGTGATCCTTAAGCTTGGTCCCACTGAGACACATGTCACATTTTCACACTTTCATGGTTGACTACTGATGACATCTCCTAAGCAATGTAGGTGCACAGGAGCTGCTCGATCGTCAATCGCCAATCTCAACTTTTGATCATGTTTGATCAAATATTTAACTGTCAGATAGGAAATATAAAGTCTTGAATACTCTGCAATCCGATAAAGAATAGGGCAAGGGGTCGGTAGCAAAATGACCCAAAGGGCTTAAGCCATAACTTAAGCTACTGGTAATGGTCGATATCTAGTCAATATCAAAATAGAAACTCTTGTTCAGTGCCATGACTAAAACACTTAGGGTTTCCCTACAAAACCCTACTCAGGCCAAAGACCATATATAATTAAATTTTGAGATTCATCTTCAACCTCTAAACATGTGGATTACACCATTGGAATGAGCATGAAAAACCCACATCATATCTACCATCTAATTTCTTCGTAGACTTCTGGAAACAACCTTTGCAAGAAACATGTAAATTCTGCATGACAACATTGCAACATTTTTGTAACTTTGCAATATTTTCAGAACATGCTTTTCTCTCCATAATACTTCACCAACCAACCTTTGATTGTTCCACTATCATCAATGAAATCCAAACTTCCAATGATCTCCCCTTTGAAATCAATCCAATGTCTTTTGACATCAATGAGATGCCCTTTTGACATCAATGACAATCATATTGCCAACAATTTTGAGTTGTGATGAACCTAGGATGTAGGTGTTAGAGAGTAGTAGGGGAGTGGATCTCAACATTTTCTAGGGTCCAAAGTGGCCTAAGGATATCTCGTGTAGTAATTTCCTTAATAAGTGATAACTAAAATATCATGGAATAACTAAAATGAACCAAGATAATGATTCCTTGGCATATCAAGAGAACTTGCATAGGCTTAGTATAATGTAGAATTCATGCCCACTTGGGGAGTATTCTTCCTTGCTAGTTGGGTTCCTCGCATGGGAAAGTTGATTTATACATGAATCTACTTAGCCAGTACCATAGGATATTGTAATGACACTCCCTACCTCATCTCTAGCATCTCATCCTTGTGTCATTGGTGTGTGTGCCCAGTGAGATTATCTTACCCTTATTCTATTGGTTTTTTCCAATGATTGTATCTATTCTTATCCATCATGTAATGTTTATTGAGTAATGATTATTTAGTGTATTTCTCATGTATACTTTATGTTTGGTGTTTATGTAAGACGTCTCCCTTATGTTTTTTGTGAGTGTGCTTGTATTCTATGTAACTATCTCCTAGGATGATATGGTGGACCTAAGGGTACCACATGGTTGGTGATGAGTTCAATATTTTTTCTTGTTAATTATGTTTATTTCCTACTCTTTGAAATATTTCCTAGAAATTCTTAAACTTTGTGGCTAATATTTGAAGTATAAAGCACTAAACTTGATGAATGATGGTTTGATAAATGTTTGCATGTTTAGATGGTTATTTATGAAATATGATAGCATATTATAATTTGAATTATGGTAATTATATAAAATGTGTTTTGGAGGAACTAAACATGCAGCAAGGGTAGAAAACAATGCATAGGCAAAGGACTATTGCAAACTCACAACTATAAGATCAACCATGTGTAACAAAAAGAGTGAGTGTCTGTGGCCAAAGAAGTAGGATGTCATGCAACCGTTGGAGCTAGAACATGCAAATAACTTTATTCATCAATAATAAATTCAATCATAAATGATGGGAAGGGATTCCATATTAGTGGATCATGGCAATGTTATAAAAAAAAATAGTGTACACTATGTCATTTGTTTATGCATTCCAGTTCTCTATTTTCCATTGGAGAATTGTGTTAGAACTCTATTTCCTGAGATTTTCTATTTATATTTTCAAAATAAAACAATCCTATTCCTATCTTTTGGGAATGAGTTGATATCTATAATTTATGTTAATATTTTTACCTATTAAGGACAATTAGGATCAGCTAGTTGAAATCAAGTCTATATATCAAATAATTTGTGATAACACACAATAGTGACTTTTCTAATATGTTGTACTATTTTTTGGGAAATAATAAAAATTGTTTCATTATCATTTCATGTTGGTTTTATGTGAAGGAATGCAAAATAGAAAGATTGATTGATAATTCTATGAAGTTAAAGAATACAACCCAAAAAAGGGCCCACTTGAGGTAACATTGTGACTCTTTTGTTTAGATTAGTAGTTATTTGTAACTATTTCCTGTAGCACTAGTGTTAACCTATAACAATTGTTTTAGGATAACTATTATAAGAAAGTTAAATTTCTAAATTATTTTATATGAATTCCTTTTCTGAATAAGCATGTTCAATTACTATACTCAACTAATTAGGAACCCTAGAAACCTTTAAGTCATACCTATAGTACTAGAATCATCTAAGAAGAAGCATCCCAGGTCTAACAATTTAAATGAATCCCTCATAACTGGTGAATCACTTGATAAAATATAATATTGATTTGTTGAGTTGAGTGCATGAGTTAGCTACACTAGATTTATTATCCAATGAAGGGAGCATACAGTTGGGTGGCATAGAACCACCATTGGGGATTTAAGGATCTTGGGAAGAGCTCTACGATTGTGAGAATTTTGGAAAGGGGCTTCTTAATTCACTTATTTTATGGTTGTTCTATTTTTTAAAAAATGATTTGAATGAAATTTGAGTCTTCTTATCATGTTTTTATTATGTTATTGGAACCTCCTGAATGGAGTGATTTTAAACTGACCACATGAGTGGTATTGATAATATGGATATTTTTACATGTTTCAATTTTCTATTCAAATACACTTGTCATCTTATATGCTATTTTGATTTATTGTGTTGTTGGATAAAATAAATATTGAGCACACTTGAATTTGGGTTTAAAATGAATATATAAAACATTTTATTTGATCTTTTAAGTCTTTAGTTTCCTTTTGTGCTCCTTAGTGTGGTTGGTCTCAAAGACTTGACTTATTGTGGGGCCATTTGGGGTTCTCTATGTGGTCTTGGAATTAATGAAATTTATAGGTCACCTTACCTTTCATCCCTTGTGTTTTTCTTTTTTTGTTATAACCTTTTGTGGTCTCCCCAACCATTAGGAATTATCTCCTTCATGGGCTAGTGTGATGTGAGATCAAGTGTCAAGGACCACTTTGGTCCCCCAATAATTTTCATCATTTTAGAGTCCTTTTTGCATTTTTTTTTATTTTTTCATGGTTCATAAGTTTTTCTCTTGTATTGGAGACCAAAATTGGGCTTTGGTTTGCTCATTGGTTAGGACACTAGCACTAGAATCAGGAATACAACATTGGAAAGGATTGCAATGCATCTCAAGGACTCTAGTGCCAAAATAGGACACCAAATCTATTCTTGGACACATGTTCCAATTCTATTCTTGGACAAATGTTCCAATACAGTACACTTGTGTACTCACTCTAGTGTCTCACTTGGGGGCTAATGTATTGTCTAGGTGTTAATATCCTCTTGTGCTCTATTTTTCATTGTTTCATCATTAATAAGGTCTTCTAGTTATTTCCTAGAGAAATTTTGAATACGAAAGTTATTCCCCTTGGCCTAGTGAGTATTCTAATGTTGTCTCATTTTTAACAAGTGTCATACCTTGAGCTTTATGGAACTTATTTATATTTGGAAACATGTCATTACTTGTAAGCAACCTACCATTTTTCTAGTTGATGGATGGATTGTACCTCCTAGTAAGGAAACCCATTGTAAAGTTTTCCCCTTGTGTTTAGAAATTTTGAATTTTTTTTTCTATAATTTGTGTGAGTTTTTATTTTGTTTGTTTTATTTTTAAGATTGTACTAGGGTGCATTTTAGGTCTATTCTTCCCTCATTCTTCCCTTTTATTTTGTTGTGAGAGAACACGATCGTGGGTTATTACTCGATCCTTGTTTGGGTGTCATTTTCCCTCTCATAGGTTCATCTTTGTGGTTTTATCTCCCAATTGGTAAGCCTACTTTTGGTGCCACATTTCTTAGAGAAATGGTGAGGTCATTCATGTTTCTTCCTTGTGTCATTTTTTTCACATGATATTTGTGTGTTTTTTGTGTAGTCTAACATGTCATATCTTTGTTGTTGTTCTTTCAAAAAATGTTGTTCAATTGAATAATGTTCTAGGTGTGTGGCTTGGGGAATTACAAAATAATCTTGGTATAAAATTATAATTTCGTTAATAAGTCCTACAAATGCAACATCCATTATCCTTTAGAATGTGGCTCCAGTATTCTTCAACCCAAATAGAATAATAGTGCATAGCTAAACATTTCCCATGGAAAAGTGAAGGAGTTCTTGTGCTACTCATATTATTTAACCATTACTTGATTGTAACTTGAGAATATATCTATCATAGAAATTAGTTTAGATCTTATCACTTTTTGTAACTGATGTGCCATATTGGGTAGTGGATAATTGTAATTTGATGACTTGGTGTTTAATTTTATAAAATCAACACAAAGCCTAATGTCCCTATTCTTCCTTACAAAAACAATATTTGATTCCCAATTTGAATGTATAATAGTATTGATTACACCTCCCTCTTTTAGCTTCATCGATTATTTTTTGCTTTAGGGGAAAAAGTGAGGTTGATGGGTCACTAATTTTAATTGAAAGGATTTTTACTAGGCTCCAAAGGAAAGGAATGCTAGAATAAATCTACCAAATAAGCCTTTAGTTCATCATAAGACCAAGAAAATAAACTTTTATACTTGTTTAATAATACAATCAACACTTTCTTCTCTACCAGTTTTAAGTTTTTTCCAAGGTAGATCATATTGGGGGCTAATTCAATTCCCAAGTTTATACCTTCTACATCTTCCTCATTCATCGGCTTACTCCTTGTTTTATGATAATCAACATGATTAAAAATTCTCTCTAATATCATGAGACCTATTGGAATGGTATTTGTTTTGAGCTATGTAATTTCATTTCCAAAGAAAATATTTCTTCCATTCTCTTCTTCTACTATGGTTTTCCAATAAATAAGCTAATTTTCAAAGTTCCCAATACAATTCAAGACATCATAATTTTTTTGATCACTAGTATTAAATTTCCAACCATAAATGTTATTAGGAATGTTGGGCTTGGTAATAGTTTCAACACCATACCTATAGTGGAGATATTTTATGGAAGTATCAAAATTTGAAGCCAATAAAACAAGGGAATTGGCTATTGCATTATTTTCTCTTTCAACCTATTTTATGTTGAGGGCATAAAAAATATCAATGGTATTGCACATAGCATTCATATACATCTTTAACATCTTCTCCTTACTATCATATGTACCTCTAACCTAAGACACAACAAGTTATGAATCATTGTGGAATCTCAAACATTTGATCCTATATCTTGATGCTATATTTAAGCCAAGCAGTAAGGATTCATACTTAGCCACACTGTTAGTGCATTCAAATTTCAATCTAAAGATGAACTCATAACATTTGTCATTCGATGATTATAGAAAAAAAACTACACCATTTCCTTGTATTTAATATACGCCATCAAAAAATATATTCTACATGCCATCATTCCCATAATATTGTTATGGAGGAAGAAATTTAGGATCTACCTAGTTTTTAAACTCATCGTCATAATGCCTAATGAAATAGCCTAGTTCTATGTCAAGGTAACATATTTTATTCTTTTCTTTATTTGGTTCTTCATAATGTGAAGCATCTTATTTCACCTATGTAATTGGACCTCTTTTCCATACAATGGTTGTTGAACACAATGTTGTGCTGAGAGGGGGGTGAATCAACATAACTTAAAACTTAATCATTTTATATATAGATTAGCAAAACATCACATAAATTGAAAAGAGCATAAGAGAACACATGCATCACACAAAGACTAGGACTTTTACGTGGAAAATCCAATGAGGGAAAAACCACGATGAGGATTAACTCATAATTTATGTAGCTCACTACTAACAAGAATTATAATATTGTTAAGGCTCACTGCCTATGGACTTGCAAACTTATATGTACACCCTTAGATCAAGATACAAAGTACCTGATCAAACTCACTTTCCCAAATCAATATACGAGATATTATAATAAAAACAAGAAATTAAACTGATATGGAAGAAGCATATGAAGTATGTTGATGTTGAAGTCCCTTTTTTGCACAATCACACAATTACACAAATTTCACACACTATTTTCAATATTCTACTTAACACATCTTCAACACTCACACACACTTTTACAAATGATTTGTCCTTTTATAAATATCCTTTGTAATAACACAAAACTTTAGTTAAGTTGGCTCCAAGATGACCATAGATGAAATAATTAGTATTGCATGGGTCGGCTCTAAAACACATCCAAAATAAAAAGGATTTAGTTTTAGATCATTTTACACTGTGTTGGGGCTTAAATGCATCACAAAACATTCTCCAAAACAATATTAATTGATCATAATCAATCGCATATGAAGGAAAAAAGTCATGTTGGCCCAAATAGTATCAATATCATCAACATTGTCACTATTTGACTTCACTCCATCAGGTAGATACCAAAAAACCATGCGGACCAAGATGTGAACAATGTCAATAATTAGTAACATTCCTACAACCTTCTCCAAAAAGATATAATCATCTTATGCAAGCGCAATTGGATAAACCTACTGAATACATAGGAATAGAGAATTTTGGATAAACTGTAACACATTGTTATTCAAAACTTGCATATCATCAAAACACTTGATTATTCTAATTAATATTCTTTTATCATTATTGATCATATTTACAAAACTGCAAGATCATCCCTTCACTTTCGAAAGAATGCAAAGCATTCCACCAAGCTTTCATCATTACATTCCTCTGTCAGGGTACAAACCAGAACACTGTTACTTGTAACTCACACTATAGGAGTGATGACTTGATTTATTGGATATGGCACCTTCATAGCTTGACCAACATATCATTTGAACTGCAAGACTTAATATTTCTCAGCAGAAGGATGTAAACTAGAATACCATGACTCTACCTTAGAGTCTACACTGTGAATTCTTTAGTAAAACTTCTACACCTTATTTCTATGTGCGGTACATGAAACTAAAATGATATCAATGTAGACATGTTGTAGACTTTTCAAGACATGTGTATCATCCTCCACATAACACTTAGAGTACCATTCTTTCTTATACTACTCTATAGACTTGTACCAACTGATATAACATCCTAATAGCTATCTCTGGAGTATGTACATTCTTCAACATCTCATCTAACATTAATGACACCCATATTGATTTGACATCAATGAAAACACCTATTTCCAACAATAGTATGGTAGTGTAAGAAAAGTCCATTTGAAAACTACCCCCAATTGAAGTTGTCCACTTCTTGGATAGTAGCATACTCTATTTTTCTAGACAATCAACTATTATAATATTTGTTAAAAATATTTACATGGGTATGCAACAAGATACACTTTAACATTATTTACTATTCCAATTATATTCACCTCATGAGAATCCATGGTATGTGTTTTCATAAGATTTGGATACCTATAGGCTTAGTTTGTTCATAGCTTCCAAAGGTATCACATTATTGGATGATTTGAAATATAGAATGCAATTGTGTTCCAGCCAACCATTTATTAGCAAAGATGTGTAGAATGGATCATTAAATTATTGGTTATTTTTAGACAATGTGCACAAGTAAATATCAAGTGATTCTTGGAAACTAGCTTCATTTGTATCTTACTTGGGATCACTTACAACTTCACTGGGATAATCAAAATTAGTTGGGATGTTGAAATATATTAATTCCCTCTCTATGTTTAGGGATCCTAATTAATTTCCTAACTTGAACTTGAACCTTTGGTTGACTCATTTCTTGAGCCATATCAATTAACTAGTATAGTAGTAAAAGAGTGGATAATGGTATAGTTATAGAATTAATATCAAGGATGAAAGGCATTACCTAATCACTATAAACAAATTGTTTCATATTTTATGTATTGGACTATCTTCTTTAATAGCCTTTTGTCTTTCATTTGTTACTTTCTTTCTTTGATCTTATTTGGCATCATTTTCTACCATCTTTGAATTTTCCATATTTTTGTTTGGATATCAATTATCTTATGTTTAGGGACATATTTATTCTTTAGAGATGCATCTTGCATATACACCTTCTTCCTTGGTGATGATCTTCCTCCAATTCTATTTACATAATTTGTAGTACTCATCATTTGGTTTTCCTTTTCCTATTAGTGTAGCTAACATATTTGGTTAATAAAACCTATAACTTGACCTTTGGAACCTAATTTCCTATTTCTTATTTGGTAATCACTTTGAGCTCGTAAGGAAACCACTTCAATAAAAAATTTGATGTCTTCATTCAATGGTTTTTCTCTATTGTACCTTTGCTACATCAATTCTTTGAGCTAATTGAAATATTTATTTAGTAGGTCATATTGAACATGACTATTTTCATGGTCTTATTAAAATAATTCATCTTCTTCGTATACATCTAACTAGTCCATGTTGTCATCTTCATAGAACTCAGGTGTACCATTTTCTTCTAGGAAATATTTCTCTTCTTCAAGTGTTATACCCACAACACACTTTGACTAATCATGATCTAAGTAAAATATATCACACCAAAATGAGCCTTCTTGAAGATTCATACTATCCTTCCTCAAGGGATCAATGGTTTTCCTCTCTTTTTATCCTTGGTTTGCATGTATTTGAACCATTTTATTATTATTATTATTATTTCCTAGTCTTTTCGATAAATCATTATTATAAGGCCTATTATGCAACCTTTTACCTTCATTTAAGTGTGTAGTAGTACTATTATAAGGTATCCCCTTATCATATTTTTCAACCTTATATGAGAGATCCTTGATAACCTCCATTAACTTGTTAAGTTTATCTTTAGTAGTGAGGGGCTTGCTTGAAGTTGCTACACCTAATTTTGTAAGTTTCACATAATCTTTCTTGACATTCTTACTATATTCTCTCGATTTTCTCTCTATATTTCTAGTCATGGCATAAGGTTCCCTTAATGTTTTATGGTTCTTATCATACAAGAAATAACTCCTTTATAGACTAAGTATATTGATCTATTTGGACTTAGATGGGCAGGAACCTTTATCATAGTCATTAAAAAAATATCATTAAAATAAACAACTATCTCATACACCCCCTTCTTTACAGTAGTGAGCTCAAGGATTTCAAATTTGGGATCCACTCTTTCTAAAGTATTGTAGTCTAAATACCCTCATAAAATCATTCCATGAGTCTATGCTACTGTATGGAAGGCTTTTGCACCATTCCTCAACACTTTATTCTAATGACAACACAAATATTTTAATCATAACATCTTCATCTTCTATTTCATATTCACTTGTTACATTATGAAATGGCTTAAGTGGTACCAAAAGCAACATATTGCTCTAGAATATTGTCACTTTTCCTCAAATATTATTTAAAATTAGATTAAGATATCCATGGATGCCATAAAACTCCAACTACTTGTATCTTTCATTCTCAATGGATTTCTTATTGAGTAAACCTTTGAACATGTATCATGGGGTTAAATCTTGTGTTTTTTTTAATGGTAATGCCAATTTGAAACTTTCTAAAAAAATTGTACATTGTATTTGTGTTGATTTGGAATATTTTGTGCAATTTTCTAATTTTTAATTTGTTGCTTAAAATATTTTGATTTTGATTTAGAACTATGCATTTTAGGAAATTTATTTTTTTCTAACTTTCAATTTTTTTCATCAATTCTTATTTCATTTGTTATATTTGGTTTATTAGGTCAATTTCTTGATCTATTTATATTTCTCTATGTTCACTCTCTAACTTATTAGCTACATTAGCATCATGGAATTGATTATCTAATTCCTTTTCAATTTCATGAGACAACATTAGGGAATTGTGATGTGAATTTGTTCTTATATTTCTTACACATGGATGTGGAGGTATATTCATACCTACATATTTAACATGTAGGTCATGGGTTGTTATTCTACTTCTTGCATTAACACTTATTTTTTTCCTAGGCCCACCATAGTCATGTTTGAGGTTTCTTCTACTTGTTCTAACCCTATTATTAGTAGAGTCATTTGATAAGTATTGGTATTCATCCCTTAATGCACTTATGCTATATGAAGTACCTACTAATTCAATATTTTGGAATCAAGCATAGGTGACTTACCCAAAATTTTATCTCTCTACATCACCAATTGTTTGCTCACTTCAATTGAAGTCTCCTTTGGCTATCTTGTACCTCTAGATTGTTTTCCTCTCTATGTTTATAACTTATCTTCCTTTAAAATAATTTTTGTGTCTATCCTTGATAGAGGTGCCACTCAAATAAGGAGAACGATATTCTACATCAACATTTTCTTTTGAAAGTATCAACTAATGACATATTTTATTGGTTGCACCACATCCACTAAATAACTACGACGTTGAGTTAAAAAAATTATTGGCAATGAAGTCAATTTTTTGGTGAATAGAGTTGTAAATCCCAAAATTCTTAATGTTTTAGAAGCTTCAAAGTGCTAGAGGTGTCAAACCTAGGAGGAACACCACAAAACCTATACTTAGGTTGGGCAATTGAGGACCAATTTATAAGATGGGTAGGACCTCCTTCAATTTTTTCTCTACTAAACCAAGGGGTTTTTCCCTAAGGTGTCATAATTGGTATCACGAAAAATACTAAATGTTCACCTTAACACAAATCATACCTTCTACAGAGTGCACCCTTATTTCAGTTGTCACTTCATGCCTTATACTAGTTTAATGAAAATTTAAAGTTAAGTACCTAACTAAAGAAGATAATATTCCTTATGAGATGTCCAACATATGAATTTTGATAATCCATATTATTTTTGTACATACTTAGACATGGAAATAAGAACACACTATATGATATTAAACTAAAAGGATATTAACATTAATTTGTTGTAGGTGTGTTAGGATAAAGAGAGAGAAAGCTAGTAATAGACCAATAGCAACAGTTACAACCAATGGTGACATCTTCATGAAGATGTCACAAAAGACTATACTATCTAAAATGTATACGTAAATTAGGTTATACACATATATTCAAGAAAATAATAGATGTTTGTAGAATATTAGATAAGTCTACTTACTAATATACAAGAATAACCAAATATTTCTTTATTATTCTAAAATGATAGCTCAAAAAAATATTTATGAGGAATATATAATATTTTGGTTGAATAAAGGATCAACAACACATCCAAAAATGTATTCTACACTCATAGAGGAACTTAATCAAGGCTAATTCTATATTTAACCACTCAATATTCAAATATTATAATTGTTATTAAATTTTTTGGATGAACCCAAATTATTACAATATCAAAATTGTGATACCCAAAATTGAAAATGAAATCCTAGGATTTGTGTGAATGTCTCTATTCTATTGGTTTGACAACTACCACTCTCAAATTTCCATCCCCCTTCAAATGATATTTTTGTAGGTTATTAATACCCTTGCAAAGAGATGCAATATTTGTAATATATGTCATTATTTGTTATTGATGTGTTGCAGTGAATGCCCATACCTATTGGGAATCATTTTACTTAAATCATACCTAAAAACATGTTGGAAATGTGCTTTGATATACAATAGAAGCATGGGGGAATGTTCTTATCTAATATACAAACATTCTAATTCATTTATAGGACTTTTATATTTGATATGCAAACCAACAAAGGGCTTGTGAAATCCACTGGATTGTAGCCAAATTTCAACCATCACACTAATTAAATTATGAGAATATTTTACATTTTCCATTGCTAGAAGCACATGAGAACTTGTGCCCTTATTATGAAAAATTGTTTCTAGGTGATAAAATCTAATTGTATAGTTGTATGGGCTTATCAAGTCATTAATGGTAACCTAGTAGGTACATGAAGTGAGGTTGAAAACAGTGAAAAGTGTTGGATTTTCAAATTTTCAAGGGTTAAGGGTTGGGAGTGACTTATGACTTATGCCTTTACCAAGCTATTAAGGATTAGGGGTGATAAGGAATTAATCCCTTAATGTATTCATATTAATATAATTATAAACTCGAAAAGGAAACATAATTTGAGATTCTGGGGTTGGAGGTCGGGAGTACTTCATACAAGGTACCCAAATTAGGACAAGTCCAAACTAATGATCTTGATAATATAGTGTGAAAAAAGTATTAAGGATCATATTTTTGAGATACTGCATACCACACACCACATTTAAGTTATGTCTACACTACCAACTCTAATGATATTTATAAGGAGGTTTATCTAGAACCAAGGTTTGAGGATGAAATGAGACAAGTACCTAGGTAGAGGTAATGTTGTAACTCTAACTAAAATAAATTAATTTAGTAAAAATATTGAGTCAAGAGTCAAGTTTTGAGGATGACATGAGAAGGGTACCTAAGTAAGGGAAAATCTGACAAGATAAAAAGGAACAAAGGAAAATTAAAACTTGTGGAAAAAGGAATGCAAGGAAGCTGAAATCCCTAACATTGACAAAGGAAAAAGGATGAAGGTGGGGAATGAGTGAAGTGTATGTTGAGAAAAAGGACTATGAAATCATAACAAGGACAAAGGATAAAGTTGAACTTGGAAGTTTTAGGGTGTTGGATTGGAGATACTAATAAATGGGTACTTGGGGAGAGTAATGATAAATAAATATAAAGAAAGTAAATTAAGGCAAACAATTAGGGTTTTAGGGAAATTAGGGAAAGAGTGCCTAAGGAATATTTTTTTTACAAGTATGATAATACTACACATACTTAGAAATTTGAACAAGACAACCCTCTACACCTAGAATATTGAAGACCTTTCAACTTCCAACATATAAGAGGCACATGGGGGAAATGAAGAACCATTATTATGGGAACCTTAACCAAGGGAGACCCGTTTGGAACTATCTTAGATTGGCTATCTATGATAGGATAAACAATGTCAAAATTTATAAAGGAATACATAACACAAAATAAAGAGATACATTAAAGTGTGGTACTAATATATTATATTCACAATGCTAAAATATCAACCACAATGTGTTACTAGTAGCAAGTAATAAATATATAATGAGACAAAGAGAATGACCCCATCAACACTTGGCATAAATTTATCAATTCCCTATAATATGAATATTATCCCATCAAACATTATGGTGATTGATACATAAATTTTAAATAACTATGTTAGTGTAGAGATTAGACTATGGAATATTATACCAATGGTTTATATGATTACTCTACATGCTCATTTCATTAAATGTCAACATATCTTATAGTGCTCAAATATATTAGTAGTCTCTTACTTATTATTCCCACTAAGAGTTATTTCCTTACATCAAATACTTTGGTTTAAGTATTTCATAATGTATCCAAAATTGAAGTAAATAAAAACATGAAGTATTAATGAGTATCTCCATGCAAATGCAAACACATTCAAGAAAATAATTTAGTTCATACTAAATACATCAGAAAGTGCATACAAAAAATCCATGTATTTTTTATCATTATCACCAAACCTCAAGTCTCCCAAGACATATGTACTAGATAGGTACAAAGGGAAGTGATCGTGAAATTTACAATGGTGTAAATATCATCTCTTCCACTTGCATAGTGAGTCTAGTTTTGATGAATAATAAGATCTGATTACATAGGAAACACTATATCATATTGATGATAAGGAGTTTAACCAAGAGGCTTAGTGCCTTAACACAGTAATTACACTTATAGTGAATGGGAACAATTTTTTCACATGAAATGTTAGGTAAATGTCAAGATCACACATGTAATTATTTATAGTTTTAGCCAAAAGAACATCATAATGCAAGGATTAGTATGACATCTTGGACTCAATATAAATGATCATGTTCCTAGCTCTTTGGGATGTATACAACATGGCAAGGAGATATGAGTTTCCAATGTATAACTAATTTGTTATTTATGATAATAGATAAAAAAAAATTGTAAAGGACCAAATCATTTTGATAATAACATGACCAAATGGCAAGAGAAACAAGTCTATCAAGGAGTGGGACAATAAAGAAATTTAGAGAGGCAATAGACATAAAAGAAAGGTAAAGGAATAATACAGAGACAACACCAATTCAGTAAAGAGGGGTAAAATAAAGGAGATAAATCCTTTAGTTGGAGTCTAGAAATGTTTAAATACCTCAATCAACTTGTCACTTCTTGTCAGTGAAATTAAATTTATCCTCAAAATAAATATCTAAGGTCTTATTATCTAGATCTATGATGTCAGGTTGGTGGAATGAGGCTTTGCCCTAGTTCTACTATCAAGGCCTTCATCAATAACCTTCCATTTTTACTTCTAAAATTTATATTGAAGGATAAAGAGATTAGTATTCAATTTTTTAATATTTTTATTACTAATTTTGACTAATTCAACTATATTTTTCTATATCTCTTCTTAGTTTTTTGGACCATGGGAAATCTATTATCCAAATATTTCTAATTTTAAAATATAGTGGAGAAATCATTAGCTTCCTCCCAAAGGTTTTTGGCAAAGATAATATTATTATTACTATAAATATTTTCACCCTATTAGTTCTCCCTTAAGGATGATCCACATTTCTTGGTTTACTCAATCACAGATTTTCATCCTCTTCAATTATCATTTTTCAATTCCATAAGGTTTTTTTGTAGTAGTCATCTATTCCATATAGCCAAGTTGGATCTTTCTCATAATTTAAAATTCATGGGATATTTTCCTTCATTTTTGACACTTTTTGAAGTAATGGCCTTCCAAGCCATCATATTAAAGAATGAAATCAATAGCTCACACAATCCCTACAAGTCGTAAATTTTGACAACAGTCAAAACATTGTACCATTGATCAAGCCTAAATGAGTTGTCAATGAAAAAAATATTTCTAATTCTAATAGGAGAATAGTAATTTTATCGGTGGATCATTATCCACCTCGACATAGTGGGACATTACCCAAGAAATATCAAATAAAATTAAAGAAAGTCCTCAAAACCATTAAATCAAAGAAGAATATTAATAGCCCACATAACTCCATATGGTTCTTAGTCATGAAAATGATCAAATATGGCATGATTGACTATGATAATCCATGTAAGTAGTGTAGTGGATTGACCAGAAGTAAATAGAGGATAAATAAATATGGCCACATCAAAGAAACATGGAACTTGAATGTTCTATTTTAGAATTGTTAGTCATGACTAGCATAATCATTATGTCATTGGAGGAAACAAATCACTCTTAGAGCCAACTTAGATTCACACGAGTCATATCATTCTGTGATCAAGTGAATAAATGATTATCTCAAGGTGTGCATGCTTCAACTAATCTATTTTTCTTATTTTATATTAATTTTATAACACCAAAAATTAAATTTTAATGATTGTTTATAATTATCAAATGCTAATCTTTGACACTAAAGGTAAAGCTTCTGACATAAAGGTTAAAATGTAAATATATTAATCTTGTAAACAAAGGTGATGGGTAAAGGAGATTAGGGAAATTTTTACACTTTTTTTGAAGATACAAAATTGAAATCATTAGACATTTGAGTTCTATTTTTATTTCATATTGTACTTGAATCTATGCATGGGACTATGCCTATTGGATTTGTATATGTTAGTTGATAATTTAAGAATGAACGAAATTAGTTCATTGTGTCTATATCAAGTTTATTTTTTTTATTATTAATTTATCATTTCTTTCACTAATTTATATTCATAAAATTATTTTATGTGATGTGTAATCATCATTTACGTGTCTATTCTTCATTGGTGAAATATTAAAGGATTAGATAAATGTTTGATCCCATGCAAGATGTATTTCTAATTATCACATTCTCTTATTTTGTTATAACGATGGGATGACTACAAAACCTTGAGCATGAATAACATCTACTGTTCATTACCATGCCTCCAATAGATCCAATAGTCCAAAAATACTATTTCCATGCCATCCAACCATATGGTACCCTCAAGTACATCCCACCATGCTAGAAGATAATCTCTTGGGTATAAACACTCACACTAAAATAAAACAAGGGGAGTATGGATCACACGTACACCAAATATTATGACTAGCCACAATATAATTCACATGCCAATAAAATTTTATGATCAACCAACATAGAATACACATTCCTAATATGTATGATTAATCATTATAGATCAACATTGACAACAATTATGATAAACCATCATAGCATAAACATGACCAAAGTGGAAACATCACTAAAAAATAGGTATGAGAGATAAACCACATAACATAGCACACACATGTCAATAATTTAGAATACAACATAGGTATGAACGTATGGAACCAATATCTTAACCAATCACACACACATGGCAAGAGTTGAGCCTCACATCAGATATTTTTAAAGTTAGTGATCAAAAACCTCAAATCTAAGAGAAACCCTAACCTAGGAATGCAACTCAAAAGAAACTACAATCTAAAAGACCACAAGGGTTAGAAAACTTGTAACTAATTAAGTACCCAAATCTACAAACAACTAATCCAACATAACAACATAAAACTATTAGTTATAAACTAGGGTTAATTCAAAAATTTAGAAAAATATGCACATAACATAAGCATAGCTTTCAATGGCGTAGGCACCACAAGTCAACGCGTAGGGGTAGAATGTCACTACAAAAGTACAACGAGGCATTGAGAGGCGTGACATAAGTGTGGATTTTCACTGCATAAACATCAATTCATAGAGCCAAGCACAAAATTGGAACATGCAACTTAAACAATAAAAACTCACAAAAACGTTAGAAAAAGGGATGTGGATTCAACCGAGCATGCCAAAATGAGGACAAGAAAATGCAATAATATTAAAACAACTAAATAGACATGTATAAACACATAAGAAGCTATACCTTAACACTTCCAAACCCCATGGTTGAGCTAAATAGGTGCACCCAAAATCCTATTGATAAGCTCTCAAATGCCTTAGAATGTGGATTGCTCTAATGATATTTCGTCATAATCTAGTTACAGAAAATTTGAAGATGATCAAAATGGAGAGTGAAGGCTTCTATTTATAGAAAGAGGCACAAATGGATGGAGATCCAAAATCTTTCCACAAGATCAATGGCTCATGTTGAGAGGTGCTCTCAAGCAAAAGGAAGAAGATAAGCATCCTATGAGGGTTAATCGAGAGTGGGGGCTTAAATGAAGATGATTGGGTAATATAATGGAGGATTGTGATAGGGTCCCAAGAGAGGCAAATCTTTGACCTTTTTCTTATCTCTAGGGAGGTGGAATTTAAAATTAGATTTTATGGAGAGGAGAGAGACGGCCCCAGACAAAGTCAACTTAAAAAGTGACATTTGTCTCTAGTGGATTAAAAGAAAGAGAGATGAAGATTTATTGGGTAAATGTGGAGGTAAACATGTGGGGAGGAATGACACATGACAAGAGGTGGAATTTAAAATTGAAGAAAAGGCTAAGTGGAGGTTAGAAAAAAAATAAAAATTTTATTAATGGGTTTTATAGAGGGAATAGGTGGTATTTGCTAAGGTTATATCATTTAGATAATTTAACCTTTATAAGAATGGGATAATAGAAAAATTAATTAAATAAGTATTTAATTAGTTTAGAAGAATAATAGAATAACTAATTAATTATGGGATATGAGGCGGATTAATTAAAATTTGGAATTTTAATTAATTTATAATGTGAAGTCAAATTTGGAGTGTCTACACCATCCAATATAAGGTTCCAATATAAATGATACAATTACATGCGAGGACACCAACATCATAAATTATACATTTTACAACATTCTTACAAATAAAATAACCATAAGGAAATGAAACCTTTTCCATATTGGACATGATTTTGAGCCAACCAATAGATCTACTCATCCCTAACAGTGGTTCCATGCCACCCAACTATTTGGTACGCTTAGGTTCACCCAACCATGTTAGGAGATTGTGACTTGTGTATAAACAAACACACTCACAAAAAAAAGGGAGTATGGCTCACACACATGCCAAACATTATGAACAACCATTATAGTATACATATTCCAATAATTATGATCAACCGACATATCATGCACATGCCCAACTTGTATGATTGACCATCATAGCACAACATGCCAAACATGTATCATAAACCATTATAGCATAATTATGCCCAAAGGGAAAACGTCACCAAAAAATAGACATGAGAGATAAACCACATCATAGAGCATAAAACATAGGCATGATCACATGCAACCAATATATCAACCAATCACACACACATAGCAAGAGTTGAGTCTCACATTCAATACAAAATCTAATGGAAAGAAATACGAGGATCCTAGAGGTAAGACAAGGAGTGTCTTCACAATAGCTCTATGGCTCAAGAGGATTGGGTATGCATATCAATTTCCCTATGAAGTTACCTAATAAACATATTCCAATAACTCCCAGAGTACGAAATATCCTTAACACTCATACCAATCTTTTACAAGTGCTCCAAGTATGTCACCGACTTAACATCTTGGTTCATTTTATTTAATCGATAAAATCTAATTATCATTTAATTAATAAATCTATGCTTGTTGCCTCAAAATCACTTTGAATTTGGAACAATGTCAAGAGTCGTTCCTTTTCCACACTATATACCTCAAATCTTAGGTTCCTCACACAATCACTATTTGAGCATGACATGCAAATTAATGCAAGAAAAATATAATAACATTTTTGGACGTAGTATCAAAAGATTCTAAATATTAAGGAGACATTTCATCTCCCGTTCCAATTCATTCATTGCATTCACAATTTGAATTTTTTTTTAATTTCTCGATGCAAAAACCATAAAAATTCTAATTTCACCATTGATGAACCTTAATTTTTTCTAACTTTCTAATTAAGAAAAAAATTCCTAAATCAAAGAAACTTGTTTGATTCTAAATATGAAAAAATCTTCTCTTCAATTAAAACTCACATTTCATAAATCCATCAATTTTTTCCATAATCATGACTCAAAATTAAACTTTTAAAAAATCTAAAAAAATGATTATTTTTTTTGCTATTAAAACTTAATTTAGATCTAAGAACCAAAATTGAGGACACCCCCAAAGTTTAGACCATATTCAAGTAACATAAGAACAGTTTGTTGATGAGATATCAACCTAAAAGTGTATTACCCACCTACATTACCAACCATATCCAAAACATACCCAAAACCCGAGAACAAACAATAACCGTTAACAAAAAAGAGAGCAGAGCCTAACTGGGGATCTCGAAAAATTACACAGGTCGAGGTCCTTGGACTACCATCTTTTCAGACTGGGCCACATTGTCCTCCTCCTCAACCTCACCTCCTCTAAGACAGTATTCAATACGACATGAAATCGCCTCCACCGGAAGAAAGAAATTATACTTCTTAGCAATTGACCCCACCGCCAACTAAAGAAACGATTGACACGTCATGATAGAATGCAGATTTTTTAGAATATAGTGAAGATGACTATCTGCCAAATGAATCACATCCACAAGGAAGGAGTACACAACAGTAGAGAGCATCGATGCACAAGAAAAAAGTTGTCATATCAAAAATATTCCAGTGAGCTTGAGAGTAGCTCAGGTACAACAGCAATTTTCCCATGGCCTCGTAATACAAACCCCTAACGACCCATCTAACTCTTTATCCAAATTCCAAATATCCGCCAACCAAGCCCAAAGCACAAGATCATGAAACTTATCATCAATAAACCTCATGAATACTTGCCACAGCCCCCACATGAGACCTCCACCTAGCCCGTTTGCTAGTGGGATCTGCCACCATCTTCCCTTTTCCCAATCCGGTTCCCTCAAAAGAGCCACCATGCACCTCAGTAGAGTGAGGAGCCATGGACAATGAGCACAAGAACATAACACAAAGTCATAGAGTGTCGCCATGTATTTGAGTAGAGTGAGGAGCCATGGACAACAAGCACAAGAACATGACACAAAGCCATAGAGTGCCACCATGTATCTAAGTAGAGTGAGGAGCCATGGACAACAAGCACAAGAACATAACACAAAGCCATAGAGTGCCACCATGCACCTCAGTAGAGTGAGGAGCCATGGAAAAAAAACACAAGAACAAAACACAGAGCCAAAGTGAGAATAACAATGAGAAAAAAAAAGAGGTAAAACTTAACCATAAACTCATAATCTATTAGATACTTCTATAATAATGAAACATTACATCTAGGGGAGCAGAGTATTAACTCTCGCCCATCACTAATCATTTCCCACACATGAACCAAACATCACATCTACTTTCAAACTATCCAATTATCAAGAGCTAATAGAATGAATTTAAATTAAATATAAATTCAACAATTGAAGTACAACTGAAAGCCATATGCAACCACTAAAGTGGGAATGGTAAGGCGAGAAAGAAGAACTTCAATTTACAAGAAAGAAAAGAAGATTGCCTTCATTCTTTGAAGACTTAAAATAATTCCACAATCAAGGACTCAATGATTTTGAGGAAGCAAATTCACCTTCAAATTAGTCCATTCCAACATACGATCCTTTTTCCATGCAATTCCAAATCCAAAATTCTTTCAATCCCATCTCTTTTTTTTTCGATTTTTATGGGAGAGGGTTTGAGAGAGTATTTCTATTTTACAAAAATGCAAAATGGAATTAAAATGCAATTCTTTTTTCTTTTATGTCCTTTTTAATTTTCTAATTCATTTTTCCTTTTTCTATTTTTCCTTTCTTAAAATAACATTTAACAAATGACTTAAATTGCTTAATTATTTTCTTTCTCATTTTCAAGGATAGAGAATGATCTAATTAATTTTCTCAATAAATGAAATATTTCTCATTTTCTAATTTAAATAAGCAATCGAAATCATTCTAATTATATTTTTCCTAATCAATGAAATGATTTCAAATTAAAAAACAAACTAATTTCAATAAATTGAATATTATTTCCAATGCATTTAACTAGAATTTTCCTCTTTTTTCTTTCCAATTTTTTTGATTTCCCAAATGGATCAATATTATTAAATGCAATAATTTAGCCTTTGAATATATTTGAAATGTAAATGGAAAAATAAACAATCATTAGTGAAATCATGCATTTATGGTTTTTCCACGACATAGATTCTTGAATTGCCACCAATTTGGATCCAGACACATGGGTAATCAAGACTCAATTTGCACTTGAACAGAGTTTGATAGAGGTTACTAAACACACTCAAGGATAGAGAATGAACAAATATTTTCTTTCTCATTTTAGGGATAGATAATGATCCAATTTAATTTTCTAAAGCAACAAATACATCTCATTTTCTAATTTAAATAAACAATTGAAATAATTCCAATTGGATTTTCCCCAATCAATACAATAATTTCAAATTTAAAAAAAAACTAATTTTAATAAATTGAATATAATTTACAATGCATTCAATTAGCGTTTCCCCCTTTTTCTTTCCCAAATGCCTCAAATTTCATTGAATGCAATGATTTAACCTTCAAATATAATTGAAATGTAAATGGAGAAATAAACAATCATTACTGAAATCACACATTTATAATTTTTCCACAACACAAAGTCTTGAATTGTCACCGATTTGGATCCAAACACTTATGGGTAATCAAGACTAATCTCACACTTGAACCAAGTGTAATAGAGTTTACTAAACACACTTAACCCAAACTAAAATCTCTAATATAACCATCATTGGTGTAATAACCAAGACCTACAAACTCAAGTGGGAATATAAATTTGTATCTACACACTCAAGCCACATGTCAAGTGTACCTAAACCATACACAATAGCTTAAGCAATGCACAATCATCCAATAGGGTAGAATGCCACATATATAACATTATCATAACATCTAGAATAACTCAATATCAATGCACACTATTCAAGTGATAACTAACAATCATCTAGAATTCCAACACAATAATAATAACATCCATGTAAACATACATATCTATAGAGGTAAAATGCAAGATGTCAAGATCATTAGAATAATCACATGTGTATAAACTAGCTACCTATAAAGATATAAATGAAATAAAACACTATGATAATAGTCATAGAAAGCATTACAAATACATCTTAAAATATACAACATAATATGGATGTCATTCAAAACATCTATGCATAAGGATCTCACGCCTTTAATGCATACAACAACACATAACAAAAATACATCAAGTATTGACAAGGATCTTGCCACGTTGACATGCACACATCTTAATGCAAGCAATACATTAACAATCAATTTGCCAAGAATACCATTTCTAAATATTTGGGCAGTCTACATACATGCCATATGCATAAAATACATCTCATTTGGAAAACATGTCAAATCAAATCATAATCAACAAACATAACAATATCCATTAATAAAGGTGGTGAAATTAAAACAATGATAAATACTCAAAACATACACCAACATGACCTATACATCCTATCATACACAATAAGAAATACAATGTCGATAATAGACACCTTAAGGTAACAAAAGTGTGGGACCTTTGAAGGAATAAATTTAACTATTGTTACTATGTAGGATCCATGTAATAGAATCATTTTAACCACCATACATATATGGTGTATCCTTCCTCAAATTGGATCCATATATCATTGTGTATTTGAATTGAGGAGTGATTTTTTTTTTTGTAATGGCCACATATGTCAATGTGTTGTCCCAAGTGTGTAAGTCAAAAGATGTAAGAATCAAAGCTTATGCTATTGGGAACAACAAATAGTCCCCAATTTTACCCCAAGTGGGAGGAAAAATAGCATACTATAGATAAATAATGCAAGTGAAAGAGTGTATATCACGTGTAATATAATCATATAAGAATGACATAAAATAGTGACGTAAAATATAAACATTGGAAATACCACAAGGTAAAATACTATATAAAGATAGTATCCAACATTCCATATAAAATTTGAGCATGTAAAATTATGGTATAACTTGTAGTAAGGATCTTCACTAAATGGAGAATAAGCCTTTGTCTAGCTTGAAAGATAAAATCAATAAATTCTCATAAGGGAAGTCAAGTTCAAAGTGGTGTGTTGGAAATGACTTGCCATGAGTATAAAAGAGATCAAAATAAAGCATGGAGGTGAAATAGGGGAAGTATGATAAATAAGAAATATGAAACATATCATGCAAAGAAAATGTGTGCACAACAAACAAGCCTCAAGTAAAAATGACAAATAAGGAATGCAAAGAGAAATAGATGATCAAGGAGGAGAGCAAGAAAAATGGTTCCACCAAAAAGCAATATCAACTAGATTTTTGGTCAAAATGATGAAAGTGTGTTGAAGGCACTTCATGACCTTGAATCATCCCAAAATTATAGGAAGAACACAAATAAAAAAAACCAAAGAAAAATAGCTCATAAATAAAATAAAAGTTCATGGCCACTTGTTATCAATTTGCACTATTAGAGGTGGCTTTGCATGCTCCAGATATTAGTAATGAACATGAGGAAAAATCAAGGAAGCTAAAATAAAATAAGGACAAGTGTAACACATATCACTAGTAACAAGGGAGTAGCAAGCGTCTTGTTCACTTTGGTGGTTCTTTTAGGTTTCCTAGTAGATGGACCAATTATAGTTTCACATTATATGAATGAGGCCATTAGAGCACCTTTGATCGATTCAAATATAAGCATAATAATCAATATGTACAAGATGTGAAATAACTCATTAAGATAACATTAGTCGCACCTCTAGGATCATTAATGAGCATAAATTAGATAATACCATTAATTTGTAAATGGCCATGTGAAGTGGTATAAGGAATTGTATTAGAATTTAGACCAAGTAGTAGTATACAAGATTGTATTGGAAACTAGACTAAGTGTTATCAAGGAAGATGTAAAATTTTGATCATCAATGGTTTTGGCACCATCCTTAAATGATCCAAATAGAGATTAAAAGATATACAAATGTATTCTTCGTTGTTTATTTCCATGTTTTTTTATTTTCTCATGATATGTATATGAGTCTACATGGTAATCGTATATATTATGGTCACCAAAAAATGATGTATTGTAAAAAGCTATACAATGTTCCATAATTGAATTATTGTGAAGTATTGTGAATATTTAGAAATATCACATCATTAGAGAGCCCAAGCTAGTCTATAATTGTATATGTATGTGAAATATGAATCAATGATTTAACTTGTGATACAATACATGGTGTAATAAGAACCAAAGAACTATATATATTTGATCATGTCAACAAAATTTCACCCTAAGAATGTCTATTTTAATGCATAGAGAGAACCTTTATTATAGTAAAATAATGAAAAATCATCATAAATGTAGCTAAGATAATTTGTGTATAGTGCATTGTGATATATGATATTTACTCAGTGAGATATTTGTGCTAAAGTTGTACCAATAAAACTTGAATTTATAAGAGGAGTAGGTAAGTGGTCTCATAAAATGCTCTTTTATTGATAAATTCTAAAATACTATCTTCAAGAGGACTTAGACCTTTAACTTCATATCTTACTACTACAATATTTGAAATCTAGGTCTATATATTTTATGGAATCATAGAAAGGGAGGGAAAGAGTTATCATGAGAAGCAATAGGCTTTGGTTCACTATCATACAAATGACCTTTTTTATTGGTTGCCCATTGTTGGTAAAATGCTTGGTATTTGGTGGTTAGCCATATTTAAGGGAGGCATGTTAAAATTGCTAAGATTTATTTTATATTCTCCCATAAGGGATGATGTGAAGTCTAGTGTTACCCAATTACCTTTAAGATGGAATTCAATTGAGTTATTCTATTTTAGATTGGGAATTGTTATAACCCGTCTCTTAGTTACCATGTTACTTTAACCTTGTAAGTAAATATGATAAATGTTAATCAAAACTTTAATATGTTTAAAAGGTGAATGAAATACTGAAATATGCATTAAGATGTCATTCCTTTTGAAGGAATCATTATGTTTTATACTGATGGAAAATGTGATGAATGAATATGAATTGCAATATGAATACTTTAATGCTTTGATGATGCAAATGATTTATGATGCAAGTGGATTTCATGAGAATGGCTAACTATTGTTATGTTGTATTAAGTTGAATGTGGGAATAGGTTCAAACCTCCAGAAGAGAGGGGAAGTATCACTTAGGAGAATAACTTGGTCTAGTAAGGTCCTTAATGAGCCTAACTGAGTATACACACACTCACACCCTAGTTGGTCAAAGTAGAGTCGCGATAGTTCAAAAAATGGTAAGTAACCTTCTCTTAGGGTTTGAGTATGTTTTGTACTAGTATGTGGCTTTAGTCTTTGAATGTTCCTATTTGGAGTTGTGACATTCTTTATTTCAAGTGGAAGTTCTTCTTTGTGTGTTCATATTTATATGCTAATTGATGAATTATAGACACTTCATGTATATACGTTGATCGATGAATATATGAGTATATGTGCTTAAGTATGGATGTTAAAATAGTATTAATATATTTATATATATTTGTGTATATATATATGATTGGTATTTCGATATATGTTTATATATTTATTAATTGGAAATTAATGCATTTGATAACCTTAAGAAAATAAATATATATTAATATATGTATATATTAAAGATATGTTTTTGATACGATAAGCAACATTTATAGGGTGTTGTATCCTTTACACGAAGAGCCACAAGGGCCAAAAAAGATTAATTCCAAAAAACATTAACAACTAAGCCACAAAACACATACACAGTGGACCAACAACCGACAGACACACTACGCAGCAACAGCACATTAACTGGCATTTTCCCAATTATGAGAAAGGAGATTAACAACATCATCCCCAACCAATTCAGGGCCATCTTCAATAGTCTTGTTGTCCATTTCATCCTTCATCACAACAAAGAGGGTGTTGGTAACACAGTGGACTAACTTGACAGTGAAACAGGTCAAGCCATTGAATTTCTTATCCATCTTTCCCATCCTTTCCTGTAGCACACGGAGCTCCTCCCTTTTATCCACAGTCTTCTCAATATTAGCTTGCTCCAAATCCAAAGGTTCTGAGGACTGGGAAGTCAAGTTCTCCTTATGCACTTTGCTAAAATCCGAAGTGGTGTGGGGCCCTCCAACATACTCCTCCTCGCCATCCCCAAACTCCTCCTCATCCTTACAACCTTTGTTGTCAGACCACTCCTCATCCATTTCCATGTCATTAACCTGCACTTTCTTGTTATTTTTAGCCAGCCTACCAAACCTCCTGATGATGGGGTTTTCGCCACCAGTCTCCACTATAGCAGCGACCACAATGTCCCCCTTGGAGTCCCTACCCAAAACATTCTTTCCTCTGCTATCTGTGGTTGAAGGCTCCATCAAGCTCTTCCCCTCATCCTTAACTTTCTTTTTAGAGGTAGGTTTGCTGACAAACTTGGCAGGGGCCGACTTAAGCTCACAGAGACTAGCCGTAGCACTAGATTGGGCAATCCCCGCACTCCCCTTAAACTTCTTGGATACAGGTTTAGGCTTATGAATTTTAGCGGTAACTGAAGGGGTTTTTCTGATGGGACCTTTGGACTCAGACGAGGAAATATTGGCCACAATAGGGGGTTCAATTTCCTCAACATGGACAACATAAATGGGTTTGGGCGGGCATAATGCAAGATGGAAGTAGTAGAGCCTCAAAATGAGGCCTTGGTGGAGCGGTAGGGGAGGAGTATCCTCTGCGTTTTGGCCAACAACCTCAATGCACTTCTCAACAGATCTTTCTAAGTCCTTAAGTAAGAAAAAAAGAAAGCTTAATAGAATTTTATGCCAGAGGTGATTTAAAAGAGGGAAATGATAGAAATAGTAGGTTTTGTATCTACCTTCAAGGGTCACGTACTTCAAGAGGGCGAGGAAGACCTGGTCCCAAAGCTGTGGGAGAGCTTCTCTTTCAAACCTCGATTGGTTATGAACTAGTTTCTCATTACCCACAAAGAAGGCATTCAGACTTTCATTATCTTGGGCCTTTGTATGCTTTGGGTACTTCTTACCAGAACACAACAACCCCGTCACTTGCACAATCACCTCCTCGTTCACTTCAAAGGAAATACCACCCATGATAACCCTTCTATCTTTCCATGAATTTGCAAATTGTGCAGATAAACTAGGGTTGTGACTCACCAAACTTTCCATCAGAGGCACCAGCCCACCTTCAACGCAAATGTGCCACAACAACAAATGCTTGCAAAATTCACCATAGTTGTGAGGCTTCGTTCTCACCCTATCGTCACCCATGTTGTTGCTTTGCACGCGGAAGAACCAAAAAACCTATGAGAACAAAAGGTTAGAGGAATTGGTTAAGTGATAGGTTGCCCACACACTTAAGATTTTAAGCCAAATGATGTAGCCTTGGGAAATCAAAGCAATGTGTACAAAACACACGCTTGAGGAGTTAAACGCCTAAAGGCAATCTTGGCGATCTCATTAATGAAAATCTTCAAGCACTTGCGGCTAGGTAAGCAAGACATGATGGGAATGGAAGGTTTGCCTTCCATGTTGTTTTTGCACAAGTACCAATGTAAGATGGTCGCAGGACCAAATTTAGATAAACCTAAGATCCTGGCCTTTAGTAAAGGAGGCAAATTAGTGGAAAAGATAGGAACAATCAAAAGCTTCACCTCGTAATTATTTTTCACATCAAAATTGAAATAAAAAATATTCAAGGATATACAAGAGCTTAGCACAAACCCCAAAAAGAGATTACGTAAGGCACAACCTAGCTTGGCCTTAATCATAAAGTATTCTCCTAAATTCCTCATAATGGCCTTTTTAAAAATGGACTCCACCCCATTATTCAAATTTTGCCACTTGTAAGACACCTTAGCATTCACACTCATCCACGTAGCCCATAAGACTAGAATGTGGACCCCCCATAATGCCCATAACATCACATAATTAGTTATTATCATGGATCAAATAAGGGCCTTGCTCCTTAAGGATTAAACCTTGAATACCTAGCAGTAGGTTCCCTAAATTACGCCAACACTTAGATACTTTCCAATGGGTGCCAAAGTTAGCTAAAGAATCAACCACTTGATTACCCTCCCAGTAAATGTGGGTAGCAATCTTCAAATTCAACTTAGACACAAAAATCTTTATGTCTAATAAAATGTCTTTAGTACTCCACCCCAGTAATCTGCCAAAGTTAACAACATCGATGATAGACTTAGAATCACCTTCTATATGTAGATTCTCAATCCCCATAGTAACAGCTAATTTGATGCCCTTTAGCAACACTCTAGCTTCTGCAATCATAGAAGATTGGATGCCAATCCCCCCGAGTAACCAACCACAAAATTACCCTTGCAGTCTCTGATAACACCTCCTATGCTAGCTCTGCCCGGGTTGCCTTTGGCCACCCCATCAAAATTAATTTTATACCAACCACGGTCTGGAGGTCTCTAGATAGTGTCCCTTCTAGCTAAGGATCTAGAGTTGTCATAGGAATTGGCATCAAGGTTTTGATGCCAAGCTTTGGCCATAATAATTTCCCTCTCAGTCGGACCTTTATCCGGGATTGTCCCATTAAAAAGCAAAAATGTTTTCCGCGATGAGCCGAGATCCTATACCAAACACCTCCTTTGGGATCATCTCAATATTCCTGAAAATCCTATTATTTCTCTCTTTCCACAAGCACTGACAGATAATGGGGGAGACTTGGTTCCAGATCTCACAAGGTAAAGCGTTGAGATTGATATAATATGTTAAGTATTTGAGATATATATAAAGTGCATTGTAAAGCGTTGAGGTTGATATGAATAAATCATTTTAAATAATGTTATACACATTATAGCACTACCTCATATGAATGCATTGCTAAGTTTATAATCTACACATGAAACAAAGTGAAGACCAAGTCAAAAGCCCGTGCATGAAGAATGGAAAAAAGTTTATACATTGGCAAAGAGAATGAATGTAGATTTTAAAGGACTAGAATAGGTCTTGAAAGCACTATTATTTGGAGTGCTTAAACATGAAAAGTGGGTGCTAAACCTGCAACATGTGGTAGCAAATAAGAAGTCTCAAACCGTTGGATATGCATAAACCCAGACAATATAAAGTTGGCAGCAATATAACAGGGTAGTCGACTTGCAAACCAAGTAGGAAACCTGCTAAAAGGCTTTGTTGTTCATTGACTTAGTAAAAGAGTCTTGTTGTCTCATAAACCAAGTTGACTCAACCATTTTAAATGTGAGGACTTTCATGTGTTATAGATCTATGAGTTAATTAGTTGAGTCATTGCATGGGAGTAGAAAGGTGGCAGGATTGTTAGCTTGCTTGTAGCCTTTGGTCACTCAAATTTTAGTATATATAGAGGTGCTCTCTTTACCATTTAGATATACTCTTCATTTTGATTTCTACGCCGCTATTCTGCTACATTTTCTATGTTAGTATTTTTGAGAGCTTTGTGAGAAAGAAAGTAGGTTGATCATTTGCAAGTATTGAGAGTTTTGTTGTGAGAAGCTAGAGATTGGTGTTAGGCTGAGTCTTGAAGGAGTTGCAAGCAATTTTGTGGAGGTTGAGCTAGGAAACCAAATTCGTTAGTTGGGCTATATATTCCCAATAATGTTGTTTTTTATCACTCTATTCTTTAAGTTTAATGATGTTTGTTTGAGAATGTCTTTGTTTGGGAAAGAATGAATTTAGTGCATGTTATATTGTTTTATTATGAACTTGGCTATTTCCTTTCTTTGGATAAGCTTGCATGTTCTTAGTTGTTTCTTGCTTGGGTGGAACCTATCTATTAGATTAATACTTTTATATACCCTATATGGGAATTGATATGATTGTGTTTCTATTTATACTTTACATAGTTTGTTAATACTATATGTAGATTGTCAATACTATTCGTATGTAGCATGAAATGTGAAAAGCATAATATGTTGATGTCTTGAGGTAACTTGAATTTGTTATCTTATAATGCTAGGTAAACCCTTGTGGATAATGAGGTTAGTAATACAACAAGAATGATGGTATGATAGGCATGTCATCATTGATAGGATGCGATGTTGTGCAAACCATGTTAATAGTCTATACTTGACTGATTACTCATTTCTCCTTGAAAGTAGGAAGAGAGTCTTTCCCTAGGGTTAGGGTATAAACTTAATGATTATATCAATATTCAATAGTAGGTTTGAGAAATATATTTTTTGGTTATGTTATTTTTTATTTTGATTTAGAGTCTATTCCTAATCACTAAATTCTAAAAGAGGACATATGTTTTGGCAACCCAAAGCAGTATTGAGAAGAGGACTTGAAGGTGCAAAAGCACAAAACTCTTCTTAGGTTAATGTCCTCTAAATTATATTCAAATGCAGTGAAGATTGTAAAAATGTGAATATTTGAGGTATTTTGAAAGAGAAGTTTTATGATTGGTTCATGATCACTTGATCGTTACTTTACTTTTGATTGAAACCCTAGGTTGAGAATAACCTATTTGGTTGGGTTGTTTACTTGATTATTGATTAAAGCAAACAGGTTTGGATTAACCCATATGATCTATTTGATCATTTGATTGTTGATTATACTTTTGAATTGAAGTCATTTATCGATTAGATTATACTTTTGGTTGAGGTCACACTTTTGAATTGAAGTCATTTATTGATGAGATCATACTTTTTGAAATGGAGTCATTTAATGTTGTGATGTTATGAATACCATATGGTTATTTTGGTTATTCCTAGGTTAGGATAATCCAAGGTAAAAGGGGGTAACCTATATTGTATAGGGTATTAATGGTCAAACCAAATTGAGTTAGGAAGGTGGTGGATAGATGGCTCTCACTCAAAGTATTGGGTGTTGAATTATTTGGCCAAAGTAGTGTAAGTAGCCATTGTTTACACTGTTAGTTCATTGTGATCCAGGTTTACATACTAGGTAGGGATTGTCATACATGTAGTTGTAGCCATGGTATGGTAACTCGAGATATGTAGGACACAACACCATGCTCAGAAAAGGCTAGGATTATGAGGTTACCAAATCAATCTCTTCATCGAAGGGTAGGGAAATCTTACTAGCTTGGTAGATGTGTAGGAGATCATAGTAAGTCCATGGTTAGCGAAAAAGAACTTGACTGATGCTTCTCCTCATGCAGTTGGCGGCCAAGATTTGAGGATGTATGCGCTAGTATTGGGGACAAATAGAATGTATGCACCAATGTTGGGACATCTAGACCAATTTGTATCTCTATATCAGTAAGCTCATAGAAGACATGTATGTAATCATGCATCCATCTCTATGGAAATTGTAAATGTGAGACGTTATCATGAAATTATGTAATATGGAATCATTATTTGGGTATTCAAAATATTTTGTTGTAATGCAATGGGAAACTTTGGAATGAGGTTAATTCAAATGTGCATATTATTATGGAATTAGAAAATAAAAAAATATTGCTAAGTGTTTGCATCATAAATTATTCACTTGTGGGTAAAACATAGAGAAAATTATTGGGTAAAACAATGGGCATGTTACACATGGTATCAAAGCTACTAGGTTCAACATAGGAACCTATGAGCTCATTACGTAAGTAATATGTAAACCTTATTGGAAGATAATGGTTGAAAATTTCTTATTCCAAGATGGCAAGGGGAAAAGAACAAGGGAAATAAAAAGGAAGTAAGTTTCTTGAAAACTTGTCTAAATTTGGGACTTGGAAAGAGTCATCACTGGAGTTGAAAATTCCTAAACCCACAACTCATTAAGATACACCTTTGGATTGTGGAAGATTATGCAATAGGGTTCAGTAGAAAGTTATGGAGGATTGCCAATGAGTACCTTCACCCTACAAAGTAATTTAAATGACTCTAAGGGATATAAAGAATTGAAGTAATCCCCCTTATTGACAGCAACCTACAGTTGCAAAGAGTCAAGGATTTTGGATTAAGGATACTATGAATCTAAGTATGCTTTATGGGAAAAAAGAACTAATTGTTAGCATGAATTGGGAACTTCAATCGACGTAGAAAGTCAACATTTTGTGAATCAAGATCAACTAGAGAGGTATCCAAGAGGAAGGATAACACTTGACAGACCTGATTTAGTACAAGGTTAAGATCTTGCAATATTAATAAAAACCTAGAGTGAAATTTGATATCTTAGAATAAGGGTAGGGACCAAAAATGGTTGGAAAAAGAAGCAACCTATGAAGAATTAAAGCCAACATGATTCCACCAATCAAAATAGGCAAGGTCAATTTGGAGTTCTAATTAAAATGGGAAAAAGAAACTGAACAGCCTTAGAGTGTCTAAAGTTATGAGAAAGTGGAATTACTAAGAACTTGGACAAAATTAATTTGAAAGGCGATTGCAAGGTAAAACTTTGAAAGAAAGTCAAACAATTTAGACAAAGGGCTTAGTTAGAGCATAGTTTGGTTGAAGTGCATATTGAACTTACCAACTTGTCAACGAGAGTAAACTATGTTTAGATCCTTAAATGATCATTTGAAGATGTTCCAATGGGAAATTTAATATGGTTAAAAGGATATTAATATACATGGAAAAAGAGAATTGGAATGAAATAATATAGTATCTCTTAGCTGGCAAAATTGTTGATTATTCATTAGATCTCATTACTGTGGAGATCCAACGAATGATTCTGAGAGATTAGAAGGCGATGATGAATCCAATTTTGGAAACGAAAAAAGTATATTCAAGGCATACCATGGAGGGTAAGAAAGACAAGCAAAAGTCATTCAAAATCCAACAAGGAATGTTAAACCAATTCAATCAATTTGGAGAGAGTGAATAATTGTTAAGAGTTCAACTTTAAGATGACCTAATGTCTTGAAAACACAAAGGGGGGAAGAAGGAGAGTGGATGGACTCAGATAAGTACCCTTTTCAATGAGGTTTAATGTTGTATATCCAGTAGGAGAGAGTTTTTAACTGAAGTCTTGTACTTAATGACCACAACAAGGTTGGTAAAATTAAAAGGGTTAAGATGTTGGAATTATTGGTGAAAGGAGTGGAAAGGTCAAGACTTTTGACCAAGAGAAAGAAATATTTACAACACAATCCTTTACATATTTATTTCAGAAGATCAATTTGTTATTATCATTGTTACTTTAGAACATGATAGGTAG
Source organism: Sequoia sempervirens (assembly GCA_007258455.2). Classification (NCBI taxonomy): domain Eukaryota; kingdom Viridiplantae; phylum Streptophyta; class Pinopsida; order Cupressales; family Cupressaceae; genus Sequoia; species Sequoia sempervirens. The sequence continues at coordinate 48,745,672 of VDFB02000015.1, read as the reverse complement.
TATGCTTAATCATGAAAGGCAAGAATATCACCTATGGAATAGGAAAGGGAAAAACTATGTACTCATGATTTTGAGTTATAAAAAGAATGATCATGCTTGGTAACTAGGTATGTAATAATTATTGGATCTTTTGGAAGATAATATCAAGCCAACATGATTTAACGAGAATTGTTACTCAACCAATATAAAATGCTCATTGGAAGAGATAGATTGAGTTGGAAATCAGACAACTTTGAGAATGATTAATGGATGAAAGAAATCCAAGATATGGATGCCCTAGGATGAAGGAGTTTTATCTCCGCAAAATATCTAATCATTATATTTCAAGAATCAGATGTGGCATAAGTCCATGGAAGATTTTTCACTTAGTCGGGATGGACTATTATGAATCAGGGAAAGAATCTATGTACCAATTTTTTAGAAGATTAAGGAATGAAATGAGGTAAATTGATGTCATATTCAGGACATTGGAATGCCAAAATTATTTGACTAATAAGAAACCACTATAAATTGGAAGGGAATAGAGCAAGATGTTGCAATGTATGTAGCAAGTTGTTGTCTTGTATGCTAGAGGATTAAGACAAGATGTTGTCATCGGCAGGACTTGTATACTCATGAAAATTCCAAAGAGGAAGTGTTAGATCATTGAATGGTTTTGATCTTTCTCTGTCGATGGAACTGCATCATGTTATGGTGAACAAACTCACTAAAGTAACCAATTTTTTATTGAAATTTTTGATTTATAGGATACCAGTCCTTAACAACAAATTTGGGTAAAACAATCGCTTAATGTGCCTGAGGAGGTTATCTCAAATAGGGATGTAAGGTTTTGTGTAAACCATGAGCACCTTATTAAAAAATTCAATTAAATGTATGATCAATTTATTACTCGAGTTAGCCAGTTAGGAAAAAGGGATAAATTGAATCTTGGAGGATTTGTGGAATACTTTTATGACAATAAACTTCTATCATTGAAATTTGATCCATTAAAAGATTACATGGGAAGAAGTGTTGAATTTTCATAAAACTGGGATAAGTTAGGGAATAGAATTAACCTTAGATCAGAAAGGTTGTCAAAATGGAATAATAGATCGAAGGGATCAAGGAAAACTTTGTTCATACAAAACTTAAATTAAGAAGCAATACTATTATGCTTAAGGTAAATATTTGTGTCAGTGATGGAATGTCTTGGCTTCTGAGTTGTCTGATGGTGTAAAGACGAAAGGGAAGGACGGGACCCACGGTGTAGTGCACAACACACCAAAATTATTTTCTATTGGGGTTACACTAAGGATAATTGTATGATAGTAAATGAGAACATGTTTTTCCAATCACTATGGTATAGGTGTCATATATGGTATGGTCACTATTTTACTTATGATGTACATATGGGTTAATATAATTATGATGTATAGTTCTTTGGAGAGAAAGTTTGCTAGAGCACACAAGTTCTCCTTGTACATAGCACAATCACTCATTGCAAGGTCTAGGAGGGACGAGATTGCAAGGGGTCATGCTACGAGGGAAGAATATTTGGATATTTATGATAATTTACTTATTTCCTGGATGATTTGGAAAATGGAAAGTAAAACCTTTATTTGACTTTATCAATATGTTTAGTACTTTAAATCATTGGGGACAATGATTCATAAGGGGGGATGTATGTTATACCCCATCTCTTAGTTACCAGGTTACTTTTACCTTGTAAGTAAATATGACAATAAATGTTAATCATAACTTTAATATGTTCAATAGGTGAATGAAATATTGAAATATGCATTAAGATGTCATTGCTTTTGAAGGAATGATTATGTTTTATACTAATGAAAAATGTGATAAATGTATATGAATTGCAATATTATTACTTTAATGCTTGGATGATGCAAATGATTTATGATGCAAGTGTATTTCATGAGAATGACTAACTACTGTTATGATGTACTAAGCTGAATGTAGGAATAGGTTCGAACCTTCGGAGGAGAGGGGAAGTATTACTCAGGAGAAGAACTTGGTCCGATAACTCTTAATGAGCCTAACTGAGCATACAAACACTCACACCCTAGTTGGTCAAAGTAGATTTGAGATAGATCAAGAAATGGTAAGTAACCTTTTGTCAGGGTTTGAGTATGCTTTTTACTAGTATGTGGTTTTAGTCTTTGAATGTTCCTGTTTGGGGTTGTGTGACTATTTCTTTATGTCGAGTGGAAGTTATTATTTGTGTGTTCATATTTATATGCTAATCAATGAAGTATAGGCACTTCATGTATATATGTTGATTGATGAATATATGAGTATACATGCTTAAGTATGGATGTTAAAATAATATTAATATATTTGTGTATATATATGATTGTCATTTCAATATATGTTTATATATTTATTAATTGGAAATTAATGCATTTGATAACCTTAAGAAAAAAATTAATATTAATACATATATGTATATATCTTAAAGATATGTTATTATATATATATATATATATATATATATATATATTGTTAAGTATTTGAGATATATATAAAGCACATTGTAAAGCACTGAGGTTGATATGAATAAAAAAATTTAAACAATGCTATGCTCATTATAGTGTTGCCTCATATGTAAATGCATTGCTAAGTTTATAATCTACACATGAAACAAAGTGAAAACTAAGTCAAAAGCCCACACATGAAAGATGGAATAAAGTTTATACGTTGGCAAAGAGAATGAATGCATATTTTAAAGGATTGGAATAAGTCTTGACAATGCTATTATTTGGGGCACTAAAACATGAAAATGTGGTGCTAAACCTTTGGATATACATAAAAATGTCAATGTAAAGTTGGTAGCAATATAAGAGGGTAGTTGACTTGTAAACCAAGTAGGAAACTTGCTAAAAGGATTTGTTGTTCATTGACTCAGTAAAAGAGTTTTGTTGTCTCATAAACCAAATTGACTCAGCCATTTGAAATTGAGGACTATCATGTGTGTACAAATTTGTGAGTTAATTAGCTTAGTCGTTGCATGGGAGTAGAAAGGTGGTGGGATTGTTAGCTTGTTTGTAGCCTTTGGTTGCTCAAATTTTAGTATAGATAGAGGTGCTCTCTTTACCATTTGGATACACTCTTCATTTTGATTTCTACGCTGCTATTCTGCTACAATTTCTATGTTAGAGTATTTGTGAGAAAGAAAGTAGGTTGAGCATTTGTAAGTATTGAGATTTTTGTTGTGAGAAGCTAGAGATTGGTATTTGACTGAGTCTCGAAGGAGTTGCAAGCATATTTGTGGAGGTTAATCTAGGAAACCAGATTCGTTAGTTGGGTATATATTCCCGACATGCTATTTTCTATCACTCTATTCTTTAAGTTTAATGATATTTGTTTGAGAATGTCTTTGTTTGGGAAAGAATGAATTTAGTGTATGTTATATTGTTTTATTATGAACTTGGCTATTTCCTTTCTTTGGATAAGCTTGCATATTCTTAGTTGTTTCTTGCTTGGGTGGAACCTATCTATTGGGTTAATACTTTTATACACCCTATATGGGAATTTATATGATTGTGTTTCTATTTATAATTTGCGTAGCTTGTCAATACTATTTGTATGTAGCATGAAATGTGAAAAGTAGAATATGTCGATGTCTTGAGGTAACTTGAACTTGTTATCTTATAATTCTAGGTAAACCCTTGTGGATAATGAGGTTAGTAGTACAACAAGAATGATGCTATGATAGGCATGTCATCACTGATAGTTTGCAATGTTGTGCAAACCATGCTGATAGTCTATACTTGATTGATTACTCATTTCTCCTTGAAAGTATGAAGAGAGTCTTTCCCTAGGGTTAGGTATAAACTTGATGATTATATCAATATTCAATGGTAGGGTTGAGAAATGTATTTTTTGGTTATGCTATTTTCTTATTTTGATTTAGAGTTTATTCCTAATCACAAAATTCTAAAAGAGGACATATATTTCAGCAACCCAAAGTCGTATTGAGAAGAGGACTTGAAGGTGTAGAAGCACAAAAATCTTCTCATGTTAATGTCCTCCATATTATATTCAAATGTAGTTGTAGAGAAGGGGGATTCGCTACTCACGAGTTCTCTTCATTTAGAGAGCCTCACGGGGCAAACTTCCCTAAACTACCTTAGGAACAATGACGAGAGCTATAGAATCCGAAAGAGTAGGTCACAAAGATTTTCTGGACAAACTGACAAGCTCTCAGCCAAAGGACGTCAACGCAGAATATGACAACAATGCGGTGTGCTGGCATCCCAGAGGCACGCTGGCGTCTCGTACGGACCAAAAAGTGAGTTTATCATAGGAAAGAGCTAAATGACTACTACTTCAATTGCTAAAAACCTTAAAATGCAAGAAAGTAGCAAAATATAACATAACTGAAATAAAGAAGTATAAGTGATAAAGTTAAAGAGAAGAAAGGAAATACTTACAACCATGCAAGTGATGACGACTCAAATAAATGTCTTTAAAACCTACACATGTAATACTGGAGAGATTGTTGGGGCTGTATAGGGGTTTGCCTCAGTCAAACCCTCGTTTTGGTGTTCCCACCTCCATAGAAAAGCAGATAGAAAGAGAGAGTGTCACCGAAATGGAGAAAAACATGTGGTGAAAGCAAAACCCGCTTCAGGAGTAGAACCCGCACCACCAAGTGTGAGTGATAAAAGCAATCCCCACTTGAGGAGGAGAACCCATATCACAAAAGAGGTGATAAAAGCAATCCCCGCTCAAGGAGGAGAACCCGTATCACAAAGTATGAGATACGATAGCTGGGGGATATGGAATCCCAAGATGCTCACAAGCATGAGGTGAAGAGAGATAGAGCTGCAAGAGCCAACAGAGTTCCAAAGAGGGAGAGCAAGATAGCTGCAAGAGCCAAGAGTGTAGAAAAGGGTGAGGCTAAGAGAGCTTGAGAGTGTTTGAAGTTGTTGTGACAAATAGGGGGGTTGTGCAAGGAAGAGCAAGATGGTAGAATGCCAAGATGGAGAAGAAGCTAGAATGAAGCTAGAGGAACTTGGAAGAATAGAGCTAGAAGTAGAAGAGAGTTGAGCTAGAGGAATGGAGGAAGAGAGTTGCAAATGAAGTGAAAAGGGAACATTTAAGGAAGGAAAAGAAGCTTCTCGAGCTATTTTAGGGCATCCCCGACCGTTACCATCAACCAAAGGAGGTGACAAGTGGAAAATATGCACGAAAACGGTCATTTGAGCGTTGAAACATCACAGGACGCTTGTGCGGCGTGTTAGTGTCCAGACACATCACAATACAAAATGATGCGAACGGGAAAAACACAAGATCCAATGCAAAGCCGACACACAAAGGTAGCTACTGAAAAGGGGTGTTGGAGCATCCTAAGAAGGGAAAAAGGCTGATGCAAGGGCTAAAATGAGCCTGCATAAGTGCTAAGGGAGTGGACACTAAAGTAGATGCAAGAATGTATGCGAAAATTGCGAGGGGTGCAATTTTATGACTATACAGTAGTGAACATTGTAAACATGTGAATATTTGAGGTATTTTGAAAGAGAAGTTTTATGATTGGTTCATGATCACTTGATCGTTACTTTACTTTTGATTGAAACCCTAGGTTGAGAATAGCCTATTTGGTTGGGTTGTTTACTTGATTATTGATTAAAGAAAATAGGTTGGGATTAACCCATATGGTCTGATTGATCATTTAATTGTTGATTATACTTTTGAATTGAAGTCATTTATTGATTAGATTATACTTTTGGTTGAGGTCATACTTTTGAATTGAAGTCATTTATTGATGAGATCATACTTTTTGAAATGGAGTCATTTAATGTTGTGACCTTATGAATACCATATGATTAGTTTGGTTATTCCTAGTTTTAGGATAATCCAATGGAAAAGGGGGTAACCTATGTATAGGGTATTAATGATCAAACCAAATTGAGCTAGGAAGGTGGTGGACAAATGAATCTCACTCGAAGTACTAGGTGTTGAATTCTTTGGCCAAAGTAATGTAAGTAGCCATTTTTTACACTGTTAGTTCAATGTGATCCGGGTTTACATATTAGGCAGGGATTGTCATACATGTAGTTGTAGCCACAGTATGGTAGCTCTAGATATATAGGACACAACACCATGCTCAAAAATAGGATTATAAGGTTACTCGAAGGGTAGGGCCATCTTACTAGCTTGGTAGATGTGCAGGGGACCGTAGTAAGTCCGTGGTTGGTGGAAAAGCGCTTGAGTGATGCTTCTCCTCATGTAGTTGGCGACCAAGATTTGAGGATGTATGCGCCAGTATTAGGGACAACTAGAATGTATGCACCAATGTTGGGACATCTAGACCAATTTGTATCTCTATATCAATAATCTCGTAGAAGGTATGTATGTAATCATGTATCCATCTTTATGAAAATTGTAAATGTGAGATGTTATTATGAAATTATGTAATATGGAATCATTATTTGGGCATTCAAAATATTTTGTTGTAATGCAATGGGAAAGTTTGCAATGAGGTTAATTCAAATATGCATATTGTTATGGAATTAGAAAAGAAAAAAATATTGCTAAGTGTTGGCATCATAAATTATTCACTTGTGGGTAAAACATAGTAAATATTATTGGGTAAAACAATGGACATGTTACAATTTTTTTTTGTCAATTAATTTTGAGAAACTATATCATTTGGATTATCAGCCATTATATTAAAAAAAGGGTCCTAATAATATAAATTATGTCCTTGTAATTGAACTTTAGTGACATGTGAAGTGTAGTTAGGATGACTTTCATAGCATGAACCCATGGATGGCCTAATACAATATTGAATGTTAGATGATCTAACATCACATGGAATGGAGTATCTAGTGTAATGGGTGACAAAGAAATTGGTAGCGTAACAATGCCCAAGGGATATCTTTTGACAATATTGTATTCTTGATGACGATCTCAAATTTTGGTAATTACGTGGAATCTATGTTAATATTTTGTAACTACATTTCACTACATATGTTTAAGATAGATCCATCATCAACCAAGACATGTTTGGTTCCTTTCTTACCATATCCAACTAGTAAACATATAAAGGTAAATTCTCTTTATTGACATTAGTATTTGGAAGTTCATTAAGAGTCACAATTAATGGTATCATTTTTGGTATTAATGGACTCCATTATTTAATCCACTTCTATAGGCTTGGTACTTAATTCAATAATAACATTTTCTAAAGCCTTTTGCAAGACGTTTGTACATGTCTTAGTTGTATGAATTAGACCTCGTAATGATATCTTAGCTCAAGTGTTTTGTAGGTGGTGGATAATATAATATATTAATAATATCTTAGCTTGAGGCAATCAAGATATCTTAGCTTAAGTACTTTTTAGGTCGTGGAAGAACAATTTAGGTTACAAGGTGGTAAAAATTAAGTATTTTTTGCTTCCTTTTGGCCTTTAGCCATTCTTTTATATATATGACCTATTGCATGAAACTTAATGGAGGTTGCATGGAGAATACGAGGATTTTGCATAGCAAAAGCATGTGTTCCACACAAGAGAAGAGGTTTGAAATATGGAGACGTATGAAAAACAACACCTCTTTTGGGAGAAGTCACATGCAATAGAAGTGGATTATCTTTTTTATACTAGAGTGGACTAAAAATACTAGTACAAGTGTTATTTTCTACTTCCATATTAATAAAAGTAGTTGTTACATAACAAGCAACAATTTTTATCAAACATGCCATTGTTGACATCATAGAATGAAGTGTGGGAATCTAAGGATGTTACATTATCAAGAAACATAGATAGGTCCATGATAATTCCTAATGAATGATACAACATGTTAATCAAGCACACTATAAGTCATAGTATAAACAATATGTAAACACATTCAAAACAATGACATGAACAAAGATAAACATCAATGAACATATCATTATAAAGTCAAGTGTATATGAAATAATTGAGACTTTTTTATATCATATACACACAATAATGATAAACCTATTAAAATCATATGTGTGTAAACACCATCAAGCATATTCAAGCTTGGATTTTGTAAAAAATGGTCCTCAAAAAGCACATACACCTAATAAGGGGAGGAAGGAGAGACATGAAGAAGTAAAGTATCGTCCCCAAATTCATAGGAAGAAATACATGATGAAGGGGGTACAACATAAAGAGGGAATGTACACAAGAGGGTGCACACACATAAAAAAGTAGGATACAAATGAAAATTGAACACAATAGTTCCTTTTCTTACTTGTCAACCAACATACATGTATGAGTTTGGCTTTGGATCTTTTGTGGAGTATGAGGAAGAAGGTACAAAACATAATAAAAATACACATAAGAAACAAAACCAATAGAGTTTTGTCAAGTATAGAATAGGCCTCCTCAAGGCAATCATCATTCTCAATAAAATATAGAGAGAGATTGACAAGGTGAGCCGTGAGATAAGTACTGATAATAAGAGGAGGGTTAGGGACAAGATGTCCCACTATGAGTGTAGCTGTTGGTGAAGGAATATCAAAAATATGTTCAAGGATTCAAAATTGTGAAGGCTTAACCTTCACTCTAGTGGTGATGCAAGTAGAAGATGATGGGGTAGTGGATGGTGAAGAAATGGTTGTGATGGTGATGGTAAGAGAAGGTGGTGTAGAAGGAGTTGGGTCGATTAGATGAGGAAGATTCACTTTAGTCTTATTTTAAGAGGTTGTGGTTTTGGGAGGAGTGGGGATGGGTTTTGAAGGTTTTACATTAGTGTGGGGCTTAACACATAGGGAATAATGAGAGTAGGTAATAGGACTTGGAGGGAGGGAAGGGGAGCGTGGTATAGCAGTCAATTTAGGATGAGCAGGGAGTTGTTTTTTGAATTTTAGAAGAGGGAAAATAAGGTGTGGTTTGGAAGTGGAAGAAGAAAATGCAAGGATAACGGAGAATAAGAAGAAAAATGAGGTGGATCACATTTTGATTTGGACAAAAGAAGAATAAAAATGGTAATCAAGATCATATACACTATAAAACAAAATGAGATGGAAAAATATTAAAAGTACACAGTTTTTATCTCTGCATTTCCATAACTTTTCAATCTAAAATCTATCACTCCTACTTAAAATTTATCACCATTAAAAAACAATGATTTTTTTAAAGTTAACCCCCTACTCATAAAACCGTAACTTTGTCCTATTTCAAACATGCATCCCATCCATCCTAAGTGTAAGGACCACCATAACACACTACAAATGACAATCTAGGTGGTGGCGGCGGGAAAAGCTTACCTGGTGGCAAGCACTTGAACCCGAGCATTTAATAGTCGAGTACAAACCACAAATCGATGCAAGTATTGCAAATCTCCAGCTCTGGTAGAATCATTTGTTGCCTGGAAAAAGGAGCTACAGCCTCAACCAGGGACCTTGGCTCAGTATAAAACCCCAACCAGCGCCATACATGTATGCCTAACATCAAATATAAATAGTTTTATCAGTTCAGAAGGTGTATGTGCTGTTTAATTTGAATTTGTCTGGAATATCGCAGAGAAAGAGCAATGGAAGAAACACGCCCCTCCAAACGAAGTAAGACGTCCCAACCATCTGCAAAGGAGGAGAAGGAGAAGAAGAACGAGAATGATAATGAGGAGGAAAGGGAGGATGACAATAAAAGCAAGCAGCCTTTATTGGTATTCGCTCATGGCGCTGGAGCTCCTTCCTCCTCCCAGTGGATGATAAGGTACTCCTTTGTACTCTCAAAACCATCTCAATATGACACTAGAGATTTTAGGCTTCTCGAAATACATATTGTTTAGAATTTTTAAATCAATGCTTGGGATAACATTATCAAGGCAAAGAGATAAACAGATAGGTTAAGTTAAGCTCCTTGTGACTGATCAATAATTTGTTTGAAATGGTTATAATTCGGACTTTTTGCACTGTACCTTATATCAGAAAAAAATAATCGGCACGTAGAATATGTGATGTACAGCTTATAGATTAATATTTATCTAATATAAGCAGAAAGGGAATTTTTTGGTTATTACGAAAAATTCTGTTGTATAGAATGAATAAAATGCAATTGGCATAACAGTGTGTCACAATTACTTCAATCATTATTGCTTCTGCTGCTGGTTGGTTGATTCTGCAGCTATAATTTCCAACTAAATCCCCTCTTACATTTCATGAATTTCATTTTGGCTTGCAGTTTTTTAATTGGTTTCTTTAGTTTGGGTTGATTGCCTCACAAGCCTGCTGTCATTTTTCCATGTTAATCACATAAGTCTCCGAGACCAAACCTGCCCTGTTTCAAGCGAATAATTCATGACAGCAATATTCACAAACAATTTCATTCAATCCATTATATGTCGCTCCCTAACCTAAATTACAACTTCACGGCAATAAAAACATCACAATATCAGCATTTAATCCTTCTTCACTTATACTTTTCGTCATACTGCCTATAATGGTTATAACAATTCACCTATAGCTCAGCATCAACTTAGTAAGCAAATGGAATACGGCAATAAAACAATAAGATCCTATGCTTTAAGCGGTATCATATTGGTTTAGGGTTTCAATCACAATCCCCTTAACATGTCTGCTAAGGCTGCTTATCAAAACTAGAAACAATCGCAAAAGCTATTCAAACATAGCGACAACTTATAAAACTTATTTAAGGTCAATTGGATACAGCCTTAAAGAATAATTCTAACAGCTTTTCGGCCCCAACCAGATCCATCTAAACCAGTTCCAACAACAATTTTGATTAGAGTCCTTTTTTACAGAAAGGTTAAAAAAGCTGCACTCCACATTCAAGTCTGAGTGTGGCTGCAAGGACTGCAATATTCTTTCTCAAAATTAATCTTGTCTGCAAGGACCTAAAACAACAATTCAGCAATGATAATGACTGTAAGGCTTTGTACCAACTATACGTGCCAAACTTGGCCATAGGTCTTCTACAAGAACAGCAACAGTTTAAGCATGGCCACTCAGACTTGCAAGATCAAATTCAAGTTTAAACATAGACATAGGGTCCAAGAATCCAAAGACCTTTGTTTCAATTTTAAAACGTGACCGTGAAGCTACAACAGTACATAACAAAGCTACATCAATATTAAATTTCATTGTTAAAACATGGCTGTGGGCAACAGTAACATGGCTTCATGGTAAGCACGATGATGACACCTGAAGGACACTATGCTATTACTAATAAAGTACAGTTGTTAAGCCAAATAAATTTTGGTTAACAAGCATATCTGTTAGCTACGACATTTCACAAGAATGCTAAACATGGCTGCAGGTTATAGCCTAACTAGAATGCTAAAAAATAGTCTCTAGTAATCATTTATTGTTAATATCATGGCCACAAAGGCTTATATCAAAAAAGTTATTAAACCCTAGCCATCCAAGGGAACATGGCATCGCTCTTCATACTCCAAAACGCAAAATTTATTGGCTGTTTCTTCACAATTGAAGTACTCAAGTATGGGATTGCAGAATGGTTTATCATGTATCAATCATCATGACTCAAATATAAGTTCGGCTTAATCAATTATCTAGTCTAATTCATATGGGATTGCAGAATGGTTAGAAGTTTCAATTTTCTAGGGATATGACAAGATGGCAATAATGAAAGGCTGCTCAATTCTGTCATACACCTTCTCAAAGTCAATCTTTAGGCCTTTTGAAGAGATATTCTAGCCCATTCCATACCTTCCCAAACTCCAATGATATTATCCAATATGTATCTACTATGAATGCACCTCGCTTGTTCAAGTTTAACAGTCAAAGACAATAAATGCTTAAGGTGCAAAGCCAAGGATTTGGTATTTATTTTGTAGGAGACATTTCAAAGAGTTATGGAGATAGAAAGAGGAGAGTCACAAACAATTTGTTGAGCTTTAATAGGATTGTAGGGGAGACAAAAGAGGACGGTCACAAACAATTTGTTGAACTTTAATATGATTGTAGGGTACAAATTGAAGGCATTGAGTGAGCACCACCTTTCTAGTCATAGTGGAAGGTTGAGCTACAAACACATCCTAATAATGAGCAACCGAAGCTTGCAAAATATATGGCAAGCTAGTGAAGCTGACCATGGGCTTCTTTAATGTCTTGAATTTTATCCATAGACTGTCTAAATTGAACAAGATGAAAGAAGTCTTTGGAAAATTAGTCACCAACTTTTAACTAGTGTATATGAGCTCTAAATTGGGCTTTTTGCACTTGATAAGCCTCCACTAGGTTAAGTTCATGACACAAAGTAGCAACATCAAGTTGAAGGCTTTTTTTGAAGGGCCCTTGTTCAAGCTCTTGAGAAACCCTATTGTATTCATTGGTAGTGGCTTTGTGAGCTCATCTTTTGAAATGACAACTTAATTGCCATATATTTTAAGGAAAATGGAAGTGTGGGTGATGGCTGTATTCCACCAATCAATCCAATCATGGTTTTTGAAATGCCTAGGAGCGAGATTCCAAATGTGTTTTGAAATGGCTAAGGGTCTTCTTGTGGAGATTGGGAGTGTTAAAGTAAAAATGAGGCATCAATTTCTTGACACAAGGAGACACTTGGTGACATGTTTTGATACACCAACACATTGGAATAACAAAGGTTCCTCTACTTGGAAGGTGGCTAGCCCTCAAGAGTCTTATTCAATTGTAACTTGAGGGGTTGCCTAAAATATCTCAATGGGAGAGTTCTTTGGTTGGTTTGTTCAAGGGGCTTTGATTGAATATCAAGAGTCATTCACAAGGACTAGTGGTTTAACATAGTGAAATCAATCACTAATAGCCAATGTAAACCTCTAATTCAATTTCATATCATGTGAGTGAATCCAATTCAAATTTGATTTACAATTTTCAAAGAGGCCCACCCATTCCTTGTGATTCTATTTGCACTAGATAGACCTATTATGGACATTGATACTCATTTATGTGCACTTGTATATTTTGGATTTGTGATTATGATGAAAAACTAGTGATATTGTGTCTAGATTGATTTAATTTTCATGAGTTGATTGAGATTGAGGATGACTATATTTTGGTATTATTATTTATGTGATGGATACGTGTTGTGCATTTTCTCTCTATTGTCATAATTGGATTTATGAATATGAAATTTTATTATGCTTTGAAGTTATCAATTTAATTTATTTTCAAATTAGTGTTGATATTGTATGAGAATGTTTTTGTATGGTGTAATTAGGAAAGAAATCAATATAAGATAATTTAATGAGATGAATTTGAATTGTATTGCTATGGTGTACAATTGTGATAAGTAATAAATTGTGATGATTATGCGAGTTTATAAGTTGTGTATAGTATATGATATGTTTAAGATTTTAGTTATCGTTGCTTTGATTATTTTGTGGGATATATTTATGTTTGTTTCTAAGTGTTTAGATGATTTTCATTTCTAATGAATAACATTTAGAGGTCCACTAGAAATCCTACTTGAATAAGTAACCCCTTGTAGGGCATCTACATAAGTTAAATAACACATTGTTTAGTATTTAATCTATTTAGTCTACTTGAATAAGTCAGTTGATTAAACATGATGTTCCTAAATGATGGCAAATGAATAAATAAAATAAATAGGAAATTAATTAAACCATCAAAACCAATATTGCATTTCTTCACCACATTAAGTAAATCAATGTCAATGAATTATAAATGTGGGTTAGGAAATTTAACTATTATCAAAATTGAGAATTTAAAAAAAATCGTAATATATAGGTTTTAAATTATTAATTAAATTTGTGTTTAATTGTTGGTTGTAATCTTGCCCTAGCTTGTCATTTAAGTTTCAATTGTAGATAAATTTAAATTGATTAATGCGAATGTTGTAGAGCTTGCCCTATTTTATAAAAGAAATTATTTAATGATTTTTGTGTAATTATTAGATTAATCTCTTCCATTAAAGTGTTTTTTTTCTTGGTTTGGTTGGTAATTTAATTTAGTTATTCTATTAGGTCATGCCTTAACATGATTGCTCCATTTCATCTAGGAGCCTAAAAAGGGAAATACCATATGAAGGTTCTCCCTTAAGGTGCTACTGGGAGTGATGCCATGCCTTATGTTAGGTTGCCTTCATCATTGCAGGGTGTGTGAAATGGGTCCTGCACCACTTGTTATGTATGATTTCCTTCCCTTGCCTAATGTGGCATGCACTTCGTTTACGTTGCACGTGGAACTTTTCCGAGTGTGCATGAAACATTAACTTGTGTAGTGCGATGGAGTCAAACAAAGTTGTTTAATAAAAAAGAAAATTGCTGTGTTAACGTTTGTGTCCATGTGAAAATATGGGCATGACACTAACAACAAATACTTTTCAGCATCAATTTTGAATGAAAACAATGTAAATCTTTACAATAGTGATATCACCTTCAAAATTGGAATTAGGCAACATGGAATTTGAAAAGTCATTCATTATTCTATTCCAATTTCAAAAGAACACAATTTTGACTTTTATAACAACAAAGAATATGTTAAAGGTGCAATTTTTACCACAAGAAAGTCGAAAATACAACTGAAATTCCTGCCTTATATGTAGATAAATTCATCATCATAAATCCCTAAAACTAATCCTAATCTAACATTGGTATAAAAAAGTACAAAATGGAAAGGGGAGGAAGAAAAGGGTTAAAGAATCTAAACTTGTTTTCAAATGCTCTATAAGTCATTTGATGAATTGACAAATCTAAATAAAACCATTCTTTGCCTAACCCATTGCTTGCAACCAAAATGTAGGAAGGTGCAATCTCCAAAGGACCTAAACTAACTACCAAATCACTACAACAATCATTAGTATTGCCACATAGATTGAGGAAGCATACTCATGATGTGCATGATAAATGTAGAATTTCAAACCATTTGAATGTGTTTAGGTTGATCACTTAGAACATCTCATCATCAACAAGATGTGAGTGATTTGAAACACATTTTGGGTCCATCAACATTCATGAATTAAATGTATAAAAAGACATAAAAACCAATTTAGAGATTGAAACCCATTATAAAAATGACAACCCAAAGAAATGGAACAACAAATTTGTTATATTTTATTCAAAAATAGGTTTCCAATTCTTTTGAAAAAGTTTCAATTACATATTTTTGGGTTTATTAGAAAGGAAAGATGAAAGGTCATTCCCTCCAAAAACCAAAAAGAGACAAAATGCACAAGGAAGACCAAGAGACATTTGTCCTTTCCCCTTTTGTCTTTATTCCCTCATTACATTTTTGCAAAAAATTGACATGCAAATGAGTGTCACAAGGCTTATGTAAACTCCTAGCTGTCCTCAGCACTTTTCTACGAACTCTATTGTTGGAATCCATCAAAATCACCCTAACACATATTGAAGCAATGTTGTGCATGATTTTGTGCCCTATTGATTGCAGCTCCACATTCCATGCCTTCACTGCCCTCATTACACTTCCCACTTCTATAGTAGCCAGCAAGTCTTTCTTCATGGTTTGCACAAATTGAGGAGTTGCTGTTGAATTTGATGATGCAATTGGCCCAACAAGATATTCTATGGGGGATGTGAGATGTGATACCTTGTCTCTTAGTTTAACAACAAGCCACCACTAAAACAATGCTTGTTCTACAACATCATTAGAGGTGTAAAGGTTTGCAATACCAAGAGTGCAACCTTCAAAGTTGAAGAGTATCCAAATGGCTTGGTGAGTAGGGTTAGAATCCCAATTATCAAAATTTGGGTTCCAATTGTTAAGATAAAGGCCATAGGTCCCAAAAACCAAGGTCTGCTCTTGAATATTGGATCTTTATCCTATAATGTCCCCTTTTTCCTGAGTATTCAGCTGCAGAGACATCTAGCCTATTTGATTCCCATAGGCCATGATCAGGCATTATAAAAGAATAAAATAAAATAAATTATTTATAAAATTGTCTAAATAAATTAAATCATAAGGATAATTTTATTTTAATTAATTTAATTAAAGTGAAAAATAAAAAATAAAAAATATTATAAAGTCACTTTATTAAATAAAGTGTTCTTCTAGAAGCTTGAGGAGGTTACAATGGATTCTTCTAGAAGATTCAACTGAGCCTTGAAAAGGAGATGAGAGCAAGTCATTTGAGCATCTTGGTTTTGACATCTTTTATTAGATTTTCTGGGAGAGCTTGTGTTTGCAGGTTAAGTGTGCCCTAGGATGAAAATCCTTGGGTAGAATGGTTGTGTGGACGAAAACCCATTCAACCTTTTTGGGTGGATTCATTCTAGGATTCACAATTGAGCTTTATTGATTTGTTTGGAGATTTGGAGCTTCATGGAATAAGTTGTTGCAGAATTCAGAGGAGCAGATTTCTATATCAGATATTCAGATCAGATTTGAAGAAGGATTTGTTGGCGAGTTTTGGAGGCATATTGACTAGGGTTTGGCCCTAGGGTTTGAGTGCCACCTTCTAGGATTGGAGCAACCTCATCCTTGAGGTGATTTGTGGCTGCTAGGATTTGGAAAATGCGCTCAAATTGGTACAACAGCAGATCAGTCCTCTTCTGGCATTTTTGAAGATTATAAATTGGTGCTTGTAGTTAGGGTTTCATCTCTCATTTGGAGCACCTACCTTTGGAGGAGATTTTGGTGGTTTTTGTTGCATCCATTCGGCATCATTGACATCATTTTGGAGCAGCGAATATAGCAGACCTGTGCGCCCATTTGGATCAGCCTTTTTGGTGTTGTGGAGATTCATTGCCATAGGGTTTTCAAACCCTAAGTTGAGGGCCACACCTTGGAGGTCTTTTTCATCATTTGGAGGTCAAATTTGCGTGTAAATTGGTATTCATAAACCCTAGGATTTATAATAGGTTATAGCTGGGCATGTTTGACATGTTTGCCCATGGTATTTGAAGACTTCATAATTCTGAATTATAACAACAGACTTCTGTTCTGAGTTTCCTGTCATTTTGGTGTTGAATCATTGTGCAATGCATTGTGTAATTCAACTATGATTTTAGCACATGTATTGGCATGACTGTTATGATGTTTTTGGCATGTTAAGTGGCTGTTATAAGTGTTTGATTAAGTCTGAAACAAAAAATCAGAACTGCAGAAACTAGGGTTTTGAATCAGATTTAGAAATAAAAAAAACAGGGCAAAAATGAAAACCCTAAAATAAAAAAAAATAGCAAATATCTTATGTGGGATGTGTAGTGGCATTAGAGCTTTGCTCTTTGTAATGACTAATCCCCAAATTTATTTTTTGAAACTTCACCTCTGCTATTATAATTTTTTTTGTGTTCACCAAGTTCTTTTTTTCTTTCTGTTTTCACACCCACTGCTGTGACGAAGTTTTGTAAATTGTTTCCAGTCTGATTCAGGTTTGTTTGTTTGCCTTTTTACATGCCATTCATTGTGCAAGTTGTTTTTTCTACAAGATGCATATAACTAGCAAATAAAATAGACAACAGGAGAAAGCTGACAGTATGCTCTTATTCACTTCAAACCACTTTATTTTCAACAACATTTAAGTGCTGATTACAACTGTTCCATCTGAAATATTCAAAGCCTTCAAACCTGGATATTAAGAGCAGCTGCAGCAAGAAACTCTTCCTCAAAACCCAGCGACCAGTACCTTGAATGGTCTTTCTTCCTCTAGGATCAAGAGCTCCAATGCAGCAAAGGGAGAGCTCCTTAAAACAGCCACCACGCCAAGCTTGTACCAGATTTTCAGATCAATAACCAACTCCACAGGGGCCGTACCTTCCAATAGGGGCGATTTTCTACAATAAATCCCAGCTTTCACCAAAAAATCCAAACTTATGCTAGAAAGGGTCGCCCTTGCAAGAGGAATTGATCCTTCAAATACCCATTTCAAATAACTCCTTCATTTCAGATTTATGAACAAATATATGGGTTCCCAGGTACAAAATAGAAGCTCCTGAAAAAAGCCTGAAATCACCACCAAACTGAAAGAGATGTCACTCACACCAAAACAACTGAAATCCAATAAAAAATATTGATAAATCTTCATTCCTTTGAGCCCAGTTGTGATCGCTGTATGAAATCACCCAGCACAAGTCTGAGCAGGTCTCTCACTGCCGAGACAAGTCCTAGAATCTGAGGGGCTACGTCCTCAATTCCGTGCTTCAATACCTTGGCAACACACCAACAACATATCCCTGTATTTTCCAAACTCATACCTGGAGAAATGAGCCACCAAAAGTCATTTTTATCAAAGCTTGAATTAGGGCAACTCTCCAACCCCTCAAACCCACGCCTCATTTCACTTGCTTTTGATTTTAAATTCAATTTTTTAATCCTTTGTCTTCATAACATGGGCGCCCAAATGGAGAAGCATTATAATTTAATATTATTTTTAAAAACAACTTAAAGTTGTTGAACTAGGCGTCCTTGGTCACCTTTTTTAAAGACCCCCCCTTATGACCCCATTTAAAATTAAAATATAAAGTCACTTTTATGAAGCACATATTTCGAGGCAAAGTACAAATATTAAAATGATTTCCTCAAGGTAACTTAATCAACTGAATATACTGCACTAACAAGCCTGACCAGGTCCAGTGTTCCACAAATTGACTTACTATTTTTAGTAAGTATTAAAAATAGTAAGTTATCATCCAAAAGCTCAACTGGAGAGTAACTGACATTGCACCAAGGCTCACCGAAGATAGTGAGTATCCAACTGCCCTTGCTAAAAATAGAGAGGCCCGACTAACCCTAACTGACTTACTATTTTTAGAAAGTCCTAAAAATAGTAAAATGCGCCTTGAAACTTGAGCCGGGGAGAGATTGAGATGCTCGAGAAGGCTCATGAAAGATTGAAGCGCTGTGCCAGACCCCCTACTAAAAATAGTAAGTGTTCCCGGATCAACTCGAATTGTAAGAGGGTGTTGTAGAAAGGGGACATTATAGTCCGCCCGTCCCAAAGATTGCTTGTCCTCAAGCAATTCCAGTGAACCTTGCAATCCACATCCAAAACCATGCCGAAACCTGAAATGATTCCTGGGTCCCAAATAAGTTTGGTTGGTCTGTAACTCCAACTGCTCAACTCCCTGTCCTGCAAGGCATCAACACACGAAGCCTCCTGAAAGTCACCTGCAAGCAGAATGATGAAACACCACCAAAACTAGATCCACTCCTCAAAAATAAGTCTCTCCAAATAACCAAACGGTGGTGCCACCAGAGTAAACTCGAGAAAATCTACACTAGCTCTCACATCCCAAACGACATTTGCTCTAAAATCCAATGTGAATCTCAGACTCTTGGTGAATCTTAGAAAAGAGCCATCACGTTGAGCCTGCGTCGTACTGAACATCATTGCCAACCCCAAGCGCCCAGATTGTACTCTCCTATCCCAAACTGCTGCAAACAGTGAACCATCAACCACAACAAAGTATGCCCACGCCATGAAGTAACTGAAGTCAGCATCACTCACCAAAATGGAGGCAGATAATGGGAGCACAAAATTTGGAAAGGTACTTGTTGATGTGATTTTTGTGACCGCACCAATCAGCAGAACAAAGTATCCGAAGGCGACTCCATTCTCTCTTGATCAAAGAATTCCGTACGCTAAGATTGCAAGAAAGTTCATACGTTCAACTCCAAGGTTTCGAAAATGCTATGGAATACCCTCAGTCGGTTCGTTGTGATTTGTTGTTTACACAAGGGGACTTACACAATTGTTCAAAAGGTTTGCAACTGACAACAGGTTAACGATTGGAAGGGGATTTTTGTGCGTTGCGAATGATTCAACAATAAGGTACGTTTTTCCTAAAACTAACCAGAAATGTACTGAAATTAAAAGAGTGCAGGGTTTAGAAGATCTAAGTTCTATACTAAGGAGGACGTGGGATCAATCTCACCAGACTTCAACCAGACTCTGCTTCGCCTCGCGTTGGACAGCCTACACAAAGTCGGTGCAATCTTCAAAGGAACAGCGAAAGGTATTCAGATTACGACTCAACATGCAAGTACCATTAGGGCGATGCATACAAACACGTGAATCACAATCGAAGTTAAGCTTGTAATGTTTTCTAGTTGAACACACAAGGCAAACTTGCCGTCAGTAAGCTGCTAGTGGTATGGATTAAAACGAAGTTGCCTTGATCAACACCACAAATCCACAACTAACATCTACTTGTATGAAAATAAAAATTACTCTAATCTAAGCTACTACTTGAAGTAGAAGGGATGTAGAAATCTTGCTAGCTGCTCGTAACAAAGACGAATTCACCATCAATGAAAGCTTCTTTTTATTATGATAGTTTTCACAACAATCTCTTACAAAGTTTTCAAAGGAAAACTTTCCTTCTCCTCCAAACTATGCTAAGCTAGCAAACTATGCTAAGCTATTACAACTATCAGTCTCTCTGCTCTAGTCTCTGATCTAATGTCTAATCTAATGATGTACAAATGAGGGGGGATGCCCCTTTTATAGATAGCCCAGTCCAATGGACGACTCAGATTACAATCAAATGAATGGCTCAGACTAAGCCACATCAACCCTAACCCTAAAAATTGCCAGAATAGGGAGTGGTACAATAAATGAATCAAAAGATTCCCACTCACTCCCAAAATAGCAAAGGCAATTAATGTCCATAATCAGTCTTCCAGAAGGTCATCATCTAGAAATGCGTTTCCGTTCTCCTTCTCCTTGGCTGCAAAATCAATGAATCTGGCGAGCACAGCCTCAACCTCCTGAACTGAGATAGGCGGGATGTGATCAAGCTGAAACTCTAACACTGTAACTGCCTGCCCATGCCGCGTACAAGATTTTCTCTAGGCAACTAAAGCATCCTGTGTATTCTAAATAATACTGGAGAAAGTGGAGGTGTTCTCAAAGTTGTTTTGAACAAAAGTCTTCACCTCCGAAAAGAAAGGTGGCAGCCTACTCCTCAAGCCATCAACAGTCACCTCATCAGAATTTAGGCTCCTAGCAAAGATAGCCTCCAAGGTGTTCAAGACTCCATCAATAATGTTCATCATAGCCTTCCTGACTCTGGCTGGATCCGCCTGTGCTGCATCAAAGAATCCACGTCCTGTGACTACTGAAGAGTACCAGCCGGTAAAATCGTACCTATCACCCTCCTGAATTACTCCTCCATCGATCAACATTTGCAATGGAGTATGCATCAAGGCCTCCAGACGCTGAATAACCTTGCTCTGATAGACATGAGCATCACCCCAGGCCTGATTGACTGCCTCCATCCGTGCCATAATGCCGGAAGCTTGCTGATAAGCATAAAGTTTTCTGTCTCGGCACGAACACCTGCAACCCATTTATCTGCCTCCTGTGCCATTTTCCTCAAATCCTCCAGGCCATTAACTGATTCCCTTGACAACTCGGCTGGAAGCTCAATCGCTGGAATCTCCTGCCCACAAGGACGAGATAAATGTTGCACGTAGCCTATCAAAGTCTTATGCTCCTTCTTCAATTTCTTGTACTTGCCCTCAGTCCTGAGCAATCTGTCCTTGAGCGCCTGATAGGAGTTATCACACTCCTCAATAATCTGTGCTCTAGTGGGGCGACCCAACTCCATGGTAGTGATCATCTAATTTTCTGGAACAGCCTCGTCTCGATCACAATCAACTCTTGGCACAGCCATGTGAAGGGTGCGAGAGCCATCCTCATCTGTTGAGATCTTCAAAAATTTCCTAGCTCTCTTCTTTGTTGGAGGTGCACTGATCTGACTCAAAAATTCTTCCATTTCTACTGCTGGATCAGCCTCTTCACTGGGGCTCCTCCTCATTCTATCTCTGAGCCAATCAGGTACTACCTGTTGTATAACAAACGGCTGCTCATCTCTTGCTTCTTCTTCACGGACCTCTTCTCTAATTTCATTTTGGCAAGGCTCATTGGCCTCTATGGGCTGAGTATCTCCTATAACTGCATCATCCTCTAGAGCTGCCTGAAGCTCACACTGGAAGTGTGTATCAGTAGCAGTTTCCTCATCTTCCTCCTGCTAATCATCTCTAGTGGGTGCATTGACACTCTGGCCAACTGATTCTCTTCGTGGTGGCTGATTTGCCTCACGTAATTCCTGCTCCCGATTCAATACATTTCTCTGATCAGCAAATAGTGAAACCTCCTGTATGCTTGGAGAACGTGTCTCCAATGGCGTAGGTGGTTCTACCACAATTCTCGGAGGCTTTGGATGAACTGGCTCTTTCCTTCGAGACTCTGGAGCTCGAGCAACTTGTTTCTTCTTGGTAGCAGTCTATGATCTCCCATCAAATTGTAAGTAAGAGGAATTGACCTACTCTTTAGCCTGTTCACATGTCTTTCAACCCATGCTCTGGTGAATGTCGGATTGGTATACAAAGTGTGTCCAAATCTGCAATCTCTGGCTCCGACCAATCTGGAAGTGGGAGTGGCGTGTCCCTCACTGCCTCATAATCTGGATGAAGAACGTTCATGTCCTCGTTCACCTGGTTTGGTACTGGAATAATTTCACACTCCTTGATCATGCTCAACGGTAGTGTTGTACCCAAACCAAATTTTTTGCTTTATCAAGGCATTTTGTATTTAAAAGTCTAAACCTTGCTAAAATGTTGTAGAATACAGTTTTGGGCAATATCAAGCATGGAGTTTTTGTCAATAGTTTGTCAGTCAAAGTCAGTTATATTGAACAGAACCTAAAGCAGAGACTCAAAATGGAGTGTTTCACGATGGAGGAGCATCTCACGACGGCATTTCACGTTGCACACGGTCATTTCAATGATCGAAACGGAGTTTTAATGGTCAATTTATGAAGATTTCTCAAAGGAAAAGTCAGAAAGTGCAAGTATAGCCCAGGGGCGCCCAACTTGTTGAAGGTTAAGATCTTGTTTAAAATGTTCAAGCATCCAGTTAATCTCTTCAGAATTAGTCTGGCTATCCGTTGAGCTATCCAGCAAAGCATTCCGAGACCCACAGCTCCGGCAAATAGCAACAGAAGCAAAAATTATCAAATTTCCAAATATGGAAAATTTGCTCTTTTCAGTGAAAAGCGCGCCTCTAGCCTGAGGGCGCCCATCTTGGAGAGGGGGTAAATCTTGGCGTTTTCGATGGCGGATACAGTCAATTTGTTCTCGACTAGTCTGCTCATCCGACGAGATATCAAGCGTAGTCATCTGAGTTTCAGAATTCCGGCGGCAGTCATCCGAAGATCAGCTTAAAATGGAGTTTTCACGTTTCTGAGCTTCTCCGTTTGTCCCCAGTGCAAGTACAGCCCAGGGGCGCTGGTTTAAAGGACCCTTCAAATGGCAGAATTTGCATATAGAGTCTTCCTAACATCAGTAATACTCTAGCCCAGCTCCGCAACGCACCATCCTGCTTGTCGATCCGACGTTTCAGGTGGTCGTAGCAGATTCTACTAAGCACGTAATTTCACGGGAACAACAAACGATTTGCAGTGTATTTTCACAGTCGAGGCGGCTAGCCTTTAGGCCTGTCGATGAGCCCGTTCGCTCAAGTCTTCACGCTATTGAGCGTAATCATTTTATCTATCCAACGAGCCTAGCCGTCAGCCTTTAGGATTTGGCAGTCGCCGTACGTGCGAGGTCTTTAGTGTAATACTGCAAAGCGAAGACGTCCGAAAAATGGCCAAGTCTGGAACGGTAATTTTAAATAAAATACGCACTGGAGTGTTTGAGGCCTTAGAAGCAGTTTTCTTGCTTCATCACCTCCAGAGACTTCTCTTAAGGGCCCTTCTGGCTGTCCGTTAAAACAGATAGTGCCTGAATCGGGTCATCCCAGCTCAGATATCAGAGGTCAAAGTAGGGTACTTGGATGAAAGTTCGATTTTCGTCAAAATGACACCAGTGCAACATAGAGCCAGGGGCGCTTTTACTTTTGAAGCCCTTAACTCAGCTTTCAGGTGTCGTGCATACAGTCGTTGGATGCAGAATGTCTTCAGGCGAGTGAGAGCTTCGTTTCCTGTTAGCAGGTTCGCCGTTGCCGTCAGCAACCGTTTGAAGTGTCAGATGGCAGTTTAAGAAAATGGTTAAGTCTGGAACCCGTAAATGAATTTAATCAGGGGCGCCTAATTTTTCAGGGTATTAAATGATGGATTTTGCAGTAGTGTCTCCCAGCAGACATTTCTTCCTTGTTCAGTAGGCTTTCCGATGAATTCTCCAACTCAGTCCCAGCATCTCCCGGTCATTCAGAAATCAGTGTTGAAGATGGCTAGTCGTGACTTTGTCGTCAGCTATAAAATAGGAAGTTAATAAAAAGTGCAATATCTTGAGCAAATGGACGCCTATGAGCTCAAGAGATGACTTTTCGGAATCGGTGAAGTCTAACGGTGAAGCCTAAAGCTTCATTCAATTGTCAACTGGAGTTTCAAATATTTTGCATATTTTAGCATTGAGTGGTGATTTTCTATTTTTGGCGCCTTTGCTATTGCATAATAAATATTTTATTATTATTTATTTTTGAACTTCCAGTCAGTGGCAGTTCAACTGAAGGGCGACCAATGGGAAGGCTTCTATTTTTCATCAGGGTTTTAAATCTTGCAGTTGTCAGATTGATGCGAATTTCATCTTCTTTAAGCATGGCGCCATCTTCATTTATTATTCGCAAAGCTAAAGAGAAATTCGTTTTTCTTAAGAGAAATTCATATTTTTCAAGCAAAATTCGTTTTTCTTCATTCACAAGGCGTATTTTCAAGAGAAATTCGTATTTCTCAAGCAAAGGCGAATTTTAGCAAACCAAAGGCAAATTCTTCATCAACAATCATTGGCGAAGACATCAAAACATTTTCTTTGCAGGTACAAGTCAGAATTATCAGCAGACTTCAGACAAGATGGCGATTTTAGCAGAAGCAGAGCACTAAAAACTTCTTTCTTCTGTCTTAAATTCTTCTATTTCTCGTCTTAAATTCTTTCGCATGTTTGAAGAATTGGCAACTTTTGGCAAAACAAATCATCTGGGTTGATTCAGAATAGCTTCCTCGAGAAAACCCATGTGCCATAATTTTTCAGGAAAATTTACTCCAGAGCATCAGTTCTCGAGGCTCTAATTTTCTCAACTGAAAATTCCTTGCATGGTCGAGTAGAAGTCAAATTTTCGCAAATCTGACATTCTGGGTTGTCTTAGAATCTTCTTCGGACAAAACCCATATCTCGATTTTAAAAATAACTCTTCGAAAGGCTATTTTTAGTTTTCCAAAGTTGTCAGAATATAGCCGTGTTCACAGTCAACAGGCGAGTTTTTCAGAGTACAGTACATACAGACGAGTTCAAGACCAAATCGGTCTTAATTCATGATTTTGTTAGAAAAGCTGAGACCGATTTGTATCAAGCCGCAGAAGAGATAATGGCCATCACTTCAGTTACGGAGCCGCCAAAGCTATAAGTCAGTGAAATGCTAGTTTGAGTGTGCGAAGATTGCCAAGATTGCTCAAGTTGCTGCTATTCAGATGTTGACACAGTCAACAAACTCGTTAAGGGATTGATTGCTCGAGATCACGACCAGTAGACTTCAGTTCCCACCTCTCAGGATAGACATTACACACAGGAGTTAACTTGGCATTACCCTTTCAAGTTAACTCGATGTTGTCATCACATGCATATCTATTCTGAGATCAGCTTTACACACTTGGAGTTTTATTTAGGGTTTTACGTTAACTGATGGTAGTCTTCCAGCTTAACTCGCTTTCAATAAGGACGTGCATGCTCGCACAATTGTCCATTTTTAGATTAGATGTTTCGGTTAACGGTGGTAGTTTTCCAGTTAACTGTATAGTTTATTTCATTAGGGTTTGGCAGCAAATCTTGCATGCATTGCAAGAACTGTAGATGACTCAAGGTGATTTTAGGGTTCCCTACACCTTGATGTATATAAATAAGAGCTTTTGCTCATTTGTAATTAACTTTTGCTTGAGAGAGAAATATATGCTGCGCCTACCTTGCCCTCAATATTGCTCTTTTGGTATTTGTTCATGTGTCTTCGCTATTACGATTAATTGTTATGCCACATAGGGTTTCATGCAATTGTAATGGTCAATTCTTTCTGTTTTGTGAATCTTTTATCATTATAATCAAGTGTTATGCCACATAGGGTTTCGTGAGATTGTGATGATAAATCTGTTTTGTGAGTCTTTACTATTTTGATCAAGTGTTATGCCACATAGGGTTTCATAAGATTGTCATGGTAAATTTCTCCCATAGTTTAGATAAATCTGTTTTGTGAGTCTTTTATCATTACGATCAAGGGTTATGCCACATAGGGTTTCGTGAGATTGTGATGATAAATCTGTTTTGTGAGTCTTTACTATTATGATCAAGTGTTATGCCACATAGGGTTTCATAAGATTGTCATGGTAAATTCTCAAATCTGTTTTGTGCCCAATAAGCTTGTTTAGATTGAGATGATAGTTGCGCCACCTTGCCTTCAAGTAGAGAATCTAAACAGTTTATCGTCCGATAATCTTCCTTGCTCCATTTCCTCATGCTCTGTTTTCTTGAGGCGGATAGATTTAAAGTAGATAGCTTAGTTGTAGTTAATGATCTGAAAACCAGAAAATCCTTAGCCAGCGTTCTTGGTTTTCTTAACCTTGTGCCTCTTCCAGTGAGAACAAAAGATAGGACTTAGATTACTTTTCTTTTTCATGCATTCCAGCACAACGAGGGAGCTTCCCCTCCTAATTTGAAGAGCACTCATTGCGTAGTGTACATAGCTGTCCGTACAAACCTGCACTCCAGAGGTGTTAGATTTTACGCCAACAGGTAGCCTCGAGAACATCCTTTTCCTGACCTTAGCTTCATCCAATGCACCAGCCCAGTAATCCTCAATATTTTCCTTGTGCCTGAACTCTTCTGACAGTATCCATCTAATATTGCTGTAGGGGTCATAATGCTGCCTGCTGGTGTGATAAGAAAAGTGGAAGAATTGAAGCTCATTTTCAGCTTCCCTGGCTGCCTGAAGTGAAGGAAACACTTCGTCTGAATTCCCCATGATGATTGGGGAAGTCAATTCCTCCCTTCTTTTTCTTTTGAATCTTATCATTGGTGATGAGTTGCTTAGATATCTCTAACATCAAAATCCTGTTTGTTGGGTACTTGGGCAATCTGTACGGATATGAAGAGAACCCTTGCAGCTTGATATAAGTAAATTTTGGAAACTGAATAAACCAACACCCATACCTTTCTATTAATTCCCGAGCTTCCCTCGAGATCCTGTGATGGGTTCTTTGCTGAAGTGATCTCGTTATGTGCATAGTGAAGGCATCATTGACTCGCTTGTAATGGGAGGTGCTTGTCAGGTGCAGCTGCGGACAAGCCTCATGGATCTTGAACTGATAAGAGCCACATCCAATTGGCTCCTTATATGATATTCCCCTGTACTTCGTCATACGAGCCAACATGTATACAATATATGAGCCCATGTAAAATGTCTTCCTCAAACTCCGGAGCTGCTCGTGCAAGTTATCACTAATCATCACCGCCCAGTTGATGTGCTCTTTGCCTTCCACCACGAGGTTGATATAAAAGAACATCCATGGCTCAAAGATGAATGCTTGAGGACAGCCTCCAACCCTGCTGAGCATCATAATCAGGTCACAGTACTCCTGCTTCAAATCATCTGATATTATTTGCTTTGGCAACTTTGTGTGAGAGGGCTTGGGCTTGTTCATCTAGTGAGAGTTGATCATGTCAGCACATCTTTCAAATGTTGAGGCATACATCCGCTTAGCACGCTCTCTCGTCTTATAAATCATCCTCTTGTGTGATGGGATTCCAAATGCTTCGCCAATAGCCGCAGGCGTGAAGTTGGCGACAATCTACCATCAGGTGAGACAATAGACCTGTGATCAGGGTCGTAGCAGTTATCACACTCCATAATCAGCTCTGGACACTGGATTGTTGGTGGAAAACCAGCAGTTGCATATAGTCCACTTTGAACAATATTGTGCGAAGTGATTGAGGGACGATGGCTTCCAACTTCCATCATTCAACTTTTGAAAGCCTCCATGTTGAAAGAGCCCAAATTCGTGTCAGCCAACTTGCCCAACTTCGAAGAGAATTTTGACTCCGGCAGGAATGACTTGCTCAGCTTCTTGATAACAGCCGTCTGGACGCAACATTATTATCTCTGCCAGTTGCTCTTACTTTAGCCATCCTGCAAAAACAACAAATAGTCATTAGATATTTAACTTAGAAAATAAAATCACATTGGGGCTGCCAGTCAACTTTGAAAAATGAGGAGCTTCAACATGCAATTCTAACTTCAAACCTCAACACTTCTTTAGCAACTTCGAACTTAGAAAGACTTAGAAAGTTTTCCAAGCAAGCCTCAACAACTTCACTACTTAGAGAAAATCGACCAACTTCACTTCAGCCACTTCTCAGCACTTAGGCTTCTTCAAATTCGTACTCTTCAAAGTTCAGCTTCAACAATCCTCTTTTACTTCAAATCGAACTTCTTCACCAAGTTTTAGCTTGCACTACAATCCTTATTTCAGAGCTCAAGTCGTACCTCCTCAGCTGATGGAGAAAAGTGAAATAACCTCACAGCTCAAATAGCTGAGTCGAATTCTAGAAGAAACTATCTTTAGCTAGTTTATTAAATTTCCACTACTCCTCTGCAGGAATTCAAATTTCCCTCCTCTGGTAGTTGCAACACTTGTCATCTGGCGTCAGGAATATTTGACCTTCTAGAATTTTCAAAAGATTCACTTCACTAGTCAAGGCGTATTTAGCATTTTTAAATCATTTTTTTTTTTTAAAATATTAACTCCAACTGCATCCTCTTAAGAAATTTATTTCACTAGTTGAAGCTTTGACAATTTTGATTTTATTCATCTCTCGCCCAGGAAGATTATTTTCACGAAGAATTTGATCAAATTCATCTAGGCAATCAACTTTAGATTCATCATCCGAGGCATTTTATTTCAACAACACATTTTATTCCTTGCCTTAGAAAATTTATCAATCCGGTGCCCATGGAAAATCTTCATCTTGAAGGCCTTGGTGAAGTGTGGAAGACTTTAAAATCAATTCTTCTTCGAAGACGTCTAGTACCCAGAAGAAAATTCCCTTTAGAAAGCGTCGAATCCATGGGTCTACACACGAAGGGGTACTTTTAATTTTTTGAATTTTAACCTTAGAAAAATATTTTTCAATCAAATTTATTCTTATTCTTCACGTCTGGGTGTATGTTCTTGCTTGGCCTTGACAAACTTTAACCATTTCATGAATCTGGCACCTTCTAACATACCCACTGCCAATTTTATTCATGCCTGGTGAATTTCATCTCCTCCATCAAACTTAGGCGTATTTTCTCTAGGAGGTGGAATAAATTTCAACACTTAGAAATTTTTTTAAATCTTATTATCAACATGGGCGCCTATGAGGGGTGGAGCAGGAAATTTGAATTTTTCCTTAGAAATTTTTTCTCCATCTATCTTTCTCTAGTCATGGCGCATATAGCCTGGGGTGGAGGATTTTCATCAATACTTAGCATATATTTTCCTTTTAGAAAGCCACCATCTTCAACATCTTTGGGGCGCATTTCACATGTGAAGGTGGACTTAACACTTAGAAACCTTCCTTAGCTCATTTCTAACATGGGCGCATTTAGCCTATGGTGAAGGATTTAACCATGTCTTGGTAACTTTTCATTCATTTCACCTTGCACTTGGGCGCATTTAGCACATGGAGGAGGATTTAACACCAATGCCTAGCATAAGTCATATCTTCACTTCTAACATGGGCGCATTCAAAGGGTGGAGAAGGAAGTTTGACTCCAACGCCTTTGACTTACCTTGACTCTTCTTCAAGCATGGGCGCATTTCAAATGTGTAGGACGATTTAACGCCATGCCTTTGTCTTTTCCTTACCTTCATCTTGAGATGGGCGCATTTGGGGTATGGAGGAGGATAAACTTCATGCCTTAGAAACTTTCATCACCCTATTTCTCCTTGGGTGCATTTTGAGGGTGGAGGTGGATTTAGCAATGCCTTAGAAATTTTCATGGAGCTCATGCTGGAGATGGGCGCATTTAGGGGGTGGTGAAGGATATTTTCAACACTTAGAATTTTTTCATGGCTTCAAGGCAAGTTGGGCACATTTTGGGGGTCTTGCTGGACTTAACTCCAGACTTAGAATTTTCAACCTTCTGCTAGCTGAGATGAGGGCGCATTTTGAGGGTAGGGCAGGACGAAGTTCAGACTTGGAAAATTTTCAACCTTCACTAGCCATGGGCGCATTTCAGGGGTCAAGCAGGATGTTCTTCAGACTTAGGCGTTTTTCTCATCTTCACCAGCCAGCTCATGCCTTACTATATATAGTAAGTCCTTTGATTTTCACACTTCTGAAGCTTGGATTGATTTGGAATTTTGAGCATAGGACCTTCATGACCTAATTGATATGTTCACACTGTCGTCTCGAGATGACTTGCTATTTATGGCATGTTTCTAAAGGTGGTTTACTATTTATAGCAACTGCCTGGTTTTGATACTTCCCCAACTCCGTTTGACTTGAAATTTGAATGCTGTGACCCTCATCGGTAGACTTGCCCGTTCATACTAGCCCCTGTTGCTGACTTACTATTTATAGCCTGTTTCAGAAGTGGCTTACTATAAATAGTAAGTGCGTCAATTGCCTTCAAATTTTACCGGTGGATAGCCTGAAAGATACAGATCGCAGTGGGATACACCGGTTTTCGAAAATTCTGACATTTTACCCCTCATTTTGGGTCCCGAAGTTGGAAACCCTAATCTGATTTGCATGTTGATCAAACGACCTCCGTTTAACTTCGTTTTTGTTGCACTTCGCCCTATTTATGATATTGATGTGCTGGGCAGCTGCCAGAATGGACTTGCTAAAAATAGTAAGTCTCTGAAAAGTGATCATCTTGCCTTGCATGTCACATCACTGCGAAGCCCTCAAAAAACACACAAGGAATAACCTGACATGCGCTGAAAAGCCCTGCATGCAAACCCTAAAAATAGCCTTTGAAGACGGCTCCTGAAAAAGTCCTGATCCTAGCTTACATGTTATACCACTGCGAAGCCCTCGAAAAACCCACAAGGAATGTTCAGACATGCGAAGAAAATTTCAACATGCAAACCCTAAAAATAGCCTCCGAAGGCTGAGTTCTGAAAGTCATCGTCTCACTTTGCATGTTATATCATCGCATAGGTTTCAGAAAACCCAGAAAGAATCTCCAGACATGCTCTGAAAAACTTCGCATATAAACCCTAAAAACGGCTCCCAAAGGTGAACTTGCTAAAAATAGAAAGTTGTTCGTTTCAGCTCAAAATTTGCAGACAAGCAGCCTGACGTGTTCTAGATGCAGTGTGACTGAGAGAACTTCAGTAGTGCCGAGAAAATGCCCCGAATTGAACACTTACTAAAAATAGTAAGTTGTTAGAACTCGATGAAATTTTGTTGGGGACCTGTTGGAAGCATACTGACTGCAACGTGAAGCTTAGATTCCAACCTACTCACTCCATTTGACTTCAAATTGACCAGAAAAGTACAAACCCTAATTCCCAAACTTAGCCAAAATTTCAAGTTTAAGCTCACAGACGGGCACATCCCCGGAAAGGCAGATAGCAGAAAAGAGACAGAAAGAGAGAGAGAGAGACAAAACCAAAGCCAAAAGGCCAGAATGGAGCAAAAATTAGGGGATCCCCATTTTGAATGGGGTGATGTGTGAAAAGGTCACAACAGTACTCACTATTGGCTGCCCCAACTCGAAATCAATCATCTCATCGAGCAAGGTTTGTAGAACCAACTCAAGAAAGCGCGGGCAGCAATAATTAATCCACGATTCCACTGGATACGTAGGAAGAGACAAGATATAAGCTGAAGAGTCATCCCCAAGTACCCAATCATCTCTATCACCCAAGGTTAACTTGGTACAACTCAACTGCTGATCACAACTCAGAATTGTATGTAAGCTGATCGAAGCATTTGCTTGGAGTCCGAGGCTGGAAGTAGTCCCACTAACCCATTCTTGAGTCAACTCTTCACCACTAGAAGCTGCACCTGGGTCCCATACCTTGCTGTTTTTATCCAATGTAGTGCAACAACTTGGAGTAATTTCATCTTCCAGCTCAAAAAGTGGGTTGTCATATACCCTATCAGCTCCTATCTCAAACAAGGGATTATCAAAAAGCAACTATTGACCACCCTCAAGAGCTGATTGTGTATCCAAATCAGCAAGGCTGCTAGGTTCATGCTCCTATTCAGTTATCAGCAAGAAAAAATCTGATTTGTTCTCTATAACAGGATCAAAACCAAAATCATCATTAACGCCATCAACCATGCTTGATTGCTGAATAGAAATCGTAGCAGCTCCATAATCAAAAGTAAACTCATACCATGTTGGTTCTTTGTCGAAATGTAGTTCCATCTCATCAAGTTTCCATGTATCAGGAAGTGGTTTGTTTTGTACTTTGAGTTCCTCCTGTGATGTAGTCCTTTCAAATGAATCTTTCATCAACACACCATCATTCAAGTCAACACATATATCTCCAATCATCATCCATCCTTGAGAAATCAGACTCAAACCTCCTTTGTCAGCACTGTAGCGATCATCTTGGGTTGTTGTTTTGAGGGCCTCAACTTGACTACTTTCAACCGTACAAACTCCCAGGGGTGTGTTATCACTTACAGCATTACCCAACACAAAACTAGCGTTCACAGGAACTTTGGACAGCTCCAAAGAAGCATTAAAGGCTGCTGCCTTGTCTTTTCCCTTTTCCTTGCTGGACTCTGCACGTGGTCCACTCTGTGATAGCCCTCTCAAAACCACATACTTACCTTCTGATTTGAATTTAAGCTCTAATGTTTGAAAGTTCGAGGTAAATTCCCCCAAAGAACGCAACCATTGAATGCCCATAACTACATCTGTGTCTCCAATGTTAACCACGTACAAGTCCTTAATTTCATGACCTCCCAATAGGATGCTCAACTGGGGGACCATCCTGTTATATTGAATAGTGAAGCTATCGGCTACTATAACCTTGAACCCACCAACCTCCTGTGTTTGAAGTCCTCTTCGAACCACTAAACCATCATCGATGAAGTTATGAGTAGCTCCTGTATCGATCAAAGCTAACATACACTGCCCCTGTAACACACCTCTAATACGCAAAGACTGATGCTCATGAAAGCTATGAAGTTGGGCAAATGTCCCATCATGGTCCAACCCCTTATCACTCCCTTTCGATGTCTTTTCACCCTCCATTTCGTTGGAATCACCTTGCTGGCCTGATTTTTTGATTCACTTTCTTCACCAGATTGGTACTCTATTAACAATGCATTTGCCTTGCTAGCACATTTATGGCCTTGTGTATAAGGTTCTCTGCATGTGAAACATAATCCTTTCTTCCTGAGTTCATTCAAAGTCTCAGTGTCTAACCTTGTGTAGTTTTTTTTAGGCTGCTCCTGCTCTTTGATGTCAATTTTCTTATCCTTTTCCTTCTTGGGCTGTGGATCCTTTGACTGAAATTTATTTTTAAATGCTGAAGTCTCCATGTCTCTAGCCTTTTTAATGGCTTCCTGAAGGCTAGGAGGGTTAAAAGCCTTTATCCAACCCTGTAAAGGGTCAGATAATCCATCAATGAATAATACAATCAGCCTCCTCTTAGAAATGTTAGTTACTAACGCTGAAAGCTTTTGAAAATCTAATATGTATGAATCTACAAAACCCCATTGTTTGAGTTGGGCTAACTCCTTGAAGTGCAACTCAGGATCCTTTTTATCAAATCTCTCAATTAGCCTTTCTGTGAACACCCTATAAGAAGTAATTTGTGCATGACCCAAGGTTATCATTTCGTTGTACCACCACTCATGAGCCATGCCATCCAAGTGTATAGATGCATATTGAATAGACTCAAGCTCTGGCATAGGATTTAATGTGAAGTAGGTGTCTAGTTTTTGTACCCACACCCTTGCTGTCATCTTTCCAAACCCATCAAAATAAGGAAGTGTGAGCTTCCCTACTTTCTTTTGTAGTTCATATTGCTGGTCTCTAGTCCCCCTGTGATTAGAGTGTCTCATCCTCAAGTCAATATAATCTCGAAGTGAAATATCCATTTGAAAACCGGGTCTCGCATCCATCCAATCCTGTCTAAACTGATTCTGTTGCTCCAACAATGTGAGTTCTGGATTAATCGGAGCTTCTATCCTCGAAGGAAAGTTTGGCATAAGAGGTCTTGCCAAAGCCCCCTGGTTACCAACTCCTTGCTGTCCTATCCTATTTCCTTGACCCAGTTGATCCATTCTCTACACCAAATCCGCTATCCTGTCATTTGTTTCCTGTTGTTGTTGTGCTGCCCTCAACTGTCCCCTAACTAAAGTGTCAAGTAAGATTGCCATTCTGTCTGGAGGTTCTTCATTTCTCCCATTCCTGTTATTTCTTTCATTCCCATTTCCATCCCTGTTTCCCATGCTTCCTAAGTTTGAAGACCCACTGGATGAAGTTTCTATTTGCTGCTTTTCTTTTTAAGATGACCAATGTTCCCAAAAACTATCTTCTCTTCTTCTACTCCTTTCTAAATATCTCCTTTCTTTGTCACTTTGGCTCATAGAAAACTAAACCCATTGGCTGGTAGGTAAGTTCTAGCTCTGATACCACTGTAATGACTAAACCCCAAATTTATTTTTTGAAACTTCACCTCTGCTATTATAATTTTTTTTGTGTTCACCAAGTTCTTTTTTTCTTTCTGTTTTCACACTCACTGCTGTGATGAAGTTTTGTAAATTGTTTCCAGTCTGATTCAGGTTTGTTTGTTTGCCTTTTTTACATGCCATTCATTGTGCAAGTTTTTTTTTTACAAGATGCATATAACTAGCAAATAAAATAGACAACAAGAGAAAGCTGAAAGTATGCTCTTGTTCACTTCAAACCACTTTTTTTCAACAACATTTAAGTGCTGCTTACAACTGTTACATCAGAAATATTCGAAGCCTTCAAACCTGAATATTAAGAACAGCTGCAGCAAGAAACTCTTCCTCAAAACCCAGGGACCAGCACCTTGAATGGTCTTTCTTCCTCTAGGATCAAGAGCTCCAATGCAGCAAAGGGAGAGCTCCTTAAAACAGCCACCATGCCAAGCTTGTACCAGATTTTCAGATCAATGACCTACTCCACAGGGGTCGTACCTTCCAATAGGGGTGATTTTCTACAATAAATCCCAGCTTTCACCAAAAAATCCAAACTTATGCTAGAAAGGGTCGCCCTTGCAAGAGGAATTGATCCTGCAAATACCCATTTCGAATAACTCCTTCATTTCAGATTTATGAACAAATATATGGGTTCCCAGGTACAAAATAGAAGCTCCTGAAAAAAGCCTGAAATCACCACCAAACTGAAAGAGATATCACTCACACCAAAACAACTAAAATCCAATCAGAAATATTGATAAATCTTCATTCCTTTGAGCCCAGTTGTTATCGCTGTATGAAACCACCCAACACAAGTCTGAGTAGGTCTCTCACTGCCGAGACAAGTCCTAGAATCTGAGGGGCTAGTCCTAGAATCTGAGGGGTTACATCCTCAATACCGTGCTTCAATACCCTGGCAACACACCAACAACATATCCCTGCATTTTCCAAACTCATACCTGGAGAAATGAGCCACCAAAAGTCATTTTTATCAAAGCTTGAATTAGGGCAACACTCCAACCCCTCAAACCCACGCCTCATTTCACTTGCTTTTGATTTTAAATTCAATTTTTTAATCCTTTGTCTTCATAACATGGGCGCTAAAATACCCAACACAAGTCTGAGCAGGTCTCTCATTGCCGAGACAAGTCCTAGAATCTGAGGGGCTAGTCCTAGAATCTGAGGGTTTACGTCCTCAATACCGTGCTTCAATACCCTGGCAACACACCAACAACATATCCCTGTATTTTCCAAACTCATACCTGGAGAAATGAGCCACCAAAAGTCATTTTTATCAAAGCTTGAATTAGGGCAACTCTCCAACCCCTCAAACCCACGCCTCATTTCACTTGCTTTTGATTTTAAATTCAATTTTTTAATCCTTTGTCTTCATAACATGGGCGCTAAAATGGAGAAGCATTATAATTTAATATTATTTTTAAAAACAACTTAAAGTTGTTGAACTCGGTGTCCTTGGTCACCTTTTTTAATGACCCCCCCTTATGACCCCATTTAAAGTTAAAATATAAAGTCACTTTTATGAAGCACATATTTCAAGGCAAAGTACAAATATTAAAATGATTTCCTCAAGGTAACTTAATCAACTGAATATACTGCACTGACAAGCTTGACTAGGTCCAGTGTTCCACAAACTGACTTACTATTTTAGTAAGTTATTGTCCAAAAGCTCAACTGGAGAGTAACTGATGTTGCACCAAGACTCACCGAAGATAGTGAGCATCCAATTGCCCCTGCTAAAAATAGAAAGTCCTAGCTAACCCTGACTTACTATTTTTAGAAAGTCCTAAAAATAGTAAAATGCGCCTTGAAACTTGAGTCGGGGAGAGACTGAGACGCTTGAGAAGGCTCACCAAAGACTGAAGCGTTGTGCCAGACCTCCTGCTAAAAATAACACTTACTAAAAATAGTAAGTGTTCCCAGATCAACTCGATCTGAAAGAGGTTTTTGTAAAAAGGGGACATTACAATCTTGCTAGCCAAGTGTTCATATGTAGCCACACGAAATTGGACCACATAGGTACTATACCCATAGAAGAGTAGATCAACAAGATAATTTAGAAGAGAGTCCATTTGCAGGTACATGACAGGAAATGGAGAGAGGTAGAAGTGGAAGTCTTAGGAGACATGATCAACAAAACATGGAAACTTCTTGCACACTTTTTCCCAACAACAACAACAGATGTTGCAAGCTTTTCAACAACAATTAGTTGCAGTAGTTCAACAGTTGAGGGTAGATCGACATACTCCAAGGGAGAACAAGTATGCATGGAATAACAATACAAGTAGACCAACTACCAATGTAGGTAGAACAATTACTACGGTATCAGATAGGCCACTCCGTCCTACATTTGTGCAAAGAAGAGAAGAAGATACGCACATAACTGATGATGTGATGGTTGCCTATGATGAGTACCAGACACTTTCAGCAGAGGTTAAGAATGCAATCACCTTTAATCAATTTATGAATCAGCAGAAGGATAAGAAGAAAGGCAAGCAAGAGAGAAGACCTAAGAAGCAACATAAGGAGATACTACAATTGATGGAGAGCACTGAGAAAAAAGAAAAGAAGGAAGAAAAGAAAGAAGAATCTCTTCCTTGTGATTTGCAGCCTATAGGTGATCCTAAGAAGAGCAAAAATCAGTTGAGGAGAGAACAACGTTGCTTCACTTGCCCAGAAGTTTGGGCACCTAGGCATACATGTGGAAGCCCTAAAGAAGATGAAGGCATGCTCACAAGTTCACTTCAGCAAAATGATGATATGGACAAAGAAGAATCACTTCATGCATCCACAAGCAAGGGACACATGAGTTTTCATGTTAACGATGAGGTTGAAGGGTATGTTGTTATGGAATTTGCCAAATTAGCAATAATTGATCAGCCTAATGAAGGGAAAGAGTTGAAGGTCAATGAAGGTACAACTTGCAACCACGGGATAGAAGTTAAGACAAGTAATACACTTGGTTTTCAGCTGGGTACAACTCTTGGACCAGCACTTGATGATGAACAACCAACAGTGAAGGAAGATGATGTCCTTACTTCATCTTGGGAGTCATGCATAGAGAATGGCATTGAGAAAGGTGAAGTTGATAGGGATAATCCTTTGTTTGAGGTAGATGCTGATGTGACTTATGATAATCCACTTTTCGAGTTGGATGGTGGAGCTCTTTCTAATTGCAGTGTTGAGATTGAAGTCGATCACAGGATTTGGGACCCAGGTGCAGTTTCCAGTAGTGTGGTGTTTAGTCAGGATTGGAGTAGTGAGCCAAATTTCAGTGATGTTACCGATGTCCACTTTCCAATCAGTTTACATTACAGTTCATGACACGTAGATGTGTTGGATGGCTTCTTTAGATCAACAATTGAGTACTTTATGGTCGAGGCTGGTTAGTAGAGGTGATTTGATCATGGGAGTTGGCTCTACAACTACTTCCATACTCATATCTCCTACGTCTTTGATGAGATTTCAGTTTGATTACCGCTGCCCTTACATTTCCACGTTGGTTATGGTGACATCTTTTGATGAGCATATGGATTCCGAGCTTTGGTAGGCTTTAGGGCAGTTGGTTGTGAGGGTTTTTCCAGACACATTCATTTATTTATTGCTTTCACTATGGTGAGTGATGGTCACTGCAGATACTTCATGGAGATGGTATGCATATCTTCAAATGATGCTTTATTGTTTGCAATGGGTTGGATGTGTTGGTGTGTTCAAAATTGTTCCTTTGACACTTGGAGATTAATTGTCTATGATATGATTTCAGTTGACCATAGCAGAAACATTCCCTAGTTGGCAAATTACAAAGTTGTATTTATTGACATCTACTTTACTAGTGATGTGACATTTATTGGTCCGCTTCATTTTTGGGATGTTATTAGGGGATATGCTGAGATTTATATTTTATGGTTGAGAAGATTTTCTTTTCCGTTGCCCAAGATCGAGTTTGACAGGGAGATTGTAACTTTGGACTTCATTGAGATGCTTTGGTAGGATGTGTCTTAGTATGGATTTCAGTCCTTTCAGGTATTTCAGTATGGGTTTTGATGATGATTACCTTTTGGGGTTCCAAGAGAGGAGAATGTAGTTTGGGCATGTGTAATGTCCCCGTTTTAGCTGACGTTGTTTGTTGAGGAGTGAGCCTATCAATTTGACCCTCGTAGGCTGACAGTTTTGATTAGAGGGTTGTCCTTGGCAGTTATCCAGAGTTTCGAGACATCACTCCAGCAGTTGATTCGGGTTTGGGCTTCTGTAGACACTCATAGAGCGTTTTAGAGGTACTTACTATTTATAGTAAGCCAGGCAGGCAAGAGTTGCTATTTTTTAGCAGGGCACCTGATTTAGCTGATCAGCTCAGTATCGACTCGGTTTGATAATTGGTTGAGCAAACAAGGGTTATTCGAAGCATTTAATAATAATTGAAGGAATAATTAATTTGACTTTATAATATAAAGTCATTTTAATGAAATATTAAA
The DNA here is from genome assembly GCA_007258455.2 of Sequoia sempervirens. Lineage (NCBI taxonomy): Eukaryota > Viridiplantae > Streptophyta > Pinopsida > Cupressales > Cupressaceae > Sequoia > Sequoia sempervirens. The sequence goes on along the minus strand of VDFB02000015.1, from coordinate 48,706,648 downwards.
GTTAATATTTAAATGGCAAATTATAAAGTACTTTTAATACTTTATAAGGAAGGGAAATTTAATATTTAATGAGTTAAATACTTATTAAATAAAAAAGGGACGCCATTTAATTAAAATATTTGCCTAAGTATTGAAAAGGGCGAATTTATATTATTAAATGCATTTTAATGGATTTTTATGAGAAAAGGTCGAATTTTTGAGAAAAGCTATATATTTCTTCAAAGGGCAAATCAAACTCATATGTTATGATTATTCAAATTTGTCTTATTTTCTCTCTGAGCATTGGGGTTTGTGAAACAAGGGTTTATGTAGACATTTGATTTTGGAGAACGTTCCCTCTTCAAGATCTGACATACTGAGACTGTGAAATATCAGTTGAAGATTGTCAAACAGGGTGACTTCATATAGAGGTTGCATTTGAGCTTACTGAGGTGGATTTAGATAGGGGTTTTGACAGGGATTATTCATCTGAGCAACAAAGCGACTTGTTATTTCTTGATTCTGGATTTGGCACTTTCTTCTAGAGGCCGTACTATATTTATTGCTGCTGGCTGGGCCGTACTTTTCTGTACTAGTAAGGGCCGTACTTCCTTAACTAGATAATACGCCTTCACTTTTGGTCTTCTGCCTTTTGCACAGTGGACGCCTAGGGTTTCTGGAGTTATTTCATCAGTTTCGAGGTGGGAGATTGCATCATATCTTTCAGCCGTACCATTTCAGTGTCTCCTTTTGGCGCCTGCAAGCTGAACCAGGTTTTTTAATAAAATGACTGCCTTTTTGTCTGAATGCTTAAATATTGAAGTTGTAATCATCTGGGAAGATTAATAAATTACTTGGCAATAAGATTCGATCTATGTTCTGTAGTTTTTATGCATCTATTATTTTATTTAAATTTTCCAGTCATATTCTTGCAAAATCACAAATTCTTCTCTTAGAGCAAAAACACCAAAAAATCACAAATTCAGAAAACAAAACAAAAACCTCAGTATTATTGGTCAGTGATCGGGTTGAGAGACACCTGGTCTCTTACAGCATGATGGTCAGACAATTATGATTAGAGTGGAGCAGCGAATTCGTAGTTGAGTATTCATAAGATAGATATGGGATCTTGGTGATTGGTTTTGGAATACAGGTGCAGATTGCTTGGGTACAAGCAATCTTTGGGAAGGAAGGAATGAAATGTCCCCTTTTTTCTGAGTATTCAATTGTAGGGACATGTAGCCTATTTGATTCCCATAGGCTATGATTAGGCATTATAGGGGAATAAAATAAAATAAATTATTTGTAAAGTTGTCTAAATAAACTAAATCATAAGGATAACTTTATTTTAATTAATTTAATTAAAGTGACAAATAAACAAGAATAAATAATGTAGTCACTTTATTAAATATCATAAAGTCACTTTATTAAATAAAGCGTTCTTCTTGAAGCTTGAGGAGGTTACATTGGATTCTTCTCGAAGAGTCAGTTGATCCTTTAAAACGAGATGAGATCAGGTCATTTGAGCATCTTGGTTTTGACATCTTTTATCAGATTTTCTGGAAGAGCTTGTCTTTGTAGGTTCAATGTGCCCTAGGAAGAAAACCCTTGGGTAGAAAGGTTGGGTGGACGAAAACCCATTCAGCCTTTTTTGGGTGGATTCATTCCAGGATTCACAATTGAGCTTTATTGATCAGTTTGGAGATTTGGAGCTTCATGGAATAAGTTGTTGCAGAATTCAGAGGAGCAGATTTTTATATCAGATACTTAGATCAGATTTGAAGAAGGATTTGTTGGCGAGTTTTGGAGGCATATTGACTAGGGTTTGACCCTAGGGTTTGAGTACCACCTTCTAGGATTGGAGCGACCTCATCCTTGAGGCGATTTGTGGTGACTTTTGGCTGTTAGTGTTTGGAAAATACGCTTAGATTGGTACAACAGCAGATCAGTCCTCTTCCGGCATTGTTGAAGGTTATAAATTGGTGCTTGTGGCTAGGGTTTCATCTCTCATTTGGAGCACCTACCTTTGGAGGAGATTTTGGTGGTTTTTGTTGCATCCATTCGGCATCATTGACATCATTTTGGAGCAGCGAATATAGCAGACCTGTGCGCCCATTTGGATCAGCCTTTTTGGTGTTGTGGAGATGCATTGCCATAGGGTTTTCAAACCCTAAGTTGAGTGCCACACCTTGGAGGTCCTTTTCATCATTTGGAGGTCAAGTTTGCATGTAAATTGATATGTATAAACCCTAGGATTTATAGCAGGCTATAGCTGGGAATGTTTGGCATGTTTGCCCATGGTATTTGATGTATTTGAAGACTTCATAATTCTGAATTATAACAGCAGACTTCTGTTCTGAGATTCCTATCATTTTGGTAATATTTTGGTGTTGAATTATTGTGTAATGCAGTGTGTAATTCAACTATGATTTTAGCACATGTATTGGCATGACTGTTATGATGTTTTTGGCATGTTAAGTGGTTGTTATATGTGTTTGATTAAGTCTGAAACAAAAAATCAGAACTGCAGAAACTAGGGTTTTGAATCAAATTTAGAAATCAGAAAATTAGGGCAAAAATCAAAATGCAAAAATCAGAAAAAATAGCAAATATCTTGTTGGCATTTAAATTCGCACCTCTGGAATGCGTATTTGAAACGGACAGCTATGCACAGTAAAACTGCTCTTCAAATTAGGAGGGGAAGCTCCCTCTTGCTGATGGTGTTGAAAGAAAGTAAACTAAAAACTAAGTTGCCTATCTTTTTGATCAGCTAGAGCACAAGGTTTATAAAACACAAACGCCGCAGCTGAGATTTTCTAATTAAGAACTTCAACTACGACTAACTTAAGCTAAAGACGTTTCTAATATCTCAAGTAATACGCATAGCAAGAGAAATTAGAAATGAACAAGGTTGATTCTCTAACAAAGGCTTAAGATAACTCTTTCTCAACATACATCTACACACTTCAATGTAAGCTGAACATACATCTACACACTTCAATGTAAGCTGAAATTAAGATCACAAAAACATAACACAAATAACGGAAATTTGAGATGCTATACGAAGGCAAAGGAGGCTCATGATTTTATTTCTCAAACTTCTGGAACAAAAATTACTAAACACATGCCTTGAACAAGAGTTTGCAGCTAAAGAGGCTTGCAAAACTTGTTCTTACACAATAGGAACAACAATTACAATAACTACTTGTTGGCTAAAAGAGACTCAACAATTCGCTATCATAAAACAATTGAACAATACGGAATAACAAGTAGAAGGCACTTAGGCTCAGCGTTTTGTTATCACTAGCATGGTTAAAGAAAACTAATGAGCAAAGACTCTTATTTATAGGCACGCAGAGGAGTAGGGAACCCTAAAATCTCCTTGCTTTCACAATCTAGGGCTTGCTCAGCAAGCAAACGTTATTTCTAAATGTAGAAAGAAGATAACATCTAACACCTAAGAAAGCAAAAAAAAGTAGGGACTGCCAACTATTACAATTTATCTTCTTTCTCTTCTTCGAAGAATGGATAAGAATTGCTCCAAGAATAGAAAGAAAGCGGAAAGAAAGCTTCTAGAAGAAAGCTTGCTTTAAATCTCAATCACATCCGCTAAAAAAGTAGGAAACTATGTTCCGATCAGGTGGCATCTATTCCATCAATAGCAAATTTGCGTTTTTCCAAGATATCTTCTCCATTTGCAATTGATCTTAGGAAATCTTCGACCTCATTGGCCGCTTTTTCAAATCTTGCTGACATCATGGCAAGGTGATTATGATAGCGATCTCATCTTTGAATTCGCCTCGCCCGATGTTCTTAGGCAAAGTCTTATGTTTCTCCTTCATCCACCTTTGAGCAATCTTCTTGCTATATTTGTCCTTGTGCATTTCCCACATCCTCTCACATCCGCCCTTTGAGATAGTGACACTTTCAAGCAAAGGGGGAATGGAAAAACATTTATCAATCATATCAGGTTTCAAACTGCATATCAATCTGCCATCAACTGATTGAATCTCCCTTGTAGCCGGATTGTAATGCTTGATGCAAGCGATTACAAACTCGAGGCTCTAAACTGATATAGGAATAGACGCTGCTGCAAGGAGTCCAGAGTGTCCCAAGTTTCTGATGGTAGTGTTGCCTGTACTCTCCAAAGCGTGTAGATCAAACACCGGCTTGATGTGATGCAAGTCCGTCTCAGCTGTTTTGATGTAATCGTGATAGAGAGCTGATTCGGTCTTGAAAACATTAGGAATGTACTCCATTATGAAAACCTTGAAGAATGACTGTAAACTCGCCTAGGTTCAAACAAGTTTTTCTTCCTCCAACAAACAAATTTTTGAATTTTTTTTCTGAGATATGGGTTTTGCTCAGACTTTCGTTGCAAGACAACCTAGATTGTCCGTTTTTGAAAATTTTGATTTTAGACTGAAAAAAACAGCAAACCCTAATTTCTTCAATTTTTCACAAAAAGCTGGCACTTGGGTTTTGTTTAGAATACAATTAGAAATGGACCCAGTTGATCAGATTTGAAAAACACTGAGGGCTGATCGAAAAAGCAGCCAACCCTAGAATTTGAAATTTTCTTGAAAAAAGCTGTGATATGAGTTTTCTTCAGAAGACTGTTTGGAGAGGACCCAGATGATCAAAAATTGAATGCACTGAGGATTTCACTGACATGCAAATAAAAAGTAGCTGCTACAACTTGATGAACTTCTTGAAAATTTCTTCAGAAGAATGAGATGATAAGACCCAAATGGCTAAAAATTTGAAAATCTTGGACTTCTTCAAAAATTTGATCTTCTGGATGAAAAAGCATGAGAAAGTAAGGCTTTATGTTGCTGGTCTGAAAAATTTAATGAAGAATCAGCAAACTTGAGTTCTTGAATCAGGAAATATAACTTCAAATCTGCTGCTCCACTCTTCTCCTTTCAATGCTACTTGCAAAAATAATGAAAATTACATGAAAGAGAAGTGTTAAATAGACCTAGGGTTTGAAATAGGTTTGCTTTCTTTTGTTTTTATCTTCAAAACTCTAAAATCAGCTGGTTCGATGTTTTTGGACAGTCTCTTCCTCTCACAATTACGAAGCTTGACTGATTCTGAGAAGATTGTTTTGGAGGCGTCTCTGGCGAAAAACTTTGTTTTGACCATCAAATTCATGGGAGCCTATTTCCTCCAGGGGTGCCCATTTTGTCTAGAGTTAGCCATTTTAAACATTTCAAGTTCTTCATTTCCCTTTCATCTTCTGATGAAATCTTGACTCTGGGAGCTACACTGATCTGACTGACTAGCTGTCTGTTTCGTTGGATAGCTCGACTGAAATCAACGAGGTGATCTTGGGCACTACAACTGCTAATTCTATCATTCCTGAGCTCAAAACCTTGGGCGCCCTTTCTCTTCAGGGCGCCCAACTTAAGCAGAGTTAGAATATTTTTCATTTTCTTCATCACTTTCTCTTCTACAGATGATCCGGCCTGATCTGATGATTTGGAGCTCGGATTGGCTGACAATTGGGCTTGTTGCGGAGCTGAGGAGATTCCAAGAGGGGTCTTTTGGAGACACTTCTGTCAAAAAGTTGAATTTGGGCCTTCAAAAGCTTGGGCGCCCCTGGCAAGTTGGGGCGCCCAACTTCACCAGAGTTAGCCAATTTTCTTTGTGTTTTCACCTTTGCTTTTGAATTTTGATTTTTAGCTTGTGTCGAACCCTCTATTCAGCCTCTTGCACTTGATGACTGCCAACTTGGATTGACGTGCTGGAGATCTTGTTGGAAAGCTTGATCAAATCTGACGAAGTCACGTTAGAGCTTTATTGGCAAATTCATCGTTTTGGACACTCAAAAACTTGGGCGCCTTTCTCCTTTAGGGGCGCCCATTTGCTCCAGACTTAGACAATTTTCATTAGATTTTATCTTCAGATTCAAACCTTCATTCTGTACCTTCAACTTTGATCTGGATTTGTCGGAGAATAACAAGTCGGATGCCCTGACGAAGATATCTGTTGCGAAGCGAACTAAAATCTGAAGAGATCGAGCACTTTAGCAAACCCTAACTGCTAGATTTGGCCTCTTAAAAAGCTAGGCGCCCCTAGGCACCTGGGGGCCCAAAGTTCCCAGACTTAGTCAAAATTTTGGTGATTTTCATGTTTTTCATTCTGACTTCTATTTGGACCCTCCCTATTTGATCTTGAATTCTAGATGATTGGATGATCTGATGACTGTACTGCAGGATCCGTTGCAGAGCTGGAAGGAAACTCAACAACCTTACTTAGAATCTCAAACCCTAATTTCATCATCTGGTGCCCTAAAAAGATGGGCGCCCTTCTTCACCTGGGGCGCCCAAGTCAAGCAGACTTAGTCAAAATTTCATTATTTTCACCTTCTTCCTCGTTTCTTCGTGCTTGCTCACCAACTCACCTTCTGCTCAATGCTCGAGTGTTGAATCTGACACCTGATAGTTGACTGACCTCCATTGATGACCTCAGAGCTCCTGATATGCTTTTGAAAAAGCAGAATAGACCCACTAGGGAAAAATTGATCTTTTTGAGATTCTGACTGCACCAACCTGATATGGAAGTATTTTGAGCCAATTTAAATCAGTTTGAACCCTAACATACCAACTTTCTATTTTTAGAAAATTTTGCCAGTATCTATTTCAAAAGAAACCCAGAAAAACCCAGAAAAGTTACTATTTCTAAAAATAGTAGTTTTCCTAAAAAGTAGGGATTAAAAACTGAGATCTAGGTTTTGTAGACTTGGTCGCTCTGACCAGACCTAGATCATAAGATTTTGGAAATTTTACATTTTAACCCCTCATGCAAGACATGCACACCCAAATTTTAACCTTTTTGACAGATTTAACAAGAATTTTACTCATTTCTTTAAAATGTATAAGTGTAACAAAAATTTTAATTTTGGGGTACAACATATCTTATGTGGGATATTTCATATCCTCTTTCTCAAAGAAGGTTGTCAAAAAAAAAAAAGCTCTCCCACATGGAATTCCATTGATTTAACAATCTTAGATTACCATTCTTTGTTAATCCATTGCTCCAAGTGCTTGGAGGATGGCTATGCACTAGTGGACATTCTAACAAGAGCCAATTTTAAATGTTAATCAAAAGATTTGTTGTGTGTTGCATAGGGATTTCCACCATAGGAACCTCTTCCCAACGTTAGACACTCCTCAAATCTGCTCTCTTTAATGGGTTTGTGAGAAGCCTCAGGGAAACCTAGGGACATGTCCCCAACATTTTTTGGGGAGTCCCTGTTTTTGAGACATTTCAAGGACGTGGGGACACCTAGAGGACATCCCCGGGCTGTCCCCAAATTGCAGAAAAATGTAGGGGATGTCTCGAAAATTGGGGATGTCCCAAAAAATTAGAGGGACGGCTTGCTGTCCTTGGGATAGTTAGTGGACGTCACAGATGTCCCCGCTTGTTTTGGGGATGGCTAGCTGTCCCCATAAAAAATAACTTTAAAAAAAAACTCCAATGCTTTAAAAAATGTTAAAATTTTGAAAATAGCATGCATCATGAAGGTTTGTGTGGTTTCAAAGGCCTTAATTTGTGCTTGGTGGCGAGGGCTCTGCCCCTCAACCGCACCCTATATTGCGACATTGAGCACGTTGGGGGCACTGCCCTGGACCTCGCAAGGAGTGTTGCCCTTTGACCCTACTAGGGGCATTGCCCCCAGACCCCCATGAAGAGTGTTGCCCCTCGACCCCACCCCTCAACCCCCACAAGGGGTGTTGCCACTCAACTCCGTTGGGGTGTTGCCTCCAAACTCCCATGAGGCGAACTGCCCCTCAACCCCATCGGGGTTTCCACTGTCAACCTCCACTAGTTATTGGGATCTCTTGTCACATAAGAAATTTGAATACAATGAGGGGGTCTGGGAGTGGAGACCAAAACTGACAACTTAGACAACTATCTTTATGATTATCATAAGACATAATATCATTGATCAATGTGTACTAAACACCCTTAATTTTTTTTTGAAACAAACTTGTTAGCTCGAAAACATAATGTAATGCTAAGCAACTTCTTTTCCACTTTCTGATCACCAAGTTCCTGGTGTGGGCGAGGTGAGAGCATACGATGTAGGCATTACAATTGAAAATAAAGATGTTGAAAGTAACAACCACTTGTCCAGTGGGGTTAGTTAAGCATATCCACTTTGCAGTAGGAAAGCTGATACAATAATGAAATGTAAAAACAAACTCTTCCACTTTTCAGTGGTGAGTGAGTGCCAAAGCCACTTGTTTAGTGGGGTGAGTAATAAAACCACTCATGTAGTGGGGTAAGTAGCAACAAAAATTCAAGAGCAACTCACTGGTGGTACTACCAGATAGTGTTACAATATTAGCTCATTCAAATTCCCCAATCCAAAATATGCATCTGCTGTTACAATAAAAATATGAAACGAACTGATTGGAATCACCCCAAAATGTTGCTAGTTGATGAAACAAGTCACCCAACTTGAAGTAATATCATTATACCTCGTAAGGAGCTGAAGATGGGCATTGAAAATGAACTCTCCTTCATTGGAAAAAGCTGCTACAGACCTGCTGCTGCTAAAAAATAGAGGTTGGACAGAACAGGGGCAGCTAGGAAGATAATTGTTTATAATTTTTTGAACATTCTTCAAAGCCTTCTATCATCTGGAAACTCTTCAAACACCCTAGGCGCCTCCTAGGTAATGACTCCTCTTCTTCCTTATCCTCCAAATCAGATTGCTGTTCTGATTTTTCTGATGCTGATTCATCAGCTGAATAGACCTCTAAGTGATGCACTTTGCCCCTTTTGAAGCATTTATATCCTGGGGCCCATGGCTTCTTGCAAGCGAAACATAGTTTCTCCTTCTAAGCTCATTAGGGAGGTCATCATCCATTATTGAAGGTAACATCTTGGGCTGATTGACATTTTTATGAAAATGCTTCTTTTCCTTATTTTGGAAGGTCTTGGACTGAAATTTGTTTCTTGGGGCTGCAAGTTCCATGCTTCTTGCCTTCCTTATTGCCTCTTGGATAGTAGGTGGGTTTGAAGCCTTAACCCTTCTCCTCAATGGCTCCATTAGCTCTTCACTGAAAAGGATCACCAATCTTCTTTTCGTGATGTTAGGAACCATGACGGAAAGCCTCTAAAATTCAGCAATGAAGGCATGAACAGAGCTATGTTGCCTCAACTGTGCAAGCTCTCTAAACTGCATCTCACGATCCCTCTTGTCAAATTTTTCAATGAGCTTGTTTTTAAACTCATCATAATTGTTGATCAAAATGTGGCCAAGTGTGACCAAGTTGTGGTACCACCACTCATGGGCAGCTCCATCTATGAGTAAAGTGGAAAATTTTATGAAGTCCACTTCTGGCATTGGTCTTACGGACAAATAGTTGTCCAATTTTTGGACCCAAGCTCAAGTAGTGCACTTGTCACTCCTGTCAAAGTGAGCTAGAGTCACCTTTTCCAAGGCCTGTTAGGCCCTTTGCATGAAAGGACCTATGTTTTCAACTCTTCCACCCCCTCTCTTGGTCTTTTGATTCATAAACTACTCCAAAGACAAAATGTCTTGAATCTCAACTGGAAGAGTTATGTACTCTGCGTAACTAGCCCTCACTTCATCTGCCATGGGAATTAGGACTTCTTGTTCAGGTAGGGGCTCCTCCCTCAAGTGAATGTAGGCTGAAGGGGCCTAGTGACAGATCCAACAGGAATGCCATTGGTGTGTCCATTGTTGCCTCTATGATTATGGGCGTTTGGAGGACTAGTTTCCTCATTCTGAAAGTATGGTGTTTGAGGCATATTCTGACCCATTTTGGCAAGCATTTGTGACATCATGTCCAACATGGTGTCAAATTTCCTTTATTCTCTGACATTTGGATTGTCTGGTTGGGCCGGTCCCTTATCCTTTTTTGCCATAATTTTTGATACACTGTCACTGTCGCAAGTCGGAATTTGATGAACTCTTAGGACTTTTGAGAAAGTGTCCTCAATTGGAGTTTGTGGTCTTTGAAATGTTTGTCTGTAATGTCCCCTTTTCCTAGGCAGTGGTCAGGCATTGCGGTTAGTCTACCAATTGGTCCCTGTAGGCTAATAGAGTGTTTAGGGGACCCTTTTGAAGGTAGTCTTTGGTTTGACAACCGACCCTTTGGTGCTTATTTCAGTATTCTTTAGCTCTTCATCCCAGTTTATTTGTGGTACGCCTTTCGGAGGTCATTCAGGAGACTTTGATGCATAATTACTATTTATAGTAAGTCACTAGTGTGGTCAGTTGGCAGAGTGTCTATATTTGGCATGGTGGCATAATTATATCTTGGAATTATATTGGTAATATTGGTCCTGTGCATTTAGTATTAATAATGCCAAATAATAAAGTGCGTTATTAAAATATATTAAAAGGGGACTTTATATTTAAAGGATATAAGTGATTTTAATGTGCACTTTATAATATAAACTTAAGTGCCAATTTAAAGGGAGATATAAGTGATTGTTAAAGTATATTTTATATTATAAGTTGTGCACCAAAAAGGAGGGAAAAGTAAATGAAATGAAAGTAAATTAAATGAGATGAAGTCAAATGCAAATTGAATATTATAAAAGGGCATTTGAAGGTCATGTTGGAAATTCTTGATTATTATTTTTGTTTGGAGAAATTTTGGAGAAGAGTTGCAGCAAGGGTTTGCTGGTAGTTTAAAGGTTCAAGCTTTCTTGAGGACGGAAACCTCAGAGAGGACAATGACTACAGGTGTGGAAAATCACCCAAGGGCATTCTGAGAGATAATCTTATTTAGAGGTTATCACAGAGCTTCATCAGTTTCTTGGAGATCATCCTCCAAGGCTTTACAAAGCTTTCAAGAAAATAAATTGTTATCTGGGTATGAATGCTTTCAATGAAATTTCATGGCATTAATTAATCTGATATAATAATATATTTGTGCTTCAGCATTTATTTTTTCTGCAATTATATACATTATCTGGCAATTTGTTCAAAAAACGACAAAACCAAAACAAACAGAAATAGCGGAAATCAGTTAGGAAATATCCTATCAGGGGTGGGATATTTCACTGTCTTTTCTATTCTTTGTTATAGTAACAGAGTTCTCTATCACTCATAGAGAATTTGCAGCTGCATAACAAGCGTTAAGGCATAGGATGGCAAGAAGACCAGTTGTGATACCACTGTAATAAACACCCTTAATTGTTTTTTTGAAATAAACTTTAGCTCCAAAACAGAATGTAATGCTAAGCAACTCCCTTTTCACTTTCTGATCACCAAGTTCCCAGTGTGGGTGAGGTGAGAGCATACGGTGTAGGGATTACAATTGAAGATATAGCTGCTAAAAGTAACAACCACTTGTCCAGTGGGGTTAGCTGAGCACATCCACTTTGTAGTGGGAAAGTTGATACAATAATGAAATGTAAAAACAAGCTCTTCCACTTTTCAGTGGTGAGTGAGTGCCAAAGCCACACTTGTTCAGTGGGATGAGTACAGAGCCACTTATGCAGTGGGGTAAGTAGCAACAAAAAATTAAGAGCAACTCACTGGTGGTACTACCACACAGTGTTACAATATTAGCTCATTCAAATCCCCCAATCCAAAATATGCATCTACTGTTACAATAAAAATATGAAATGAATTGATTGGAATCACCTCAAAATGTTGCTAGTTGATGAAACAAGTCACCTAAATTGTAGTAATATCATTATACCTCATAAGGAGCTGAAGATGGGTGCTGAAAGTGAACTCTCCTTCACTGGAAAAAGCTACTACAGACCTGCTGTTTCTAAAAAACAGAGGCTGGGAAGAACAGGGGGGGCTAGGAAGGCAATTGTTTATAATTTTCTGAACATTCTTCAAAGCTTTCTATCATCTGGAAACTCTTCAAATGCCCCTAGGGAATGATCAACAGCCCTAAATATACTCAAAAATGTCTGATATGAACCTTTATACCTTTCCCTGTAGTGGTACGGCTTGCCTGGGGCGATTTGATTCTAGAGAATTTAGAACTTCAATTTGTCTCCTCCAAACTTCTCAAATCTGGTCACCTAGCATAAGGAAAACATTGGTAAAAAACCCAAAAGCACAACTTCAATACTTCAATCTGAAAAAGCCAAATAGAGGGTACGACCTGTACTTGTAGAGGTATGGCCAACAATCACAAAACTTCAAGAACCCAACACTTAACAGTGTGCTACTATAAGAAAGTCTCATCAAAACACTAACAAAACTAGAACACATCAAAACATCTCATACTGGAAAGCCAAAATTGAAAGCTTCAAATAAGCTCCAATGATGACTCCTGGCTGGAATCACATCACATTCTAGCTAGGGAATATCTTGCAATTCCAAAACTAGAAACTTTTGAGGGATTTCATCCTCAAAGATTGAAGAAGCCATTCCAATAACATAACATTATCATTCTTCAACATATGCAACAATGAGCCCCAATGCCTCCTTTTATAGAGTTTTGAGAGGGAAAACTCTAATTAAAATAATTAATTAATTCACCTTTTCCAACAAATTTCCTTTTAAATAAAATAAAACCTTTTTCATGTGCAAGACTCCCTTATTTCTCCTAGGAGTCCAATTGGGAATTTAAAATACCTTTTCGAAAAGATATTACACTTCAGTTATCAAAAATAATGATAAAACATTATAACTTAAGTGAATAATTTAATTATTTCACTCCAAGTTGCGAAAAATCTCGAAACACATTGGAATCCAATTTTGACCATGCCAATATGATACTGAGGTATCAGGTGAATAATAGAAGCCAATTTGGTGACTTACTATAAATAGATGTGCTCTCCAAGAAGTTTGGAGAACACCCCAAAAGTTCAAAAACACTTCAGGGAGTGTCATTCAAACCAGAATTGCCCATTGAGCTCATTGCCAACAAAAGAAACCTTGTAACTCCAGAATTCCGTTCTCCAATGTGGAGTCCCCTTGGCTTACCATTTGGCCCACGGGAACTTAGGAAGTAGGCTAATGGTCTTCGAACTAATTAGGCTTGAGAAGGGGACATTACACAATGATGAAGTATCATACTATCAAAGATTCAAGTATCATTATTATTATAAAAGATAATAATATGATATATCAAATGTATTAGCAGTTCTACATATTTTTTAAATTTTTTGCACACAAATTAAGTTTTGGAATTTACTAATTTGTTCAATTGTCATGTGAACTCTCAATTTAACACAAATGTTATTAAGATTCTATAATGTATATATGAATGCTTTATCAATGTTATCATATGAATATTTAGAATTCCTCTATATATTTTAAATTTTTCTTTTTTTGCTTTTAAAAATATAGCCATCCCCTTTGTCATCCCTTGCCATCCCGAAAAATGGCCCGAAAAATCAAGGACTCCAAAATGCGTCTGCCTGCTCCTTGCCATCCCTGTCCTGAAAACTTGGGGTAACATACTCAAACTTGGTGTGATTTGAAAGGTTGCAAGAAATAGCCTCCTTGAATGAGGAAGAAGAATCCTTGGAAATACATGCTTAGAAAAAGAAAAGTAGTTCAAGAAGTTAGGGTTTGCAGCATCAAAGCTGTTTGCTAGAGGATTAGCCTAGGTTAGGTATGGGACATGTCAAGAACCAAAAGGATATTAAAAACTATAATAACCCCCCATGATCTGGTTTTTGGGGTTTTTCCAGACAATACAGAAATATAGATTTTTGCAAATAAACCAATTTCAAACAAATGCAAGAAATTAATAACCAGATTTTATTAATGATTTAGGGAATACATATAATTCATACTCGAAAACAACAGCATAAATTGCAGATCTGAAAATGCTTGATCAGCAGTTGAGAATATCAACAATCTTCAACCCTGTATTATTCCACTTTGAATGCCCCTTCAAACCAAATATCAAATTGAACCCTGAAAACTTTGTAAACCCCGGAATGAAGATCTCCAGGAAAATCAATAAAGCTTTGTAATAATCTCTTTATGAGACTATCTCTCAAAATGCCCTTGGGTGATCTTCCACACTTGTAGACATTGTTCTCTCTGAGGGGTTTCTTCCTCAAAAAACTTGAATCTTCAAAACCAGCAAACCCTTGCTCAGTTTCTCCAATTTGCACAAGTTTTTATAAATAATGAAAAAGCCAATGCCTTTTTGCCTTTAGACTCCAAATCCCCACTTAGCCAAATAATTAAATAAATTAAACATTTGCTTTCAATGAATTTGACCTTTTTAAAATAATAAATTAATAAAGAATCATTCATATGACACTTTATTAATTTCCATTCAACCCCCTTATATCACCTTTAACAAGTCATCATTAAATATTAATATTATTAAAGTCAAATGACTTTAATAATATAATAAACCATTAATCCTCAATAAATTACCCAACACCAACTCAAATAATGATGTAGTTATACTTTTTGGATGTAGGCATGATGACAATTGATCCATATATGACTTACTATAAATAGTAAGTATAAGCGTTATGACCAACTGACTTACTATAAATAGGAAGTGTGGAAGAAAACAACCTGAACGACCTCCAGAAGGTCCACCACCAAATCACTAGATCACTGAGCAGGAGAAAATTGAGATAAACCTCTGAAAACCAACTAAGGAACCACTGAACACCCTCAAAGGGGTCCCCTGAACATCCCGTTAGCCTACGAGAACCGGATAATAGGCTAAGCACTGCAAGGATACTGATCCCGAAAAAAGGGGACTTTACAAAAACATACAATGGATGGAACTATCAACAACATTCTGCATGTTATTTAAATTTATTAATGAATTTATACATATTTTTTATTTCCGGAGTCCCTAATCACGAGTCCAAGTCAATATTTTGGGCTGCTGAGTGTTTTTTAAGTCCAAGTTTTAAAACTATGGGTCTTAGAATAAGAATGTCTTTGCTAAATATGTGTATTAGATTGTGAATTTGTATATGGCTTTGTATGCACTTGGTGGAAGTATTACTAAAAGTTTTTGCCTTCATTATGAAAGAAGAGATAAGTTAATTAAGAGATTTTTTTATATTTGTTTAAGTAAATTATTTCCTTATTCCAGCAATAATGAGAAGAGAGACATTGCAATCTAACTCCAAGTGAATTCATCTCTAAATTATAAGAAGGTTAACAACTTTACCCACTTAGTTTGTTTTCTACTTGGATACTTGTGTGTTGTCAATGTGTGTAGGAATGATAAAATAATAATTTTGTTTTAATGGAAAAAGTAATTGTTTTAGCAATAAAATTTTAATTCAAGGTTAATTGGAGTATCATTGGGATACAATCACTGTCTTGTGTAAAACAATTCGATTAATCCAACCTGTTTGTCTTATTATATAGTGCTTTATGATGGCTTTCATTTTTGCAGTTTGTAATTCATGACACCTTTGTATTCGAGAACTGAACAAAACAAGTCGTCTTTTTCTAGCAATAATTGGACAATTTAGGGTTTTAAAAGGTCTTTGGCAAGTGTGGAGGTCTACAAATTTACCCTATGTATACATGATTCTCTAAGGAGCTATGCTATAATTTGGAATATTATTTGGTATAACAGATGGAAGAAGATGTTGGCATCTGCAACAGGTGCTGTGGAAGTTGTCACCTTTGACTATCCATGTGAGTGGCTAATATTCTTTATCAAATATATTTAGCTTATTTCAACATGTAGGTGTTTTGGATGTGGTAAAGTGTTTGATTTGAGAGGATTGATTTTACTCTTTTGTGGATGCTGTGGCATCTTTTATTTTTAAATATACAATTTTTACACACTAGTTTACATGTCTATGGAATTCTAGTCTTATTATTAGTGAATGCCATTTACTGCCTCTTACTTATCTGTAATCTTCATATACTTGTGACAAGCATTCCCAGTGTAGTTCTCACATACTGCACAATTTTTGTTAAGAAAGGGCTACATTCTTTTGGAAGTATTACTTTACTATGGTTCTTTCTTGACAACCTTATTGTTAATTGGTAACAATAAATAGATAGCTGGTCTAAAATGAGTAAAAGAATTTTTGCAGATTTTTCTGGAGGAAAATGTGGGGCACCTCCGAAGGCAGAAAAATTGGTTGGTCCTCATGTAGAAGAAGTGAAGAAAGCTGTTGCCAAGCATCCAGGGCACCCACTGATCATGGTGGGAAAATCAATGGGCTCGAGGTACCAATTATGTTGGAATACAACTCTGATATCAAGGATAGTTAAAGAAATATCATCATTTGCGTGTCAAGAAATTCTAATAATTAAGTAACTGCTTCTTAAAATGCCAGAGAAAATAGATTTGGGATCCTCATTAACATACTTTCTGGTTATTAGTTGATATAGTTTTATCATTTTTTAATGTCAGGGTAAGCTGCATGGTAGCAGAAAAAGAAGATATTGATGTCTCTGGAGTAGTTTGCTTGGGTTACCCTCTAAAGGTAAGTTGAGTTTATTCAGTTGTATCTCATTAAGTCATTATTTATAATAGCACTGTTATACACAGGCATGCTTGTATAGGTATTTAATTTCTTAAATTCTAAATGTAAGAAGCAGAGATATGAATTCCAGCCTGATGAATTGGCAGATTAAGGCCATAGGAGTGATGAAGTAACAAATTCCACAACAGACTGCAATACCAGTTCACCAGTTTAAGATTGATAATGGCAGTAATATTTTTGTTTACAATGTGTTTTGAAGTTTAAATTGTTTGTTAAGATTCTAGAAGCGTGCTTGTCCCTTCTTTCACTAACATTGCTCAGATACAAACGCAGATATGTGGACCACAGTTTTCATGCAAATTATACAATTATGGTGTTCATTAGTATATGATTTAACCATGCTACTTAAAGCTGAAATAATGTTGTGGCAATTTTAGGGTTCCTTTGGCAATACCTATGTAAGGTCACTATAAATGGCTGATTTACCTGGTCATTTTCAAGTTAGAATAGCATTGATCAATTATGCATCCATTGAAAATTGCCATTTATTATGTTTAGATTTTTATGTTGCTATTGGTTTAGTTTGTGTTCAATCTCCACAAAGACATTTTATTAGTATGTAATAAGCACCCTCATTTTAAAAAAAAAATAATACATTAGCCTCAAAGTAAATGAAAGCATAACAACTTCTCTTCCACTTTCTGATTACTTAGATCCCGGATTGGGCAAGAGCATATGGTGTCAAGATTACAATTATAGTTGAAATGAAGCAACTGAAAGTAATCCACTTATTCAGTGGGGGTTAGCTTAGCACTTCCACTTTTTAGTGGGAAAGCTCATACAATACTGAAAATGTAAAGCCAACTCTGCCACTTTTCAATCGTAAGTGAATACAACAAGAAATGACAACTCTCCGACTTTTTAGTAGTGAGTGAATACAATAAGCAAGAGCAACTCTTCTGTTTTTCAGTAGTGAGTGAGAACCCATGAGCCACTTATTTAGTGGGGTAAGTAACAAGAAGTAACAAGAGCAAGAGCACTGGTGGTACTACCACCCAGTGTTACAATGTTAGTTCTTACAATTCATTCCAAACCAAATATATATTTGCTGTTACAAATATTAATGGGATATGAAGTTGATTAAAACACCCCAAATGAACATTCAACTTAGGAAACTAACCACCCAACATTGTAATAACCAATGTTCCATGGAGTTTCGGGACGGGGATGGGGGGACGGCGGGGGACGTGTTTCCGATATGGGAGATGGGGGGCCTAAGTTTGGGGACGGCAAGGGGACGGTGGCGGGGGGGCGGCGCTGAAATACATATAGTACTTGAAAAATTAGTTATAAAAAGATGTATAACAATATAATTATATAACTGTAGAAGCCTAAGGAATAAGTAAAGTTAACACATAAAAACAAAACTTAAAGCTTAAAAGTTTAAAGTTTAAACACAATAACACATTGCAATGATATATCGTTTCATTGAACTAGTGAACCACTGAACATTGAAAATCAAAATGAAAATATAGACATTGGAAAATGCAACAAGAACTAGATGTTTCATAATTTGAGTTTCATAATCATGATTCATGAATCATAATTACAATCAAGTATCACTGTATCATCAATGTTCAAATTTCAAACTTCAAAAACAGAGTACAAAATAGTAAATGGCTCCAGGCTAATGGCCTAATGCCTCTGGAAGCCTCCCAAAAGTTTTCTTGGAGTCTCCCAGAAGTTTCCCTGGAGTCTCCCAAAAGTTTCCTTGGGTGGAGGGGACGTCTGGAAGTCTCCCAAAAGTTTCCTTGGAGTCTCCCATGCAAAAATGTCTCCCTCTAGGAGGAGACTTCGGGGGGATGGTAGAGAAACGTGGAGACGGCGGGGGGACGGCGGAGAGACGTTTCCTAGGCGTCTCCCCGTTTCGGAAACGGGTGGTTTTCCCGGGGGGACGTGTCCCCGTGGAACACTGGTAATAACAAATATACCTTAGAATATGGCAAATGGAAGTCTGGTACAAGTCTAAAATTACACTGCAACAGTATGCATTAAGAAACTTCACCTAGCTACCTCCAACGTGCCAAAATGATCACCAACTACATTAACACCCAAACAACAGTGCAAACTCACACCAAAACTCATGAAAAGTGTATCACTATTCTAGAAAGGTATATCAAACATCTGCAGGTCTGAAACTACAGTTGCAGCAGGTAGCAACAATGGTACGACCCCCTCAAAAGCACTCCAAACTCTACACTCAACACTCCTGCAATCTGAAAAGGAATCACACCAAAATGTAATGATAAAACAAATCAAAATAGTCTATACTGGAAAACCCAAATTGAAACTTCAAATTAGCTCCAATGGTGATTCTTGGTTGGAATCACACCACAGTCTAGATAGGGAATATCTTAGAATTCCGAAACTAGAAATCTATGAGGGATTTCGTCCTCAAAGATTGAAGAGAACCTAAGCCATTTCGGTAGCATAACATTATCGTTCTTCTGCATATCCAAATGAGCCCCAACACTTCCTTTTATAGCTTTTTTTGTTCCTTTTTCAAAAAAACATTTTCTTGCTTTTTTGTAGATTTTTCAAAAAAACACTTAATTTAACTTTTTCCGAAAATACGCTTTTTGCTTTTTTGCTACTTTTTTCCAATTTTTTTTTTTTGCTTTATGTAATGTCCTTGGCAATTTCTGACCTTGTTTTCACTTTTTCAGGCTTTGGACATTTCGTCAAACAGTTGTCTTGCAAAGTCTGAACTTGCTGATTGTGTTTTCAGTTTGCTTTGTTTTGTTTTTGATTGATGCAAAGATGTTTGAATGCTTGAAAATGAATGCCAAAATGTCTAACAATGTAATGAAAGAGAAATGCAAATATTTTTGTTCTTTTCAAATGCATATAGATGATCTACTTATGCAAAATGCACACCTACAGCCATGAAGCATTTTCATAAACAATTGGTTGCCAAACTTCTACTTCTTTCTATGATATTTGCAAATGATATCAGACTTATTACAATGCTGGGAATGTCAAGAAAACTCAGTCCCCAAAGACTATGCAATTCTGATTACAAATACTGATATTCAGTTACATCAATGTGGCTGTCATGGACAGTGATCAGACCTCCTATCAATGCAGTCCTATCCAACTACAAACTGAAACTACAAACTTAAACACTGCCTAGGACAGTGACTATCCTTCCTATGATTTTCAAGACTCAAAGTGCCAATATATTTGCAAAAGAAGAACCTGGTATTAAGCTGGCAGCAAGCATGAAATGATTCGATTCTCCTTGTAGATGATGACTTTGACTCCCAGACTGCTGCGCCTATCCTCCTTGATGCTCAACGACCTCCCTTCAATATTCTTTTGATTTTTATCTGCTCTCTTGAACAAAATTGCACTATTACCTTGTGCGCCCCAGCTAAAGCATGTGCCACGATTTTCTTAGGCTAGCAACATGAAGATCGAACCTCCCTTGCAATATTCGTCCTTCCACAATGCAAAATCGATATCCTGTTGACTGGAAGATTCCTCCACAAAACCCAGCCAATGCTTCCCGAATCGCATCCACCAAATTTGGCCCTTGGCCACAAATTTGCACCAATGAAGAAGACTGAATTATCTCCTTCTCTCAACTCCAGCTAGGGTTGATATTCCACAATTGAAACCGGTACCTTAGAGTTTTCAAACCCTCAGGCAAATTGCTAAGCATTCAAGCTCTCACAATGTAGTAAAAGATGTCAACAACTCCAGATGCCCAATTGCAAAGACAAAAACTCCTTATAAAGAATTTTCACCAAGTCTCCAAGAAGCTTCTAGAATAAAATATTATTTAATTCCTTTAAGTGACTTTTTGATATTATTTTATTTTAGTCACTTTATTATTAAATTAATTAAATATAAAGTCATCTTATGATATTATAATTTTGAGATAACTTTACAAATAATTAATCTAATAATTTATTCCCTTATTTCTCCTTTTAGCCTCTGGGAATAAATAAAGGCTAAAATAAACAACTCATGGGTGGCTGCTAGAAAGGGGACATTACAGTTCTCCATTCGTGGAATTGCTTGCCCTCAAGCAATTGCAGGCTAGGATGCTCCAAAATCTGTTCACCTTCCCATGTGGCATCTTCCACTGGCAAATCTCTTCATCTCACCAAGAACTCCTTCACCACCCTATTCCTCAACCTCTTCTCCCAAGTATCAATGATCTCCTCAGGAATTAGGACCAAATGTCCCTCCTCATCCAATGGTGGAAGCTCTGCTGAAGAAGTGATCTGCTGACCAAGTGCCTTCTTGAGGCACGAAACATGAAACACATTGTGAATCTTGTTGCTCTTAGGCAGCTCCAAATCATAAGCAACCTCTCCAACACGCCTGATAATCTTGTATGGTCCATAAAATCGTGGCTTGAGCTTCTCCACACCACTCTTCTTCAAAGAAAACTATCTGTAAGGTTGCAAATAGAGGTAGACCAAGTTCCCCACCTCAAAACTACATTCAACCCTATATCTATTTGCATAGGTCTTTTGTTGGTTTTGTGCTGTCTGCAGATTATCCTTGAGTGCTCTCAAGATGTCTTGATTCTCCTGTATCCAATCCTTGGCCTTAGGAGCTCTACTCTCTCCAAAAGCCAAATCCATAAATGATGGTGCATCATAACCATATAGAGCTCGGAAAGGCGACATCCCAATAGACATGTGGTGAGTGGTATTATAACAATACTCTCCCAATTGCAACCACTTAACCCATGCTCTCTGCTGCCCTAAAATGTAGTTACACAAATAACCCTCCTACCACTTATTCCCAATCTCTGTCTGGCCATCTGTCTGTGGATGGTAACTCATGCTAGGTGTCAGCTCAGTACCTGCTAATCTGAATAGCCCTTGCCAAAATGCACTTAAGAATCTGCTATCCCAATCACTGACAATGAACCTCGGTAAACCATGCAGCTTGAATATCTCTCTAAAGAATAGCTCAGCAACCTGTGGAGCCCTATACTTTGTTGGTATGGCGAAGAAGTGAGCATACTTCGTCAACCGATCCACCATCGCATAGATACAATCTCTCCCATGCACCTTGGGTAGATCTATGATGAAGTCCATGGAAATGCTCTCCCATTTCCGCTCTGGGATGGGCAAAGGCTGCAATAACCCTGCTGGCTGTGAAAGCTCAGACTTGTTCTGCTGACAAGTCTCACACTCCCTGACATGTCTAAAGACATCCTCCTTGAGGCCCTTCCATGAGAACCTCTCTCTCACTTGCCTGTATGTCTTGAAGTAGCCCTGATGGCCTGCTAAAGGAGTGTCATGTCAAGCTTGCAGTATCCTCTCCTTCAATTTAGATTTTGGCACCAAGTAGATCCTGTCCTTGTAGAAAATCACGTCATCAACTACTCGATACCTGTCATCCTAAATCAACCCATCCATCACCTCACAAGCAAACTTATTCTTGGAGTATTCCACCAATAAGAGGGATTTCAAATCAGCAGAAATCTCAGAAAGTGAGCAAGCTGAAGGTCTCCTAGAAAGGGCATCTGCAACAACGTTTTTCTTCCCCTTCACATACTCTATATCATAATCATATGCCTGTATCCTGCTGACCCACTTCTGCTGCCTCACATTCAAATCGTTTTGTTCCAAGAAGTATTTGAGATAATTGTGGTCGGTCCTTACCACAAACTTCCCTCCAACTAGATACTGCCTGAATTTCGCCAAAGCATGTATAATGACAAGCATCTCCTTATCGTAGATGGAGTATAGTCTCTTTGGTCCCCTCAACTTGCGGCTCTCAAAAGCTATGGGGTGTCGGTTCTGTTGGCGTTTCAAATCGCACCTCTGGTATGCGACTTGGAAACATACAACTATGCACAGTAAAACTGCTCTTCGAATTAGGAGGGGAAGCTCCCTCTTTGCTGATAGTGTTCAAGAAAGTAAATTAAAACTAATTTTCCTATCTTTTTGGTTCAGCTAAGAGGCTAAGAGCACAAGGTTTATAAAACTCAAGCGCTGTAGCTGAGATTTTCTATTTGAGGAATTTCAACTACGACTAGCCTACTCTAATGACGTTTCTAATTTCTCAAGTAAAAGCAGAGCAAGAGAATTAGAAATGGACAAAGTTTGTTTCTCCGACAAAACACTTAGATAAACTCTTCTTCCAACAAACATCTACTTACTTTCAATATAAGCTGAAATGGAGATCATATAAGCATAACACAATAAACGGAAATTTGAGACATTATATCAAGGCAAAATAGGCACAAGACTTTATTTCTCAAATCTTAGGAACAAAGATTACACAAGATACATGCACTGAACAAGAACTTGCAGCTAAAGAGGCTTGCAAACTTGCTCTTACACAAAGTGAACTGACATTGAATAACAACTTGCTGCATTACAGGCTTGCAATTTGCTATCACAATAACTGTTGAAAATAAATGAGCAAGGCTGCTCTTATTTATAAACAAGCAGAGGAGTAGGGAACCTTAAAATCTTCTTGCTTTTACAACTAGGGCTTGCTCAGCATGTAAGCTTTATTTCTAAAACTAGAAGAAGATAACACCTAACCACCTAAGAAAGCAGGAAAAATAGGAAATGCCAACTATTACATTTTTTCTTCTTTCTCTTCTTCAAAAAGTAGATAAGAATTGAGACGAGAATAGAAAGAAAACGGATAGAAAGCTTCTAGATGATTGCTACTTTAAATCTCATCCATATCTGCCAAAAAGCTGATTTGTTTCTTGTTTTTAAGTGGAGAGTGCTGCTGAAAATAGAATGCTGAAATGCCTTGAAAAAAGCAATTTCTTCGAAAAAAGATGGGACCTGGGTTTTGTAGAAAATCACATTTCGGAGAAACCCAGATGCTCAGAAACTGAAAAAGCAAAATCTATCATGAAAAAGTGGCCAAAAAGCAGTTTCTAGAAGAGGGAAAATTTTCTCAATATTGAAGAGGATGAAAAAGCGGAGAGACCCATGTGATCAGAAATGGAAAAAGTTGAGTGGCTGCTTTGAAAAAGCAACGCCCTAGAAGTTTGGAGCAGGAAAAAGCATTCCTCTTTGCTCACTGATCTCGAAACCACGAAGAACACCGAAAAATCATGTAGTTTGGGTCTTCAAATCTTCGTTGAGAGAAAAGGGAAAATCTTCTTGCTCTGGACGCTGTTGATGCGTGTTTTATGACTCATCAAGCACTCTAGAATAAAGAATCCAAAGACATTCTATCCTCTCTTGAAAAACTACCTCGTATGCTAAGAATGCAAGAAAGATCATACGACAATTCCAATGTTTCGTAAATTAGATGTGGATAAGCTCTGTGGTCGTTGCGATTTTGCCGGTAACACAAAGGGATTTACTCTAGCAAGTTACTTAGAAAGCAAGGACTTAAATGCAGTATTATTATTGTTATTTTTTTTTGAATTTTCTGATTTTAGACAAAAAGTGAAAAAGGAGTAAGGGTTTAGAAATCCTATACTATTCCTACGAAATCAAGAGACGGTAAGGATTGAGTGAAACCAAAGAACAATACTTTGTTTCGCCACGCTAAATGACAACTACACAAAGCAAGTGCAATCTTCTGGGGATTTGTGCTTAAGGTCTTTTCACTACGAACAACACCATCAATAGAACAATATCATTTAGAGTAAACATTGAAGAATCCACATCAAAAGCTCTGTCTAACTTTACGCATTGAATGAAAAGCATCCATTCAAAGAAAGTATGAGCAAAGTTTCACTAATCTTTACTATCAATCTATCATTCCCTTAACATATATTCAAATGAAATTCTAATTTAAATTTACTCTACGAGGAAGAGAAATATGCAACCGTGCAACCATTTGACAATGAAAGGATTCAAAGCATCTCATGCATTATGAACTTTATTACCAAAAATAGTCTTTAGCAACAATTTCATAAAATTCTCTCTCTTATTATCTATGCTCTATCTCCACTAATCATCTATGAAAAAATGAGAGAGTGAGGGGGGAGGGGGGGTTTATATAGAGTTTCCTGAGTACAATGAACAACCAAGATCAAAATGAGATTAATGACCCAGATTTAAAATAACAAAACCCTAATTAGGGTTGCCCAAATAACAATTAGTTAACTGCAGAGAACTCACCCACTGGGAGTTGCATCCTTATCTACTTCCTAAGCACTACGTTGCATGAACCTGGACGCGATCATGCTGACTTCTTCCATGGTGATGTCCGGCAGCGTGTTAACTTTGTACTCCAGCAAGTCTAGACTTTCTGCACATTTTGCAAAGGCGGTTGCCCATTTTGATTCATACAGCAGGAAGGTGTCTCAGAAGGTCAGGAAGTTGAATGCCTTAGTCAAATTTTCTTTCAGGATTGGCCCGACAGTGGTGGAGAAAATCCTTTGAACTTTATCCTTTAAATTTTCCGACTGCAAGTGTTTTCTTCGGACAATGTCTTTGTCAAGCACATCTGTAGCCATTTGGAAAATTTTACTCTGGATCTCTCTTACTTGTTCTTCAATTTTGGCGCCATCTGCCTTTACTCTTTCCAAGACTTCTCCTCGTGAAACCAGTGCATAATACCAGTTGCTGAAATCGTATGCAGCTCTTGCTTCAATGATCTTCTCATCAATCAATCTTTGCTTTGGAATTCCTTTTATCTTTCAAAGACATGGAATAATTTTGCTTTGAATGTCTTGGAGACCTTCCCATGCTTCTGCTAGGTTTACAACTCGTGATAGCAGAGAGGAAGTTTTCCCATAAAGATATGCCAACTTTTTTGCGAATGCCATTGCCTCTTCTTTCTTTCCTGCTATCCATTCTATTGGCGTAACAACTAGCACCTCTGGAGTAAGAGTTGGTACAAACAGCTATGCACACTACGCAATGAGTGCTCTTCAAATTAGGAGGGGAAGCTCCCTCGTTGTGCTTGACAAAAGTACTTGCAAATTGGAAATAAACTAAACTAAATCCTGTCTTTTTGTTTCAGCTGTAGAGGTACAAGGCTTTCTCGAAAACTATATACGTTGCAGCTGAGAATTTTCTGGTTTCGCAGATTCATTAACTACAACTAAACTTAATTACTTAAATTCTATCCAGTTTCCTCAAGAAAACAGAGCATGAGGAAACGGAGCAAGGTTTGACTATCAGACGATAAACGAGTGTAGATTCTCAACTTGAAGGCAAGGTGGCACATCTATCAGCTCAATCTAAACACGCTTATTGGTAACAACATCACACGATAAATTTAATACGGATTCTCTACTTGAAGGCAAGGTGGCACAACTATTATCTCAATCCGAATAAGTTTATTGTTCACAACAACACACAATAAACAAGTGCAGATTCTCTACTTGAAGGCAAGGTGGGCACAACTATCATCTCAATCTGAACAAGTTTATTTAACACACAATAGATTTATCTAAACTATGGAAAGAATTGACCATTACGATTGCATGAAACCCTATGTGGCATAACAATTAATCATAATAGTAAAGACGCATGAACAAATACCAAAAGAGCAATATTGAGGGCAAGGTAGGCGCAGCATATATTTCTATCTCAAGCAAAAGTTATTTACAAATGAGCAAAAACTCTTATTTATATACATCAAGGTGTAGGGAACCCTAAAATCACCTTGAGTCAACTACAGTCTTGCAATGCATGCAAGATTTATTGCTAAACCCTAATTAAGTAAACTATACAGTTAACTGGAAAACTACCATCAGTTAACCGAAACATCTAATCTAAAAATGGACAATTGTGCAAGCATGCACGTCCTTATTGAAAGCGAGTTAACTGGAAGACTATCATCAGTTAACGAAAAACCCTAAAAGAAACTCCAAGTGTGTAAATCTGATCTCAGAATAGATATGCATGAGGTGAGACATCGAGTTAACTTGAAAGGGTAACGCCAAGTTAACTCCTGTGTATAATGTCTATCCTGAGAGGTGGGAACTGAAGTTTACTGTCCGTGATCTCGAGCACCAATCCCTCAACAAGATTGTTAACTGTATCACTATCTGGAGTTATGAGACTGTCGAAGAACGCTATGTCGGTGCAGCATATCCTCACCAGCTGTGATCTGGGACTGAAGTTCACCCCTACTCCTTGTTGCCTCATCGAACAATGCTGACATGACTGTAAGTTGAGTAATCTTACAGCCAACTGTCTCCCCATTGAAAATGGTATGAATGAGTGCCTGAAGCTCTGACTGAACATTGGTAAGCTCAACATAGGCACCACCCTCGATCTGATATCGGCACGGTAGGCGAGAAACTAAGGTTCTCACAGACTGGAGTGCACTAGTAACGTGCTCTCTACTCTCAGCCAACTCTGACGCCAAAGTGTCCTCTATCTCTACCTTGAAAACCAACTGTGTTTTCCAAGAGTAGATAGCTTCCTTATCCTCTGCATTTGTGACTGCATCATATGCCACACTCAGGTGAGCAATCATAATCTCATCTCGGGGTTTATTAATCGCCATATCTCGCTCCTCATCCTGGAGACGAATACGAAGCTCTCGTGCATTGTACCGCAACTGATATAACTCTGTGAGCATAGCACGGCCTCTAGCAACGAACTCCTCCTCCCACTCATCCAAACACTTGCCATATGCAACTAAATGATTAAGTTGACTTTGCTCTGCTGGAGGCTCAAGCATTGGCGGGAGTGTGGCGATGACATCTGGTCTGTGAACAAGACCAGAAATATATTGACAAAGTTGTTTGATTTCAGCCTTGAGGGCTGCTTTATCTTCTCCGTCCTTTAGTATTCTATCTCTAGCACTGTCTGTAGCAACCTGTAGGAGATCAACCTGAGTCTGGCGTGTGCTACGACCAAGGTTAACTGTGATAACCTCAAAATCCTGAGATTCTAATTCAGCCAAGTTCTTCCCCTGTGGAGGTACAGCAGTCTCGACGACGATCTCCATGTCAGTATTCCTCTCCACGTGGACCATATTCTTGACCCTCTTGTCTGGCGCATCTTGATAAACCTCATCAAAATCGGAATGATTGAGAACATAGGATGGCTGCCTCCTCTTCCTTCCAAGCTGAGCTTCGATCCAAGATTCATCTCGGCTAATGCTACTAGAAGGGTCGGTACTAGCAACAGGAGGTTGCGACGAAAGTGAATGTGTAGAAGACCCACTGCGAGGTGAAGAGTCTAAATCCAAATCAATGTGAATTGGGACTGGTGACTGCTCTGGAACTGATGTAGGAACTTGAGGCTGAACCTCAGGTACTGGTGGACTTTGAACCGTCCTCTGAACTGGCTCTGTAACCGGCTGTCTGTCAAGCTCCGTGTGTGTATTAATAGCAAGCGCCTTGCCCTTTGAATTGTTTGGCGCTTGACCTTTCTTAGGAGGGTTACTCCTTTTCTTTTGTTTAGGTTTTGATGAGGAAGGAAGCGAAGGATTCACCACTACTGGCGGCTCTGCCCTGGGCACACTTACCCTCCTTGTCTTCTTGCTGTCGAGGTAAAGTATACTGTTCTGAATAACTCTACTTGACCTCTCCTTGACCGTTGCGTATTCCTTGGCCTACCAATCAACTGCTGGCAACGGTTGTGTATCAACCTGCTCTCTAAAAAACTGAGGAAGAACCTCTCCCTCATCATCTGATAAACCTCCCACATCTTCTGACAAGAAAACAAAAATTTGTGAGAGAGAGAAGCGGCCGTAACTACGTCTGCGAACCTCAAGTCATCTGCGCAATTTGCCCAGTAATCCTCCATAGAAGGCTCGTGATATGTACCTCCAGCAAGGCAAGTTGTGTAATGACCTGAAAGATCATAGGCACGTGCTTCCACAAGATACTTAAGATGATATTTCTCAAGCTCTTGCCCTGCAATTTTAGCATCAATTGCCGACTTGCACCAATACATTCCAAACTGAAAAGGAAAGTTAATAGATGGTCTGTGCCTGCGGCGTAAAAGACGATGAACATCATGCATCTGTCTCAGGAACTCCTGAAAGATTGTCTTATCCGAAGGATAACGTGGAAGCATAGCTGGATTTCCTGTGAATCCGTATACTCGGATGTAGGTGTATGTCGGGAACTGAATAAACCAATCTGCCCATCCATCCATCGCTGCCCTAGCAACTGCCGAGATACGAACGTGCAACTCCCGGTCTAAGTTTCTCACTGTGTAAGTTAGAAAAGCCTCGTGAACACGCTTGAAATGACGTTCAGCCTTAGTGAACTCAAGTTGATCATAATACTGATAGACTTTCTGAACACTGAGAATGCCCATGGTCTTTAGTCCTCGGAACTGACCCTGAAAAGCGATCAAGTACACGAGATACGAACACATGTGAAACTCATGGGCAACTAGGAAACCGGTAATTTGCCTGTGGAGAATATCGCTGATGAAGGATGCCCAGTCATAATGCTCTTGCCCAGAAATGATGCGACCAATAATGTAATACATCCAAGGCTGGAAAACATTCGCATGTGCCTGACCTGAGACACGATTCAGGAGTGTGATTAGAATCGCATACTCATCCTTGTATTCACCACGACCCACATTGTTTGGCAGTCTGTTCTTTGCTTGTTTTAACTATCTTTCTGCCATCTTCTTCTGACACTTGTCCACATCGGCATCAAATGCCTGCTCACACTGCTCCATGGAAATAACCAAACTATTTGGGTGTTGAGGAATGCCAAAACTCCTTTCAATGTCCAAAGGTTTGAGACTGCAAATGACTCGTCTGTCAACTGACACTATCTCACGAGTAGTGGAATTGTAATGCTTAATACAAGACATCACGAATTCAACACAATGAACGGAGATAGGTATGGAAGCGGCCTCTAACAAGCCAGACTGCTCAATATTTTGAATAATCGAACTTCTGATCTTGACCGGATCTAAAACTGCTTCTGGCAACACTTTGTGAAGATCTGTCTCAACCAACCTGAGGAAGTCATGAGTAAGGACTGTTTTGGTCCTATATTCGAGCTGAGTGAACTGCATTCTGGAAAACTCGCCTGTTGACTGTGAACTCGACTATGTTCCGGCAAGATTTCTGAAAGCTAAAAATAGCTTGCGAGAGTTAAAAATAGCCTTTCGAAGAGTTATTTTCGGCAAAAAATCTGAGATATGGGTTTTGTCCAGAAAAAGATTCTAAGACAACCCAGAACGTCAAAAATGCGAAAATCTAACTTCTACTTGACCATGCAAAGAGTTTTCAGTTGAGAAAATTAGAAACTCGAGAACGAATGCTCTGGAGTTAAAAATTCTGAAAAATCAAACGCACGATTTTAATTCGAGGAAGCTATATAGAAATGATCTAGATGCTGAGACTTGTCGAATTTTGCCAATTTCAGGAACATGCGAATTGAAATCTGAGAGAAATTTGAGAATCAAGGAGAAAAAAGACGTTTTTTGTATGCTCTTCGTCAATGAAAATCGCCCTTGAATTCTTCAAATTGCTGAAAAAAGTGAACTTTTAACCTGCAAAAGAATGTGATTGGAGAAATCGCCTTTGCAGATAGATAAAGAATTCGCCTTTGCTTGCTAAAATTCGCCTTTACTTGAGAATTACGAATTTGCCTTGAAGATATGTCTTTGCTTTGAAGAAATATGAATTTTTCTTGAAAAACACGCCTTTACCTTGAAGAAAAACGAATTTTGTTTGAAAATATGGATTTCTCTTTAAAAATACGAATTTCTCTTGAAGCTTGGTGAATAATAAATGAAGATGGCGAATTTACTTAAATAAAGAAAATTCGCACCATCTTATGAACTGCAAGATCAAAAACCTTGACTGAAATAGACGCCTTCTAATTGGACCCCTTAAAGTTTCACTGCCATTGACTCGAAGTTTGAATAATAAAATATTCATTATGCAATTTGCAAAGGCGCCAATTATAGAAATTCGCCATTTAATGCAAAATAAATATTAAAAATTATCTAACTTCAGTTGACAATTCAAACGAAGCTTTAGGATTCACCGTTAGACTTCACTGATTCCAAAAAGTCATCATCTGAGCTCATAGGCGTCCATTTGCTCAAGATATTGCACTTTTTATTAACTTCCTATTTTATAGCTGACGACAAAGTTACGACTGGCCATCTTCGACATTGATTTCCGGGTGACCAGATGATGCTGAGACCGAGCTGATGAATTGAATGCGAAGCTTGCTGAGCAAAGAAGAAATGTCTGCTGGGAGTCATCACTGCAAAATCCATCATTTAACACCTCAAAAAATTAGGCGCCCTTGATTAAATTCATTTACAGGTGCCAGACTTAACCATTTTCCTAAATTGCCATCTGATACTTCAAACAGCTGCTGACGGCGAACGGCGAACCCTGCTGACAGGAAACCAAGTTCACTGCATGCCTGGAGATATTCTGCATCCAACGGATATACGCACGTCATCTGAAAAGTGCATTAAGGACCTCAAAAGTAAAAGCGCGCTTGAGCCACAGTTGCACTGACACCATTTTGACCAAAGTGTAACTCTCAACCAGATGCCCTACTTTGTCCTCCGATATCTGAAGCTGGGATGACCCGATTCTAGCCACATTGTTTTAACGGACAGCCAAAAGGACTTACAAGAGACATCTCTAGAGGTGACGAAGCAAGAAAACTGCTTCTAAGACCTCAAAAAATGCAAGTGCGTATTTTATTTAAAATATACGCTCCATACTTAGCCATTTTCCGGATGTCTTCACTTTTCAGCATTTCGCCAAAGACCTCGCACGTATGAGCGTTTGCCAAATCCCGAAGGCTGACGGCTAGGCTCATTGGAAAGCTGGAGAAATTACGCTCAAGTCTCGTGAAGACTTCGAACGTGAACAACCTCATCTGATAGGCCTGAAGACTAGGCGCCTTTGGCCTACAGAAATACAATGAAATTGATATGCCAGTCTGCCCGTGAAATTACGTGCTTGGTAGAACCTCTGCCACGATCACCTGGAACGTCGGATTAACAGGCAACTTGGTGCAACGCGAAGCTGGACTATAGTAGTACTGATGTCAGGAAGACCTCGTCAGCAAACTGGACCATCTTAAGGGTCATTTTGACAAGCGCCCTTGAGCTATAGTTGCACTGGAAACGCAACGAAGAAGCTCAATGATGTGAAATCTTCATTATAAGCTCATCTTCAGATGTTGGCTGCCGGAGCTCTGGAACTCGGATGACTGCGTTTGATAGCTCGTTGGACGAGCAGACTAGTCGTGAAGAGATTGACTGCATCAGTCATTAGAAAAACCAAAATCCAAACCTTCTTTAAGAAGGGCGCCCTCAAGCTACAGGCGCGCTTTTGCTGAAAAAGGACAAGTTTCTACAATGTGAAACTTTGGAAATTTCAACTTCTGTCGCCAGTTGCCGGAGTTATGGGTCTCGGAAAGCTTCGCTGGATAGCTCATCGGATAGCCAGACCAATTCTGAAGAGTTTGACTGTATTTATGAGTATTTTCAACAAGATCTTGACCTTCAAAAAGAAGGGCGCCCCTGGGCTACAGTTGCGCTTTCTCGCTTTTCTCTGAGAAATCTTCATAATTTAATCACAAAAACTCCGTCTTGACCATTGAAATGATCATGCGAAAGCATAGTTGTTGTCGTGAAATGCTTCTTCATCGTGAAATGTTCCATTCTGAGCCCCTGATTCAGGTTCTGATCAATGAAATAGTGCCTTTGACTGACAAACTACTGACAAAACTCCATGCTTGATATTGCCCAAAAACTATACTTGACATCATTTTAGCAAGATTTAGACTCTTTTAAACAAAATGCCTTGATGAAGCAAAAATTTTGGTTTTGGGTACAACACATTCCTTGGTTTCCCTGGCTGTAGTCAATTCCTCTTCAAAATTTCTTATTGGCTCCTGTGAAGAGTTTGGAAGTGGAGGGGCTGATTGGTCACCTTGATTGAGTGGCTTGGTTAGATGCTGGATATATTCCTTCAGACACTCAATCTCTCTTTTATACTCTCTTTTCTTCGCCACTTCTTTTTCCAGCCTGGATTTAATGGTGGCAATAGAGTTATCTAGGTCCTCAACTTCTTGTCCTTTTGCTGTAGGACCAATATCAATAGTTGTAACGGCTTATTCATCTGGGGCAATTTCATCTCATGCTTTCTCTACTATAGGTACTGCAATATGCACTATACGGTGACCAGCTTCATCTCTCTGTATTGTAGAAAATTTCTTGGCTGGCTTTCTTGTAACAACCTGTTCTAGCCTTGCCAAGAAGTCTGCAGTATCATCTTCTTCTGGTACCTCTGTTGGCGCCTTTATCTTCAGTCTTTCTTTCAGCCAATCTTGGATTGTCGGCTGTTCAATTCCATCTTCCTGATTACCTTGAATATCCTAAACCTCTTGCATATCTTGAATTTCTTGCACGGATGGGACTTCCTGAATTCCTTTGAGGGCGGAAATCATTCCCTCTTTGAATTCTCCGTCCATAATTTCCATATCATCTTTTGACTCAAGAATTTCTGTGCTTGTAGGAGAGTGATGCTCATCATCTTCCAACTGCGTTGGCTCCATATCTCTTTCCAAAATTGGCGAAGGAATTCTGACTTGCTCCCATGACTCTTCTTCCATAATCAATATTTCATCCACGTTTCTGGATGTGGCTGAATGAAGGGGCTTGGATTTCTGCTTCTTTTGAGCGGGTCCTTCATCTGTTGTTTTCTTCTTGTTCTGCTTTGCAGAGTCATCAATTTCTTTTCTCTTTTTTGGGTTGGCAATCTCGATTAGTTCACCTCCATGAGATGCACCGGCATTTGAAGAGCAAGACTCTGCCTCACCCATCAAGTCATATGTGAATGGCACATTCCTTTGCCGTAAAGTTTGCACTTGCTGATCTACCCACCATCGGGAATACTTGAACACAGGCCTCATAAAAGTTGTCAGGTCACCAAGCTCAGGCTTAGACCATCTCACAGGAGGAAGCGGTTGCCTTTCATCAAAGTCCTGCTGCACATACACTCCATCCTCTTCAAGTTGATCAGGTGCTCGGAAGAGTTCTGTTGTCCCGATCATATCCAATGGCAGCCTTGACCACAATCTTTTTCTCACATCGTACTCATCAGCGACATTTGCCCAAAAGTCTTCTAGATCAACTCTGTGTTTGTATTTTATCCCGTCCGCAGTTCCAATATGATGAAGTGGATCAAAGTCAGCTCTAGGTTTGTAGGAAGTGAACGGGTACCTTTGTATTTCCAATCGGGCACTTTTTGCTGCTTGCGCAGATGGATAGGATTCTACCATATTGCCAATGAAGAAAGGGAAAGTAATGGCGGCCTTTTGCTTAGTCCTTTGAATATTCTGATATGTCTCCAGTTGCTTCAGAACTTCCAGCAGAACCATTTTGTTGGTAGGATAGATTGGCAGCCTGTAAGGGCGACCTGTGAATCTTTGAATTCTGATGTATGTAAATCTAGGAAACTGGATGAGCCAGGATCCATATTTGCTGATTAAACTTTTGGCTTCACGGGTGAGTCTCTGATGTGTTCCTCCTTGGAGAATTCGAGTGATATACATGAGAAAGGCATCATGCGCCCGTCTAAAGTGTGATTTCTCCTTCAACTGCGACTAAGGATAGCAATTGTAGGATTTGAATTCTCCTTCGCCATTACCAACTACCCCTTTGCAAATTAGACCAGCATATCTATAGGTTCTAGCAAGCAAATATATGACATAGGAACTCATGTGGAAGGTTTTGGTTCTCTCCAAGTTGACCAACTGCTCGTGGAGACTATCATTGATCATTCTTGACCAGTTGAACATTTTAACTTCAGAAGTTATTTCATCAATGAAATAATACATCTAGGTTTCAAAGGGTGCACCTTGAGGATTGCCCACTATTCTGTTCAGCAGCAAAACAATGTCTCCGTACTCTTCCTTAAAATCAATTCTGGACAACTTCTTGGGCATCTTTTTGGCAGTGGGTCTGGGCTTCACCAACCATGACTTGTTCATGTTTGATGCACAAAGGTCTTGTTGATCTTCATAAAGTTTCCGTGCATCATCCTTGGTTCGGTAAGACGTCCTGTTGTAGGTTGGGATTCCAAATGTTTCATGTATAGTAGGCTCAGTTAAGTATGCCAGTATTCTTCCATCAGGTGCTTCAATCTGTCTTTCTTGCGTATTATAGTGCAATGCACATTCTACTATAAGTTCCGGACATTCTTTTGCTGGCGGAAAATTGGTTGCTTGGACAATACCATTCCGTATCATTTGGTGTGCAATTGGTGTAGGCAAGAATTTATCACTTCCACACATTCTCTTTTTGAAATCATCAAAGTCCACGTGACCGAGATTGGTGTCCACAATGTTTTTCCACTTAGAGTTGATCTTGGACTCCGGCTGTGAACCCTTGTTGGCAAACTTCATTTGTAATTCCTCGAAGATAAATCTGCAAAAATGCACAAAGAGAATATTAAAATTCAGCAATTAAATTTAATTTTACTTGAAAAATATTCCAGCCAACTGATAGATTAAATTTTTGTGAAAGATCATGCTAGAAATGAAAGAATTTATCCGATAGATGAAGTTTTTGCCAGAATGAAGGTAGAGAATGTAAATTTGCATGATACTTTGGAAAAAATAAAATGGACAAGATCACTGTGCTGGCTGGTTAAGTTCGCCTTTCATCCTTCTCTTTCAAACTTCACCACTTCTTCACAACCCTTCTTGCCTTAGACAAAATTACTTCTCACAGCTTTTCTTTCGAAAGATGAATGAAAAAAATGAGAAGTAAAACCCATTATAAAGATGAGAAGTTCGACCCATTTAGCAAAATCCAAGTATTTCCTTTCAATATAGTTCGAACTTGGCTTGCACTCAGCTTCCGAATGGCAATTTTGATCTTCAGTACCAATTTCAGGGAAAGTTTCTAATTCTGGCACCACTTTAGTGAAGTCTTTTTTGTCTTTTTCCAAAAAAATTGAATTTCTTCGTTTTTTGGTGTTGGAAAATAAAAAATTAAAATAACATTTTCAGGTGTCATTTTCCAACGTTTTAATTTTTTAATTATTGCTTTTTATTTTTTGTCCTAAGGCAAATTTAATTTTTTCTAAGTTTTTCATTGTCTTTGCCTAGGGCGAATCTTCTTCTCCAGTTAATTTTGCCATAATTTTTTTTATGATTTCCCAAGTCCTTGGTGAATTTCTTTAGAATCTAGACATGCCGTCTGATATTTTAATGTTTCAATGTCTAGACTTGGGTAAAAATTTCGATTTTCTCCACTTCTTTAGGTATGATGGACTTCATCTTGTGTTTGGCTAGCTGTTAGATGGACTAGGCGGACTTAGCTAGTGCTTTTGCCATGTATTTTAAGCCTTGGGTGGACTTGTCAAGTGCTTTTGCCATTCATTCTATGCTAGGTGGACTTTCCATTGGTCTATGCCATGTCTTCATGAGTGGGGCGGACTTTACTAAGTGTTTTGCCATTTACATAGGGCGGACTTGTCACATGTTTGAGCTATATCTCTCTTGCTTGGAGCGGACTTTACTTAAGTTCATGCCATCTAGCTTGGAGCGGACTTTACTTGCTCTCATGCCATTGCTTTGTTGAGGGGCAGACTTGGCTTATTATCAAGCCATAAAGATGGGCGGACTTAGCTCTATGTTGTGCAATCCAAACTTCTTGTGCTGGGCAGACTTGACACTCCTTTATGCCATTGCTTATTCTTCCAAGGGAGGACTTAGCACATGTTCATGCCATTCATTCTCCATGGTGGGTGGACTTGTCATATCATCAAGCCATAAAGATGGGGCGGACTTGTCATTGAGCCAAGCCATATTACATTCTAGCAAGGGCAGACTTAGCACATGCTTGTGCCATGTCTTGATCTCCCTATGGCGGACTTCTCCATTACTTGTGCCATGACCAACACTTAGGCGATTTTTCATACCTTCATCTGTTTCTTTCAAAGTTTCTCACTTATTTCCATTTTGGGGTCTTCTGAAGTTGATGTTGTTGAAACCATGACCCGGGCACTTTCCAAAGATGGAAACCTTGCCAAAAATAAAATTTGTCCAAAAATAGCAACTTTCCAAAAATAGCCCCTAAAAAATAGGAAGTCCAAAATAGGCCTAAAGTGCCAAAAATAAAGTCCCTAAAAAATAGGGGGTCCAGAGTGAAAATCCCCAAAAAGTAGGAGGTGTCAGAATTGACTGAAACGACAGTCAATCTTCGTCCCTCAGGCCCTCTAAGCATTTCGATGATGTTTGTGCACTGATCCGGGCTCAAATTCCTGACTTGGCTCGGGTGACCAAAACTCTAACTCTAAACTCCCAAACAGAGATCAAATGAAATTGAAGCGCAATGGCAAAAACCGCCAAAAAGCAAACCACTAGGGTCCCCATTTGTAATGGGGCGATGTGTGATAAGGTCACAATAGACGCCAACCTGCAATAATGAATAATGAAAGGCAAAAACTCTCTATAAATAAGATGAGGTTTGAGAGAATCTGCTTTATTTTTGCTTTAAATCCTTTGGAGCTTATCTTGAATAGACCCACTAGGGCAGAACTGATCGTTTTGTGATTCTGACTGCACTAGCCTAATGAGGAAGTATTTTGAGCCAATCAAAATCAGTTTGAACCCTAATAGCCAAACTTTCTATTTTTTAAATTTTTTATATTTTTAGAAAATTTTGCTAGCATCCGTTTCGAAAGAAACCCAGAAAAACCTAGAAAAAGTTTCTAAAAATAGCAATTTTCCTAAAAAGTAGGGATGAAAAACTGAGATCTTGGTTTTGTAGACTTGGTCTCTGAGTAGACCTAGATCATTAGATTTTGAAAATTTCAAGTTTTTACCCCTCATGCAAGACATGCAAACCACAATTTTGACCTTTTTTGATAGTTTTGACAAGATTTATACTCATTTCTTCAAAATGCCTAAGTTTAGTAAAAATTTGAATTTGGGGTACAACAGGTTCTGCATCAACATTAGTCCTATAGCCTCACCTGGGGCATCACACTCAAGGACAAACGACTGTGTGAAATAATGAGGCATGCCTTAATCTTGGGCATCGCACTCAAGATTTATACTTACTATTTTTAGTAAGGCAGTTGATGCACAGTGGATACAATGGTTAACTCCCAGGTTCAGACATAATTGAGAAATAATGATTATTTGTGGAGTTATGTTATTTAATTATTAATAAAGTGATTACTTTATTAATAATTAATTATAAGGTGCAATTATAAAGTTTTAAATTCACTTTATGTCTGATGGGGCCATGACCCGCCATGACCCTCAAAAGGTCACTTAAAGTACATTAAATATTATTATTTAATGAGCGCCCATTTATTAAGGTGAAAGGCAAATATTGAATATCATTTTAAATAATTAAAAGGAGACTTCTAGAAGGGATCAACCAAATTGGAGAATTATATATATGCCATCGAAAAGTAAATGAAGGCATCATTGGATCATTTTACATATTGGATTTGTGCTTTTGGAGAGCTTGGCTCTTAAGGATGGAAACCTAGGGTTTTCAAAACTTTTGATCAGTGGGAACGACAACTCTCATTGGTTGGCATAACTGAGGCTGTGAGAGATCAGTTGAAGGGTTGCCCGTGGATTGGCTTCATCCAGAAGTCAACATTGTGCTTCATCAGATTTGTAGGAGAGATTTGGAATAAGGGTTTCAACATCTTTCAAGTTCAGAAGATTGTTTCCGAGTATCTTCTTTGTAAAGCTTTCAGAAATAATGCAATATCAATAAAGCTTTGATTTCTAGCATTTATCAATGTTTCCAATTGTATATCTTTGCATGTTATGCTTCAAAAAAAATTAATTTCTTGCATGCATATTTTCTTGCCTGGTAATAATTGAGAAAATACATAAAATTACAAACCCTAGTCAGTTTTAGAGGTTAGAGACGGACAGGTGTCTTACAGTGGTATCAGAGCCTGAATCTTGCCATCCTGTGTTGGTTTATAATTCAGTTTATTAGAGTTTATAGTCTTGCAAAGATAAATCAATTGTAATTTCCAGGGTTGAGAATATTTTCAGAGTGGGGTTTGTTGAAAATTTTACGGCATCCTTCCTCTAGCTGGGTGCGGGCATAATTATTAGTAGCGATTGATATCAAAAGAAGAATAAATAGGATAAGACAAAGGGCCCGATAGGAGAAGTTTGTATTTTTTCATGAGGCTGATATAATATGGAGCGGATTATTTCTTGAAGACTTCGGCCAAAGAAATATTGGAAGGCGTTTCATTTTTCAATTGGTGTTAGAAAGGATAAAATAGTTTTGAGTTGAATATTCCTGTCATAGCAAATATTTAAATCGATTTCTTATTTGTGAAATCGTGGTCAGCATTGAGGACACAATTTACTGAGGAAAGAGAAGGGACGAACGATTTGGAATTTGTGGTTAAGACAAAAACACAAATCTTCATCAAATCAATTGATACCTAGTGGACTTCCATTGTATTGGCGTGTATCTTTGAAAGGTTGATATTCGACGTCAAGCTGGTTTGTATTTTGTATTCTACGGTCGCCACCTTGCTAGGAAAGACAGATGACAAACGTCTTCAGCTGTTGGGAGCAGCTAGTGAGAGAAAGACAAATCCAGTCATTCAAAGTGCCACGCATGCAGTCAAGGGGATTGCACTTTTATCGGGAGCTGCTTCTAAAAAGTTATTGAATCTTCCAGAATAGACAAAATTGGTGATCCCTTTTCCAGCGTATGATTAAAGAAGATCGCCGCATATTTCCAGACGAATCTACATGCGATTGGGAAGTTTTCTGTTGACTTTGTGGCAGGGTCGGGCGATTCCTACTGGGCCAGCGTATGACTTTAAAGGGTGGCGTGATTCTTTTAAAGTCACCAGTATGGCAGATAAAGATAAATAGATAAGATAAATAGCAGCCGCTAGGTATTTAAAAAGGACGAAAGCACAATACGTGAGGTGAGTTGCTGTATATTTAAGCAATTATTGGGAGGAGCTTGCTTAGCAGTTTAGACAAAAGAGTCGGAAAAATAAAGACTTCAGGCCATCAAGGAGATACAACGCACAGAGGAAATTGATTAATTAAAGTGGACACATGTCAGATTTAAGGTAAATACGGCTTATGAGGAATTTATAGCAGGCCTTGCTGTAGCCGCACTTTAAAAAAGATAAATAAGGCAAAATCAGATCGAGCCTATGATGGAGACATTCAATTCTGCTGAGAAGGATACTAGGTTCCATTGAATTGCATTTGGAATTGTATTTTCTCTTTCCTTCAACAATCATTAATCCTGATCAATTATTACTGTCACTGTATTTTCCGAACTGAGTCTATCAGTCTGATATAAAAAAAAAATCATTGCCATGAGGATAAGCAATTTTGATTATTGTAATGACTCAGCCTTGAAATAGAAATATAGTGTAGTTTGGAGTTTGACAGTTTATTTATGACGTGTTTGTCAAAATGTTAACTTGAAGTGAATGCCCAGTTGCATGTGTCTCACAGTCAATTTATGATTAGAAATCAGAGAATGCTGCATTTGCATATCTATTGTTATTTTTAGTCGAGCTTGCACATTTAGATAAGCTGTTGAAAGCAGTGTTCTGTTCAGTGAATAAATATCTTGCATTTGAGTGACCAACACTCTTTATAAACAGTTTCATTGTTTCCAACACAAATTTAAAAAAAATGAGTTCCAGCAGTGGAGAAATAATGGATTTAGGGGATGGTAAATGGTTAGCTAGAATGCTTTATAAACAGGGTGAAAAACTTGGTAAACCATCACAATCCAGATATGATACATTGTGTATTTTGAGTAGGATGGAAGAAATTTTAAGTTATGTAGAACAATCACCTTCAACATTGCTTCAGATAGCGTTGGTTCCTGCAGTGGAAGCTTTGAGAGGGCATAGGTACTTGAGACACAATAACAGTGAAGTTAGGCTCATGGTTGCCCTTTGCATCAGTCAATTTTTGAGGATCACAGCCCCTCAAGTTACTTATGGTGCGAACCTCATGGGTGAGGTGTTTCAACTGATTATTGACAGTATGGTTGGGATTGATGACATTGGTAGTCCTACATTTAGATCATTGAGATCATGCGTTGGCATGCTTGATTATGATTAGCATGATCATGTGTTGCAGTTATTTAGACTCTTTGTAGAGTCCATTAGTTTAGGGCATGACAGGTGTATACAGGACTACATGAAAGATATCATGACTTACATTGTTGATAATATTGATAGCATATCTCAGCCCATTATGACACTTCTCCTAACAGTTCGCAAGCGAGAAAAATTGACATCTCCAGCCGCTTATGTGTTACTATGCAGTGTCTTTGATCAATGCAAAGACAAGTTGGAACCTTGTTTGGTTGAGGAGCCTATGCAGGATAATAAGGTGAAATTTGAGGAGAAAGTGGACATTATTAGAGCTCGGGATGATGTCATCAATCATGACAGCAAGTCTGATTTTCATGACAGCGGGAAGGAAATTTTGCATCAGCATGAGACTAAAATAATTACACATGTGCAAGATGCTACAATGGGGTTGTCACATGAAAGTACTCAAGAATTGGGTACTAGTGATACATTGCATTTTGTGGATTCATGTCATAGTGAAATTGAATTTCCATGTCAGACCTTAGGAAACAAGCTAGAAGGTTCAGATGTTGACACAAAATCCCAGGATCGTGAGTTGGATGGTGATACGGTTACATTGGAAATGGAAGTTGGTGAAGATATTGTCACATCAGCAGCTTCTACCTCGCCAGTTGAGCCATCCTATGAGGTACATAGCAGCAGTACCTTAGATGTTGAGGTGTGCATGGATGAAAGCACACATGATGTTGCTTATCGTGAGGAGAGTGATGTTAATACAACCTCTTATCACAGTGCAGACTTTGTTTCAGAGAACCTGCATAGGAGTCTTGAGTTTCAGAGATCTCATCGTTTGGTTGGGCAACTTAAGGTCAATGATAACATGACTGCTTCAGCTTTAGAGCATTTTGATGTTGCTGGACAGATGTTAGCTACGTATGGATGGGGTACTCCTATGTCGGATGAGCACGGTGATAGTAGCCTTTCCCTTGCAAAATTCCATGCATTACAAGAAGCCATTAGGATGATGAAACAAAATTATTTGCAGTTACTAGCTGATAGGGATTATCTTTTCGAGTGGGATTGCACTTGCTACAATGCATTGAAAGGGAAGGAAGAGGAGGTTGACGAGCTCACTCATGAGCTTGAGGTGACTACAGACTCATTGCAGAGCGCCTAGTTGGCCCTTCAGGAGTCACAGTCACGGTTGGAGGAACTTACTGTGGAATTGAGTTTGGCACAGTCTTCACCAGTTGCAGTTACAGTACAGTTTCCTCCAATGGCAGTTGGCATGATTTGACATCCACGAGTTATAGGGAGGATGTGGTAACATCCATTCCGGATACAGGGGCAGTTGACTTAGTTGAGCTGAGTACTTTGATTAAGAGCAGCAGAGAACCACATGTTACATCAGGTTCTCCTATGGTCAGTACTATGACAGATGATGTAGGTTCGATAGCTAATAGCTCTTGTGTGGCTGTGGTGGATTCGCCAGAGAGTTGTGTGTTAGTACATGACATTACTCCATTTTCACAGGGGACTCACAGAGTATCATCTGGTTGGGAGTATGGCTCTCATGCTGATTTGTTTCCATCTCTTGGAAGCAAATCTGTTATTTCAGCTCATGCAGTTGATTTTGGACGCCAGCTTGTTGTGTTTCAGAGTCAGAGTGATCAGCTGCTTGATTCGAGTATTGCTAGTGATGAGCCATTGATCGAGGTTGGAGTGTTCTATCGCAACTACACAGTGAGGAGCGTTCATCACTTTGCTTTTGATCCACACACGGAGGACTCGATGATGCATCGGTGTGGATTGGTTTCGGGGTATTCACCATCTTCATTTGAGGGGGATTACTTGCAGAGTCAGCACATCCATCGGAGTCTAGCAGAGGATGGAGATGTTTGTTGTGATACAGACACTTTCAGATGTTCCTATCTCCATAGTGTGAATGGATGTGTATATAGATTATATTGGGATCCAGGTGGTGACAAAGTTAGTGTTGCAGTTTGGATGGGTCCCATGGGGTTACTTCACCATTTTCAGCATGGGGAAGTTGAGATCAGTTTTGCACATAGGAAGTCAGAGGGTATTAGACATGGCAAACTTCTATTCTGGGTTTGGGATACAGGGATAGCTTGTGCAGTTGTGTTTTTGCTGATGCTACAGGAGACAGTTAGAGATATATGGGACACTTCACAGTTCTTCTTTTGGGCCTTCCGAGGAGTTTGGTTTCTTTGTAGTAGAGATTGCTTGAGGACAAGCAATTTTAGGGAGGGCGGACTGTAATGTCCCCATTTTTTGCGAGCATTAGAATTCAAAGGATTAGCCTATCAATTGACTCTCGTAGGCTAGTGTGGTGGATTAGAGGGTTCATTTGGGAGTTATGGAGCTCTTCAGGTGGCAGTTGTTAGTGTTCACTTCTCCAAATCCTTATATTCTGAGGCATTAATATTCAGAGGTCTCTGGTTCAGTTTTGAGGGA
The DNA here is from genome assembly GCA_007258455.2 of Sequoia sempervirens. Classification (NCBI taxonomy): domain Eukaryota; kingdom Viridiplantae; phylum Streptophyta; class Pinopsida; order Cupressales; family Cupressaceae; genus Sequoia; species Sequoia sempervirens. The sequence goes on along the minus strand of VDFB02000015.1, from coordinate 48,663,769 downwards.
CTTACTATTTATAGTAAGTCGGTGGATGTTACAAAGGGACCCTTACTATTTTTAATAAGGCAGTTGATGCACAGTGGATACAATGGTTAACTCCCAGGTTCAGACATAATTGAGAAATAATGATTATTTGTGGAGTTATGTTATTTAATTATTAATAAAGTGATTACTTTATTAATAATTAATTATAAGGTGCAATTATAAAGTTTTAAATTCACTTTATGTCTGATGGGGCCATGACCCGCCATGACCCTCAAAAGGTCACTTAAAGTACATTAAATATTATTATTTAATGAGTGCCCATTTATTAAGGTGAAAGGCAAATATTGAATATCATTTTAAATAATTAAAAGGAGACTTCTAGAAGGGATCAACCAAATTGGAGAATTATATATATGCCATCGAAAAGTAAATGAAGGCATCATTGGATCATTTTACATATTGGATTTGTGCTTTTGGAGAGCTTGGCTCTTAAGGATGGAAACCTAGGGTTTTCAGAACTTTTGATCAGTGGGAACGACAACTCTCATTGGTTGGCATAACTGAGGCTGTGAGAGATCAGTTGAAGGGTTGCCCGTGGATTGGCTTCATCCAGAAGTCAACATTGTGCTTCATCAGATTTGCAGGAGAGATTTGGAATAAGGGTTTCAGCATCTTTCAAGTTCAGAAGATTGTTTCCGGGTATCTTCTTTGTAAAGCTTTCAGAAATAATGCAATATCAATAAAGCTTTGATTTCTAGCATTTATCAATGTTTCCAGTTGTATATCTTTGCATGTTATGCTTCAAAAATTATTAATTTCTTGCATGCATATTTTCTTGCCTGGTAATAATTGAGAAAATACATAAAATTACAAACCCTAGTCAGTTTTCAAAAGTTAGAGACAGACAGGTCTCTTACACTCAGGAAGAAATTCGCCTCTGCTCAAGCTGGATGAATGGAATAAGGCGCCAAACTTGAATAAATAGAGCAAATTCGCACCATAATGGTGCCATTGCAAGAATAGAACCCTGATAACAAAAGAAGTGTTCTGATCGGACCCCCTCTAGCTCAATTGGCACTGACTCGAAGTCTCAAAAAATAAATAATATTAAAATATCCAGTTCCTCTTTACATGCGAATTTGCAATTTAATATTACAAAGGGTGTCAATATTGAAATAGTGAAGAAAATTGCCCATTTAATGCTTGTATGCAAAAAGTTGAATTCAATATTATTTTAATAGGTTAACTAAAATCTCAGCATCTAGATGAACTCAGAAAAATTTACTAATTCCGAAAAGTCCAAATTTGACTCTCCAGGCGTCCATTTGCAAAAGTTGAGAGCTCTTATTTCTGGATGCTTGAGTGATGCTGTGACTGAGCTGAGATATCCATCGCAAAGCTTGCAGAGCAAAGATGAAATGTCTGCTGGGAGTTGCAATTGCTAAAAACAACGTTTGATGCCTCAAAAACTTAGGCGCCTTTGATTAAATTGATGCAAGGTCTCCAGACTTGGTTGTTTCTCCGTTTCACCATCTAACGCTTCGAACTGCTGCTGCCGGTGAATGATGACCCTTGCTGACTAGATGATAGGTTCATTGCGTGACTGGAAGAATTCCGCAACCAACGACTATATGTAAGACATTTGAAAGCTGCATTAGGAACCCCAAAAGCAAGGGTGCCCCTAGCCTGTGAAGGCACAATCACTAATTTGACAAAAGTGTAACTTTCATCTAGACGCCATACTTTGACCCCTGACACCGGGAGCTGGAGCGCTCTGATTTGTGCACCGACAATCCCTCTTCGTAGCTAGAAGTATTGAGAAGAGATGTCTCTGGAGGTGACGAAGCGAGAAAACTGCTTTTAAGACTTGGAAAAGAAGGGCGCCTTTTACAAGGGAGTGTGTATTTCCCACACTTAGCCATTTTTCTGGTTGTCTGATTTCTTCAGCACTCTACATTGACCCTTCACGTATGGGTGTTTGACAAATCCCAAGGGCTGACAGCTGGACTCATTGGATAGTTGGGAGAATTCCGCACAAGTCTCGTGAAGACTGTGACTGCAAAAGACCCCATCTGTCGGGCCTAAAGGCTAGGCACCCCTGGCCTATAGAGGTACAAGTGTGTATTTCCTACGTTTTCCACCCTCTGTTTTATGTGCTTGGTAGAACCTCTGTGACGATCACTTAGCATGTCGGATCATCTCACGAACTGGTGCGTTGTGGAGCTGAACTGAATTAGAAAAGATCCCCCGGAAATAGATTTTGTAGATTCATCCATGTGATGTGTAACCTCCTCGTACCTTCAGTTTCTGACTTCAATTGTTGGAGTTTTGCAACTCGGATAACCTCGCTTGATAGCTCGTTGGAAAGCTGGACTAATTCTGAAGAGATTGAATGTGTTTGCAAGCGAAAGCAACCAAATCTAAGCCTTCAAAAAGAAGGGCGCCCTTGGGCTACAAGGGCGCAAATTTGCTTTCTGCAAAATGTCTTCATCTGTTTCTGCCTCCGTAAACACTGTTTTGGCCACTGAATTGACCTTGTAGGAGTATAATTCTGTCGTAAAACACTTATCCATCATAACATGTCTTGCTTTGAATCCCAGGTTCAAGTTTTGACCTCCAGGTACTGACCAATTGCTGTTGACGACTGTCATGACACTGACCAAAGTCCATACTTGACTTGCCCAAAAATTGTATTTTGACATCATTTTAACAAGGTTTAGACTCTTTTAAGCAAAATACCTTAATGAAGCAAAAAAATTGGTTTGGGTACAACACTCCCTCAAGAAGGAGGGTTTTCCCAAGGTATATGCTGTGTTAAATTGTTTGAAATTGTTCTACTTCTGCTTATTTAATTTCTGATCCTAAAATTAACATGGTATCAGAGCGAGTTTAAGCAAGATCGTGATCAGATTTATATAAGCAGCATTATCTTCCTCTCTTTTCTCATGTTAGTGTGTCTATCTTAAACTACAAAAATGGTGAACGGACTCAAGGTTGAAGATAGACTCGATAGTGCCTCTAACTTCACCTCTTGGAAGTTTAGAGTTCTTATTGGATTGGAAGAAAATGATATTCTCGAGTTCGTGGAGAGCGAGGTACCTGAACCTTCCGATGAGACTGAGAAGACACAATGGAGGAAGAATGGCACAAAGGCCAAGAAGATATTGATTGATTTTGTGAAGGATCACCTTGTGCCTATTATCTACAAGTTGAAGACTGCTAGAGAAATGTTCAAGATTTTGGAGGGATTATATGAGATCAATAACACTAGCAGAGCTCTTGCATTGAGGCAACAACTTCATCACATCAAGATGGTGAAAGGAGATTCAATCATCTCCTTCTTTATGAAGATCACTGAGTTGAATGATCAACTCTATGCCATTGGAGACATAATTGATGATCGAGACTTAGTCATGTTGGCGCTTAACGGTCTTCCTCAATCTTGGGAGCCTTTTATCCAAGGTATCAGTGGAAGATCTAAGCTACCTATGTTTGATCGTCTTAGAGCAGATTGCATTCAAGAGGAATCTAGGTTGGCAGCAAGGGGTAATGGACAAAGTTCTCACAGTGAAGACAATCATGTTCTTGCTGCTCAAACTTCAAAGAGGAAAGGAAGAGAAGGGAGAAAAGGTAATTTCAAGAGGAATAGAGACAAGAAATCAGATGCTGCTCTTGAATCAAAGAAGAAGAAGGATCTTTCCCATATTCAGTGCTTTAGATGTGACAAGTATGGTCACTATGCTAGAGATTGTGCAACAAGACCAAAGTAGCATGCTTCTACTGCGGATGTGGATGATGTCTCTCCTCAGAAGGAATCAAGAGATAACTCAAGTGGATTTCTATTTATCTCTGCCCTATTAAGCAATGTTCCAACCGATAGTAGCACATGGTTGATTGATAGTGGCGCTTCTCAACACATTACAGGGTATAGAGAGCATCTTTCAGATTTGGTGGAGAGAGAAACCAACATTCAAGTAATAATTGGAGATGATGCATGCTATTCAGTGAAAGGTGTTGGAGCCACCTCTCTTCACCTAGATTCCGACATCCCTCTTCATTTGAGTGATGTCTTGTTCCTACTAGGTATCGAGAGGAACCTTGTATGAATATAGACTTTGGAGGACAAAGGATATCAAGTTGCATTTTCTGAGGGAAAAGTTCTTGCTTGGCCAAAGAACTCTAGCATCAAGACAGACCGAATGATTGGTGTTCGGCAAGAGAGTCTATATAGACTTTCCGTTCGTCCAATTCAAGCATTGTTGCATGATTCCACCAATTCAAGCGAGTTTTGGCATAGGAGGCTTGCTCACCTTCACTTCAGAGCTTTTCCATCCATGGAGAAGATGGTTACTGGCCTTCCGAAACTCAGTTAGGAGCATGATGGTACTTGCAGAGGATGTGCATTGGGTAAGAATACTAAAGGTCCTTTCCATAGTTGTGAAAGTAGATCAAAATGTATTCTAGATCTTGTTCATTCTGATTTGTGTGGTCCAATGTCTGTTGCATCTTTGAGTGGTTTTTGGTATTATGTAATTTTCGTTGATGACTACTCTAGAAAGACTTGGATTTATTTCTTGAAGTCTAAGGAATCTGAAGAAGTACTTGAGAAATTCAAAGAATTTAAGGCTCAAGTAGAGAATTTGTCCGGAAAGAGGATCAAAGTCCTGAGATCTGATAACGGAGGAGAATACACCTCTGGAGGCTTTTGTAACTTTTGTATTGAGGCAGGGATTAAGAGGGATTTTTGTGTTCCTTACAATCCACAACAAAATGGAGTTGCAGAAAGGAAGAATAGACCCATAGTTGAGGCAGGCAAAGCTATGATCCATGATCAAGACTTGCAAACCTTCCTTTGGGCAGAAGCATCCAAAACTGCAGTGTATGTGTAGAATCGAAGCCCTCATTGTATTTTGGAAAATATGACTCCTAAAGAAGCCTTCACAGGAGTGAAGCTTGAGGTTAGTCACTTGAGAATCTTTGGTTGTCCTGTTTATATTTATGTGCCTAAAGATAAGAGAACTAAGTTAGAACCATCTAGCAAGAAAGGAATATTTGTGGGTTACAGTGAGTCCTCAAAAGCTTACAGGATTTACATTCCAGGACAGAAATAGATAAAGATCAGCAGGGATGTCTCTTTTGAAGATGTTACATTCAAAAGATCTAAAGGTTCATACATGGAGGTAGATAATGAAGACTAGGAGATTCCTCAGGACATGGACGTTGATCATACTCCTGAGATTCAGAGGGAGTCTACTGAACCAGAAGAGGATTTTGATCTAGTTGAGCCTTTGGAACCAACTGATGGACCAATAGATATTGTAATAGGTCGAAAGAGACCTCTATGGGCTAGGCAAACTATGCAGAAGGCAGAAAAGTTTGCAGCTCCTAGAGGCACATTCAGAGGAAGCAAAAGACCACAAAAGTTTCCAGGCTATGTAGCATTAATGAGTCATATCATTGAATTTGAGCTTTCCAGTGTTGAGGAAGCATCAAGTCAGCAAGTATGGAGAGATGCTATGGCTGAAGAATATCAATCTATTATCAAGAATGATGTTTGGGATATTGTACCAAGACCTGAAGGGAAATCAGTTGTATCTTCTAAATGGATTTTCAAGATCAAGCATGTAGCTGATGGAAGCATTGAGAAGTACAAAGCTAGATTTGTGGCTAGAGGATTCTCTCAGAAAGAGGGAATAGATTATGAAGAAACCTTTGCTCCAGTTGCTCGTTATACATCCATCAAGACCATTATTGCTATTGCAGTAGCAAAGGGATGGAAGCTACATCAGATGGATGTGAAGACAACATTCCTTAATGGCGTGATTGAAGAAGAAGTATACATTGAGCAACCTGATGGCTTTGTGATTCATGGGAAGGAGTCTCATGTTTGTAGATTGAAGAAGGCTTTGTATGGTCTTAAGTAGGCTCCTCGTGCTTGGTATGAGAGGATTGATCGATACTTGATGAGCTTGGGCTTCTCCAAGAATGATGCTGATTCAAATCTCTACTTCAAGGTAGTTGATGGTGAGGCTTTAATCTTGGTTCTTTATGTTGATAATCTATTTCTTACTGGAGAAGAATATCTCATTATCAAATGCAAGAAGGAGTTAGCTTCTGAATTCGAGATGAAGGATCTAGGATTTATGCATTACTTTCTAGGATTGGAAGTGTGGCAGAGACCCAATGAGATTATTCCGAGTCAAGGGAAATATACTATAGATATCTTGAAGAGATTTGGGATGATGGATTGCAAATCTATGTCTACATTGATGGAAACTAATTTGAAGAAGTTAAGTGAGTCTGCAGCTATTTCAGATCTGGTAGATCCTACTATGTACAGGCAGTTGATTGGATTGTTGATGTATCTAGTCAATACTAGACCGATATTTGCTATGCAATGAGTGCACTCAGTCAGTTCATGTGTGAACCAAGGCAAATTCATCTAGTTGTAGCGAAGCATATCTAGAGATACTTGCGTGGTACAATTGGATATTGCTTGAAATATACTTCCAGTGTAGACCTAAAGCTGCAAGGGTATTTTGATTTTGATTGGGCCGAGAGTGTAGCTGATCGGAAGAGCACCTTTGGATGTTGCTTTAGCTTGGGGTCTGCGATGATTTCTTGGTGTAGTAGGAAGCAATCTTCAGTGGCACTAAGCACTGCAGAGGCCGAGTATATTGTAGCATGTGTAGCAGCTCGAGAAGCAGTGTGGCTTCAAAAGCTCCTTGCAGGTTTGTTTGGACAATCATTGGAGCCGACTATTATTCATTGTGATAATCAAAGCTATCTAAAGCTATCTGTTAATCCAGTGTTTCATGACAAAACAAAACATGTTGAGATCAAATACCATTATATCAGAGATATGGTACTGAGGAAAGCTATTCAGTTGAGATATATTTGCATTGATGATCAAACGGTTGATATTCTCACCAAGCCTCTTTCTAGAGTAAAGTTTGTGCACTTTCGAGACAAGCTTGGAGTTGTGGAGAATGAAGCCCTAGTTGAGAGGGAGACTCAACATCAGTGATCGTTTGTGATTTGCTATAATGCATCTTTCTCTGTGACAGAGAAATTTGAGGTGAAAGCCCTTGTTAATGCATCTTTCTTTGTGACGGAGAAATTTGAGGTGAAAGCCCTTGTTCCACCCTCTGGGAGTAGCCATGGTGGATGTCATGTTGAGAGACTCCATGACAACATCACATTGAGAGATTCCGTGATGATTCCCTTGTACTTGTGTTTATCCACCCTTTGGGAGTAGCCATGGTGGACATCATGTTGAGAGACTCCATGATGACATCACGTTGAGAGACTCCATGATGACATCACGTTGAGTGACTCCGTGATGGGCACTTGTGCACATGTTCCCTTCAACACATGGGAGTAGCCATGGTGGACGTCATGTTGAGTGACTCCATGATGATATCACATTGAGTGACTCCGTGATGAGTTCATTTCCACAAATGGGTGTAGCCATTGTGGGTGTCATGTTGAGAGACTCCATGACATGGATATCTGGAAAGATATCTCCCTAGCTAAGAGGGAGTGTTGATGTTATTTGATAGCGGCGGGAGATTCTTTCTCTCATAAATAAATGTGTGAATGAGGCCGATTATTGGAGAAAGTCGTCTCATTTAATGTATTAATTTATATTTTATTTTTTTGTGTCTAAGCCGACTTAAATCTAAAAGTCCGCCACCCTTGATAGGTCATCTCACTTGAAACAAGCCGACTCTTCACCAAGAGTCACCTTGATGGGTTTAAATACAAGTCGTCTCTCCTTCATTTGAAATTCATTCAAGACAAAGACAAGTTCGCATCTATTCTGAAAAGTGTGTGGCATCTACAGCAGTTCGATTTATTGTTTCAAGAGATCGACATTGTGAGCAGTTGCTATTTCCATCTAGAGAGAGGTGCTGTTGATATTGCATCATATTGGTCTTGTATTTGACCACATTGTAAAAGTGAATTGCTGCAATTTTATCAATATATAAGTGATATATTGTTGCTGGGTTTTTCTCCCTCAAGGAGGAGGGTTTTCCCTGGGTATATGCTGTGTTAAATTGTTCGGAATTGTTCTACTTCTGCTTATTTAATTTCTGATCCTAAAATTAACACTTGGAATCGCACTAGTGTTTGACAATTTTAGACACCTTAAACCTTGGTGGACCTTCTTCCTCACTCCACCACCCTTTCTTAATGCTTAGGCAGAACTTTGAGGTGGTTTTGCCATTGGAAAAGTATGCTTCTTCTACAACTTGCCTTTAGATTTGGCCTTAGAGTAGATTTGTGCTGATGTTGCCAGTTGAATGGCATGTTGAAGAAGTCTACCTAGCCATTCACCAATCTTGACTTTAGATCCAAGTCTTTGCCATTTCCCTCTTGTCTTCCACAATAAAGGGACCAACAATGAGAAACCTTTTCATCTTTCACTTGGAATAGTTCAACCTTGGGAAATCTGCAACAAATGTTAGTTGAAAAACTAAACCATGACTAGACAACTTTGCAACATGATAGGGGAAGAACTCAGTTGACATTGATTAACATAGGAAGGAAGACCTGATTTATGATTACAAATTGATGAAAGGCAATACAAAAGCCAAGTTTCATATGGGTCCCAACACCTAGTAAAGCACCTGTCCCTAATCCAAAAAGAACCCACCAAAAGCGATGTTATTTGGTTTGACATTTGATTTCTTTTATTTTATGAATGTGGAAAATGTACGATGTTCACTTTGTAACTTTTTCTATTGGTTTCAAGAGCAACTCTAAAGGCCTTTATGTCAATCAAGGCCCTTATGTTGGCATGAAGACGTGCATTTGCATCACATATATATACATATATAATATAGATTTAATATTTATGTTGCCACTATATCCATTAAATCTGATCTGATAGTTGAGTTATCACTATGCATCTATACATTGCAAGTGAAGTGAAAAAAAAGAGAGAGGTTTACAGATCCTATTCTTATTGTATTGTAAATAATAGAGATCTGTATAGATTTATTTGATAGTGTGGTCTTCTATTACTTTGTACTAAATATACGCTACAGAGTGTAGAGTCTGGACTACAACGGGCCACCTTGTTCTTATTTTCGTTAACAAATCAATTTTTTTTGATAGACATACGGTCAAATATTGGGCCTTGCTTCCTTTCAATAGTTAAAACATTTCAATCCAAAATCCGGCAAGTAGAATGAAATTATGATATGGTAACAAAAACTGGTCAACTTCCATGGTTTGATATTAAAGATTTCATATAACTGCAACTATCAAATCTTCCGAAGAACTATGGCTAGTTTTATGGCTGGAAATTACTAAAGATAGCTCAGCATAACTAAGAACAACAAAATGAAGGGTCTATACTTAGATAACTATGACAAGGAAAGGATCACTGTTGATGGGAAGTTAAATAAAACCACTCTAAGGGAGAGGGTCAATTTCTATGAAGAGACTTGTGATGGAGTCCTTGATCCCTTAGCTAAGGACCAAAATCTAACATACTTTCATGCTAACTCCAAGTACAATGGAAGTCCTCATAGCTATAACTGTCGGAGTTTGATAGGGGTCAAGCTACACCGCTTCTTTGCTTCTTTTTTTAATTCTGTACACTTGTTCCTCTATTTGATATGCTGTGGCATGGCTAGTCTTTTGTTCCACATTCCTTCCCATGTGTGCTCAAGTCCTCAACCCAAAGCCTTGTTGACCAATGTCGCTTGGTTGACCAACTGAGCTACCTCAAGTTACCATTTCATGTTGGCTAGTAGCCTAGCTAGCTATAATATTACAAGGCCCTCCGTCAGATCCATCAACTTAAAGGTCCTTTCTATCTAATCCAACAATAGCACCATACATAACACTTGCCTCTCAAAATTTTGAAATGAATTTATTTGTTATGTCCATGAATTCAAATTTGATGTCAATTGAGGCCAAAACTTAGGTACCATATGAATCAAAATCATATTGCTAAAATAGGGCATAAGGTCTTCTAAAGGTTTCTTTTCCAAAATGCATTCTTATAGTAGGCTTCTAAGGAATTTATATGGGATGATCCTTCCTAAATTTTGAACAAAGTTCTCCTTCCAATACCCTTCACATTGCTTAAGGTTTCTTTTCCAAAATACATTCTTAGAGTAGGCTTCGGAGGAATTTATATGGGATGATCCATCCTAAATCTTGAGCAAAGTTTGTTAGAGTAAAATATGAAAATCACCTAATTGATTAATTAATTAGGTCCCCCTTTTACTTTATTACACTTGAGCAAAACTTGGGAGTGCTTTTCTATTTTTAGGTCATGTCCTTTTTTGTCTCATAGCATAGGATGAGGACAAATGCCATGATCTAATTGAATCCTTGCCTAGGGTTTCATTTAGGGTTGCTTTTTTCTTTTTCCTTATTATAAGGATTCATTATTGTTCATTATAATCATAGAATCATTCGATATAGAAGCTCAATCATGGATTCCTTTTGGATCAATTTGATTCTTATGGTCGCATAGTACACTATCTTCTTTTTCTCTCTTCATGTGATAGGTGTTTTGGTTGTAGGTGATTTCTGGGAGCTATGGGGTTCAACAATCAACTCCAACAAAGTTCTCTTTCCAATACCCTTCACATTGCTTAATTCAAAGAGATGGAAAGTGGTTTTTGGGCCTCAAGGAATTCCTTAATAGCATCATGGCTTTAGAAGAGGAAGTGTGACCCCATTTTGATCGCAAAGTTTGCAACTGTGCCACCAAGTTCTTCCATTGTATTTCCTTATCTAGATGTTGTGGATGACCATGAGTTGCAGAGGAAGCTATAGCCACTTTGCAGCACTAAAGGGCCTCCTTGACAATGCTATTAAGCTTATTGATACAAAGAGAGTTGAGAGAAAAAACAAAGGCCTAAGTAGCATCTAAAAACACACAACTATGGTCAAGAAATAATGTGGAAATGCTCTAGGCGGGCCTTAAAATAGAAATCATGCTAACCAGCCTATAATCACTTTCCTTGTTGATCTAAAAAGGCCATTTACTTAAAGTCAGGGAATGTGTGCCTCAAGAATATTCTTTCCATTTATTTATTTATATCAGATATAGGAAGCCAAAACTAATCATAATAAAATTTATGGGGTTAGATATCACTCACAATTTGTTCACTTTAACTTGATAAACAATGCTTGTGCTCACAAGTGAGCAGCTTTAGATACAAAGGGAGTAAAACAATCCCAAAGTTTGTAAGAAAATCATCTGTTTGCATTGTTTCCCCGGCACCGATAGATGAACTTAAATTTTTCAGATTGTTCCAGGATGGTGAATGCTTTCTCATGGTTGCTTGGAAGGAACTATCATGGGATCTTTCCATATTTCTTTGTTAGTAATGGATTAGGAGTCCTCTTGACCTCAAGGATATTGAAGCTCCTCTGTACGGCACATCTGAGTCCAAGGACTAGAGCCTTTGTCTCCATTTGCTATCAGAAGCTTTGTGTAGGCCAATAGAATATGAAACTAGAAAATAGCTTTTGTTTTCCTGATAGGTGACTTTCTCAAGCCAATCTTAGATTCCCTTTGGTGGTCCCATGAGAATTAAGTTTCAATTTTCACCCATTCAGAACTCAGGGCTATCCACCTGTATACCTCCCAGAATAGAGAATTATATGGATCTCATTAACAGGGAAAGGTGTTTGAATTTAGGCTACTTCCTAAGAATATCTTTGTCAAAGGCTGTGCAAGGCTTCTTCTTGTTCTGAATTTTTGACTTGACAAGCTTGGAGACCTTGACAGACCCTATTCATCCCAGTGCTCCTCCATAAAGTCACAGGCCCCAAGACCCCCCAGATTTAGAATTGTGTTGGTCAGAATGGACAGGGTGGGGGAGCAGGGGGTATGTTCCCGCCCATAATTTGGTCTAGAAAATTCTGGATGTGAATCCTTTATGAGAGAAGGCTCTGAAATCAATTTTTTATGAAAACTAAACAGATTAAGATGCATTCTCTTCTAACTGTTATTAAGGTGAATCTTTTAATTCACACTTGCTTCTTCAGGAGTTTTATTCAGGTTGATGAATACCTTATTTATATGCTGCACTTTATTGTGAGAAATAAACAGTTAGGTGGTATACATGCCAATGAATTTGTGCCAATGAATTTGTGTTCAATTTTTTTAGAAGATAATCCGAAAATAGACTGAATGAATTTAGTAACAATCTCCCAAGATGGTAAATCTGAAAATGTTTTTGTAGTGTGGATGTGCATTAATATGTTGTCTTGAGTTTTTTTAGTGTGCACATATAGATTAATTTTGGATTTGTTTTGCTGTTTAACATTAGGGTGCTAATGGAGTAATAAGAGATGAGACTCTGTTGAAGCTCTCAGTTCCTGTGATGTTTGTCCAGGTGAAATTTTGCATTATCTTGTGTAACTATTTATATCCATTCTGATCAGTGTTTAAGAGTTTAATGCGATGGTAGCAATGCAAGTATGTATGATATTAGCTATTTCCATTGTTAGCATTTGGTTCTACATTAATATAATTAATAACTTTACAACGATACCCTCCTAGAATAGTGAAACCCATTAGTACATTAATTTTTGTGAGACTGTAGAATACATTTCAACTTTATTCCTCATGTACTTTTAGATTACATACCTAAACTTCTATAAATTTTTTCTTGGTGGGGATTTTCATACGTTATTTCTATCTATGTTGTAGTTCTGTCCAAATAGAAGTTCAATAGTAGTGAGTAGACGGTATCATATTATTGCCATCATTTATGTTCATTGCTATTTGTAAGCATTAAAATCGTTGGTGATATGCAGATCAAATTATGATAATAAATTTGTTTGAGTATCCTGTTCTATTTTATATTGAGATCATGTGCCAATTGCTTTGAGAAGCATTTTGTTAGCATTTTATTTTTTTCCTTTTAGAACAACACAAAATGGAACAATGTTTAGGGTAAAGCCTTTTTAAAATTGGAAGAGGAAGCTCCCTTGTAATAAAAAAAATGAATTAAAACCTTTGATATCTAAACTATGGTGATGACTTCTAGCTTTTTATAGTATGTTCAAAATATTCTCTCGGATTTTTGGTATGCAATGCAAATAATAAAAATGCCCAATCTTTTAGTTCTTGGGTATGAGCACAAGGCCACAATAGGTCTTCCACACATACAAGAGAATTTATATTTTATGACCAAAATTAGTGACCTAACTTAGGATAGCTGTACACAAATTTTCTGGCTAAAAATAGACTCTAGAAAGGGTGTGCACAAAATAATTGAATCAGAGGAGACAAATTCTTGTAAATTAAATAATTGAAAGTTGCATACAAAGCTACAACATTCATATTAATGATGACTGCAATACAAATTGTGCAATTAATCACTAACTTTTATTTAATCTACCAACTCATTCACATATGGCAATACACAATTAGCTTGAACAATAGTTTTAACAAGTAGGCATAAAATTACTAGTAGTTAAAAATCTAAGCGCCAAAAGCACTTATTTATAAGTTTTTACAAAATATTTCATGTGTGTGCAATCAATTATTTGTCATATTTTGCATTGAAATGCAATTTGTTGAAAATATATATAGAAATAAGTTAACTAAAGCTTGTTTCCAAAATAGATTGCTTGAAAACCAAACAATCTCTAAATACCAAAATGCCAAAGCTAAATTTTTTGAAAATAAGAAATTTAGAAATAGATTTCTTCTAATGATAGCTAAAAATAGGTTTTTTGAAACATTGATCAGTTCCTTTGATATTTCTGGCTCTGTGATCAGTGCTTTTACCCTTTGAAAATTTTGGAACATCAAAATAATCTACTTTTTTACTTTCTGACTGCCTTGCTTGTAAAATGATCAACTTTTGAAAGGATCTCACCTGCAAAATATCAACAAAAAGAGCAATAATACATGAAAAGAGCACAATGCTCGGAAAATACTTGCAAATATACTTACAGTAATAACAGGAATTGCAGTCCCTTTGAGAGGGAAAACACTTTGAGAGCAAGCCCTATTACAAAATGTGATTCCTAGATGATAATGGATTTATTACAGTAATATATAGTTCTCAAAAAGAGTGAACTGCAAGATACAACCAGTGTGGGATAAATTCGCACAATGTAATATTAACTAAATAACTATATTATGACTATTACAATTTGATTATGATGATTCAGATTTGGGGGGTCCTAACAACTTTTCTCTCTTTAGATTTGAAATTTTTGATGCAAAACCTTGGCTGCTTGCCTTTGATTTTTGTTGGTGATAAATGTTTGTGTTGTATAGTTAAAAGTTAAAACCATATATGTTTTTCCTATTTTAGAAAATTACGAATTAGGTTAGATTAAAAACTTGCAGGGATGTTCTACACAAAGTACCGAAAAAAGGTCTTTTTTCTATCTCAATAACCCAGTTAATTGTATTTATTTTATGAGGAATACACTATTTTTATTTGCTATAGTGGTGTCCTTTTATGGCATTTTTGATATGGCACCTTTATCATATTATCTTCAGAAAAATGATTCTTGTACTTTGACACCACACCTTGAAGTCTTGAAATCTAACGTTTAACCATTTTTCGAAAGCTAAAATTTGCAAGGATGTTGCATATGAATTATCTGAAAATTGCTTTCCATATCTCAAGAACCTAGATCATTGTTTTATTTTATAAGGAAAACATATTTTTCTTTCCAACAATGGTGTTTGTTCATTTATGACTTTTTCCCTCTTTTATTTTTACTTTTTGAATTTTAGATCAAAATTTGAACTTTGGGGGTCAGTTCACTTTTCTAACTTTTTAGATCAAAATCACACTTTTCAACCTCCTTTGCCACTTTTCCACTTTTCACTATATAACTAAAATTGTATTTTTTGACATCCTTTGTTACTTTTGTCATTTTTGACAATTTGGCAAAAATTGTGCAATTCTCTTGATTTTGGCATTTTTTGTTGTTTTTCAAATTTATGCACTTTTCCAACTTTTTACCCCAAAATCACACTTTTTAAATTTTGACCTATTTTGTAACTTTTTCACTTTTAAATTTACAATTATTCACTTCATGAACTTTTTGATCTACTTTGCAGCTTTGCTTTTTTGGCAACTTGCCCAGAATTATGTGATTCGTGCACTTTCACTAGTTTCACCAGCTTCATCACTTTCAACACTTTTGTCACATGGAGTCGAATTGTGTTTACCTCCTTCGCTGTTTTTCTTCCCTTAGCCATTACTTTTTTGCCCTTTTCTAAGTGTCGGAAAGCTCTTGTATCTTGCTATGAGATTACATTGATTTGGTTCCAAAATATTTGAAAACAAGCAAAAGGTGTGAGCATTTCAAAAGGAAGGATTGTATAGAGCAATAGTTTGTTAGTCTTTAAATTTGTGTAAAACAAGGCATAATAGGTGTGCAGTAAAATCATTAGTTGAAATAGAAGGAGAAGTGTAATGACCCGTACTCCAGATCATTCAATTTTTTGAGTTACTTCTTATTGGATTGATACCAATTGTCATCCAATATTAAAGCTAATTGGATTTTCCAGGATTATAATGAAATAAATTATGAATAATGAAGTTTGATTCAAATATTAATTTGAATGGAAATTTGAATATAAAATTTAGTAGCTATTTCTAATTTAAACTTTAAAATCATGCTTTTGATTGTGCAAGAGGCTTAGACCTCTTTATATTGCTGTTTCTGAAATTATCTTTATATTCATGCAATTTATGATGGATGCTATATTTGAAATTGGCTGATTAGTCATGCATCTTCAATTGACTGGAAATGGACTTCCAAGGAGTGCTCAAATCCAGAGTATTTATATATACATATGCGTAGAACTATTCGATGATGATCATTGCTTTGAGACCTGTGCTCCTTTTATACTCCCACTTGGTCTAAGGACATAGCTTTTCATTGCAATCTTTCTTTAAAGGGCATATCTCTTTGTTTTAATTATCTGGTTAATGCTCTTCTAACCGTTGTTTAGGAATAATTAATTTATTAATATTATTCCTCAGATATTAATTGCCCATCTCCCTTCGTTGCTTGTAAACAATGATTAAGGTTCCTCAATATATTATCGCTGCCTTTGACTTGTAATTGTTTTAGCTTTAATTAATTAATTATGCTTTGATCGACCTGGTTGTGTTTCCTTTAAGTAGGATGATCCTTACGTCAAGGTAAAACCTTCATACAAGGTACACGGTTCCTCTATGAAAGCAGCGATAATATTCCTATAGATAGCTATTAAGATGTGGCTCAATAATGCTCATTAACCAATAGATTTGCCGATATCATGGTGGAAGTAATGTGTTTCAAATAAAGACCTGATGCTATTACATCTTCTTGTGTTGACACCCTAATAAGACAAAGGCCTGGTGTAATGTCCCCTTTCTAGTCACCACCAGGAGATGTTTATTTTAGCCTTTATTTATTTGCGGGGGCTAAAAGGTGAAATAAGGGAATAATATATTAGATTAATTATTTGTAAAGTTATCTCAAAATTATCATAAGATGACTTTATAATTAATTAATTTAATATTAAAGTGACTAAAAATAAAAGAATATCAAAAAGTCACTTAAGTGAATAAATAATATTTTATTCTAGAAGCTTCTTGGAGACTCGAAGAGAATTCTTTATAAGGAGCTTATGTCTTTGCATTTGGGCATCTTGGTCTTTGACATCTTTTCTACTACATTGGTGAGTTTGAATGCTTAGCAATTTGCCTGAGGGTTTGAAGACTCTAAGGTGCCGGTTTCGGTTGTGCAATGTCAACCCTAGCTAGAAGGGAGTGAGAGATAATTCAGTCTTTCACATTGTGCCAAAATTTTGTGGCCATTGGCCAAATTTTGGTAGCTGGAAGAAATCGATCCAAAGGAGAAGATAGACAGATTTTGTGGAGTTTCTCAGTCCTTTAGGAAGGACGATTTTGCATTTGGCAGGTTCGATTGGAGGTTAAATTCTGAATCATTTTTCAGTCTTGTTGCAGCAGTAGTGAAGCCCACGATTTTGCTCAGAGAGGCCATATCTTGCAGCAATTTTATATGGGAATTGAGGTGCTCCATTGTGGGAGTCTAGGTGATGATGTTTGGTGAAAAAGACAAGTGTTAGCAGCTGATAATAAATTATTTCTGAGGATTTATTCCAGAACAGGGACGGCTTCTTGAAGGGGTCGATTTGGCTTGGGGAAGTCTTCTCTTAATGTACCAAAGCTGCCACAACTTCATCAAGCTTAGGCGAACATATTTCCAGGTTCTTGCATCTTGTTTAAATCCATTTGCATTGATATATCAGTTGTAGAAGGCGCTGCCTTGTAGCATATTTTAGTTGCATGAGACAAAATTGTAAGCCAAGAGTCTTGGCATTGCATCTGCAGATTGTAATCAGTCAATATACTCAATAAAAGGAGGAATAAGGTTGCATAGCAATTGTTTGTCAAAATGCCAATAGTCATGACTTTACATTTCAGTTATTAGTATGCATGATAAATGTTTGTAAAAATGTCTTCTAGCTGTAGGTGATGATTTGCATTAGTTTCAATCATATATATGCATTTGAAAAATACAAAAAGACTTGCATTGCATCTCTATCACTTGTTAGACAACTTAGCATTCATTTCCAAGCACACTAGCATCATTGGCAATCGTCAAAACAAAAACACAGCAAACTGAAATCCAAAACAGCAAGTACCAAATTTACATGACAGCTGTTTGACGAAATGTCCAAGGCCTGAAAATTGAAAACAAAGTCAGATTGGGCAAGGCTCATTACACCTGGTCGGATCATTGCAGAGAATGATGACTCTTGATATATTCAATTTCAATTAGTTAATATATTTCCGGACCTTTGCTTAAGTATAGACAGTTGTTGAGCATTAGTAATAACATTCTTTGACTCATATTTTAAGTATCGGCTTCTTCCTTCATATATGCGATTGAAATAATCGGTAATCTTCCAAACTCCGTGTTTTGTCCCTAGCAATGCTTTACCAAGGATGAATGATCTCGGTTCATGAAGACAAGTATCGCCTTCGATTTGGTAATAATATTCTTTATTGGATATCCATATTGAAATCTTCATTAACTCCTCCGGATATGCATCGATAATAATCAATTTTCAACGATTCAGATATAGCTGCAGTATTGAGTATGCCTTCGTTACCTGTGGATCAAAGGGGTGGCTTGTAGAATGTTTCCAATCATGGGAATGTCCATCAATTATTAACATATATGCCAAACATTTTATAGTTCTCCCAAATATGGCGCCGTGAATGTCAGAGAGGGCAACGAATAGGACAAACCAAGTAATACTAATGTGCCTGATATTATTATGGAGTCATATGCAGATATCGCTTCATTCTCGTAGAGTTTAGAATTCGGTGGCTCTCAAATTTATATAAAAAATATGTGCAAAGTAAGACAGAGAGGTGCAAATAATTCAACACAAATAATACGGTGCTTCACTCTTTTTTCATTCAATACTTTACATATATATAGGACTTGTATTTCCTATGTTATAGGAAACGTCCTATAACAACTTGTGACTAACAAATAAAGAAACTCCTAAATATATGAGTTGTTAAAACAACTCATAATACAAACCATATTAATTACGTGAGCTATAATAACAACTCACTTTTATTGTAGCACACATTATTATTCTAACCCATGTGAACAATAATTCCCAACAAATTTATACATTGTCTTACATACTTTTGCATATATGCTTACTTGTCTACTATTGCTGACTTGGCACAACAACGACTCATTAATCTAGTCTTTGTCACTATGTGCCGTAGAGGACTCTTAGATGCCTGAATTCATACATATGGTGAATCAAACATTTGGTGAAACCTCCATATTATTCATCATTCACTAGATAAACTTCAGATTAATGAGCAACTACAATCTGACTTCCATGAATTTCAGTGGTGATCGTTCCTCAACATTGATGATGATTATTGATCAAATGCAATCGATCAATAATGAGGATGTTCCAAAGAGCAAATCGAACTGTAAAGGGTTGGGGACATGATAGGAAGCTCTGTATAGATAAAAAACTAACCTACAACTAGACAATATGTACTTGCAATTTACAATCTTTATATTAATTTTTGGGGTGGTTCATGTTCATGTTAAATCAAATGGAAATGTGTATCTTTTTGGTTTTGGCTAGGGTAAAAGACTATAATGCTATTTCAACAATAGGAAAAGGATTTTATGTTTTTTGACTGAAAACAAATCCTACAATTGTACACTTAGTGCTGTTCAATTGAGAATAGAAATTGAGTAGGGTATGTACACATAGATCTGATAAATTAGCACATAAACACAAATGTTGTGGTAATTAAATGTAGGACTGTTTACTCATAGGAATGAATTAACAATGTACTAGAGTAAATGAGAATGTAACTTGCAGAACATATACAGGAAATATTCATTAACGAATAATGTGCACAAAATAATGGTATTTTCATTCATTAATGCAATAGATATAGTATACAATCATCCGTGCTATGTCATGTCATAACATGTCCCCAACTACAATGAAACAAAACATATATATAGTTGTTGATAGTGGTTGAGAACACCAACCGTTGTGACTACCCATTACAACTAATCCCATAGGTCGGGGACTTAATTCTCGACAACAACCTATAACATAAAATATTGCTGCATACATTATAGTTTTATTTAATTACATTAAATGGCCGACTAAACACATAATCACTCTTGGCTGACTACATCATCCCCCCACAAAAGAATGTCGTCTTCTAGACGACAGAAAACCAAATGGGGACTACAAAAGAATATTTTTTTACTGAGAGGAAGGAGGGTGAGAAAGCGCCCCTGTGTGTCCTGACAAACTAGGGGTCTTGGTCATCCATTGTTGTTGTTGCAAATGCTGAAACTTTTGATTGGCTGCTAGTTGCCTCTCACGTGTTGTCTTCACCATCTACACTGCCTCTAAAAGTTTGGCCTTCATCATCTTGAGCTCCTGGCTCCTTCCTCCTAACTCCTTGTCCTTTTCTTGTAGTTGGCTGTCCCTCTCAGCTAGAAGTCTCTTTGCCTTAGCCAACCGTGCATCATGTTTTGCAAACAATCTCTCCTTTTCGCCCAACCGTGCTTTATGCTTGGCCAACAACTTCTCCTTCTCGACCATTGTTTGCTCGAGAGCTGTGACTCTCATGTGCTCGACGACAATCACTTGAGCCAACTGCTCTTGTGACTTGTGGATTTGATCTGCAAACTCTACCTTACTACTCTCTGCTTGTGCTAGAGCTCTCTTCCTTGCTTCAGTCGCCTCCTTAATGGTATGTGTCTGGCATTGCCATCAGAGGAATACATCTCTGTAACTCTTCTCCATACCATGGAGTGCTGTGAGTATGCGACCACGCCTCCCCACGACAGTGGGTAGGGTTGGCTGCCAAGTGGCCAACATCTCCTTGGTATACACCCCCAGGCATCCTCTCAAAATGAAACACTGGAAGAATTTGCTCTCACACCCATGTTGCATAAAGGCTAAGATCCTCTTGGCCTCCTGTGTCACTAGAGGATACAACCCTGCAACCAATTGCTATCCTATCTCTCCCATCTCGTGCATGACCTGAGCTACCCCTACAACTCGCTTAGATTTCTCTGTATCGAGCCAAGGGGGTCGTGAGGGTCTGGCGAGCTGATCTGAAAGAGCCCCTCTGACTCATCCTCACTCAACTCCGCCTCTCCAAGATGTGCCTATCTCCACGCTCGCTGTGAAGGCGGAGGTGTTGTGCGGCTCGTCCATGAGGCTGGCCGTGAAGGTGGCTGCATTGTTTGTGTGTAATGTACCCATTTTCTAGCTCGCCTAAATAATATTAATGTATTCAATTATTTAATGTTGCCTGGCAAAAGTACAAATATAAAGGTAATATTAAATGATTAAATATTAAAGGGATTATAAAGTGACAATAAGAAATATTAAAAGGTTTAATTAATAAAGTCACTTTATAATAATCTGTTAAGTGATTTATGTGGGAAAAACCTAAAAAAGGCAGAAAGGCATTATAAAAAGGATTTGAGAGCTCATTCTTTGATATTCTGGATTATTATTTTATTTGGAGATTATATATATTTGCATTTGAGAGGTGAAGGAAAGGTGTGTTTTTGTACAAGTCTATCATACATCCAAGCCATTTGTGAGGGGAGAAGAGAAGTAAAAGAAGGATATTCAAAGCAGATCTAGTACAGATATTATTACAGATTCAAGAGGAGAATAATAGAAAATTTGGAGCAGATCTAAATCAGATTCAAAGGCAGATCTGAAGGAATTTACTCAGACCTTGTAAGCAAATCTGAAGAAAGTCTATAAGCAGATATAAAAAGAGTCTATGAGCAGATTTAGAGGAGACCTTAAGTTATAAATATTTGTGGAAGCAGTGTATCATTGTGATTAGATTTGTGAGTGAATACATTGCAATATTTAAATCAGATTTGTGAAATAAAGATATACATCACTTGAATCAGATTTGTGAAAGAACTCAGATTTGTGAAGGAAGGACATTGCATCAGATTTGTGATCAGAGTTGTGAAGAAAAGTATATCAACATTTAGATCTTATGAAGACATATCATCCATTGAAGAATTTGGAGGTTGTTGCCTATCAAAGAAGAGATTCGTGTCTCTTGCTGAGTTGGCGCTCAGTTGTGGGGATTGGTACCTACAAATTATGTAAGTGGGGATTGGTGTCTCTAGTGGGTTGGTGCCTACAAAAGAAGATTTGTAAGTGAAGTAGGTTGGTGCCTACAAAAGAAAGTTTATAAGAAAAACAATATTTTGCTGTGGTTTTCTCCTGCAAGGGTTTCCATGTAAATCGTGTGCTTGTCTTGTGTTCTTAATTACTAGATTTTGCATGTGTGTTATTGCTGTGGATGATTATGTTTTGAAGTATTACTGCTGTGGTTTACTAAGTTTTGAAAAAGTAAAGATTGTTGTTATACTAATTCAACCTCCCCCCCCCTTCTTAGTAAAACTATGTGCTCATAATTTTTTTTTCCATCGGGCTATTGAGATCATGGGTAGCTTGCTTTGTGAATTGTATGCACGACATCATGTATATGGGGATTGTAGAGAGCATTGCCTTTATCATTGTGATCCTACCGGCAAGAGTAAGTCATCTGCCCTTCCATAGCTCAAATTTCACCTTACAAGTTTCTACCGTGTCTTGCCATAATGCAGTTCTAGTTGCACCTTTGAAGAGAGGGATCCCCATGTATTTGCTTGGGAGATACTCCACTTTGAATCCATAGGTGTTTGTGATTTTCCTTTGTAATGCTTGTTTCACATTATAGAAATATATGCTTGATTTATCTTTGTTGATGATTTGGCTGGAAGACATCGAGTAGGATTCCAAAGTTTTCTTAATTGTGAGAGCCATCTCCAATTTGGCCTCATCGTATAGGAAGGTGTTGTCTGTGATTTGCTAATGAGTAATTGGATTTAGACTCAATCCCCATATGAGGCCATGTTTTTAATAGTTCTTCCAAGGGCTTTAGCCATTGGGATGAATAAGAATGAGGAAATTGAGTTGCCTTGTCTTAGACCCCTAGAGGACTCAAAGAAGCCACAAGGAACCCCATTCACCATAACTGAATATCTTGTTGAGGAGATGCAGCTGTAAATCTAGTCCAACCACTCCAACTAGAACCCAAATACTTTGAGGATACACATGAAAAATAACTAGTTGACTTGGTCATAAGCCTTGCTTATACCTAATTTTATGATCATGCTTTTTGATTTAAGGAGGTGATAGAGTGTATGGTTTCATGTGTGACAACTCCATTAGTGATGGATTGATTGGAGTGAAGCCACTTTGTTCCATGGATATGGTACTTGGGAGAACACAATTAAAGCGATTAGCCATGGCCCATTACCTTTGAGATAATTTTATAGATTGTATCACACAAAGAAATTAGCTAATAGTCCACAAAGGAGAGGCAATCTGACTTCTTTGGTATCAGAGCAATGTTGGTGTTGTTCAAATCTTTTAAAATTTTCTTCACCTTGTGGGAGTCCACCACTTCCTAGACCTCCTTCCCCACAATGTCCCAGAACTTATGATAAAGGCAAGCAAGGAATCAATTTGGGCTTGGAGCTTTGTTCAGATGCATTTGGACAATCGCATTCTTCACTTCCTCCTTAGATACAAGGGCCATTAACATCCATTTGTCCGTCTCGCTAACTAGCTTTAGAATGTTATGAATAAGAGGACTTATGTCCTACACATCAAAGGTTGTATTTGCAACAAGAAGATTTTGGAAATATGAGGTTGCCAAATATTGGATTTCTTTAGGATTTGAGCTGGTGGAGACATCCTCAACTAGGATTGTGGAGATCCAATTTCTACATCTGTGAACCTTGGCTGAGTCGTGGAAGAACTTTGAATCTGAATCTCCCTTGTGAACCATATTTCTCTAGACTTGGACCTCTAATAATGTTCCTAGCAAGAATTTTTGCATGTTTCACAAGGAGGTTCTTTTGTTTTAAATAATCTTTTTGGAACATCCCGTGAGATACTACTTCTTCATTCAAGACTTCCAGTTCAGCTTGGACCAATTTTTTTCTTCAAAAATGTTCTTAAAGTAGGTGTGATTCTACTCCTTTAGTTGCATTTTTATTTGCCCCAAATTTTTGCAAAGGAAAGCATCTTGGAGCCTTTTTGTGTTGTTGATTTGGGCCACCATTGCCTTATCAACCTTGGATGCTCCACACTTTGTAGCCACATTCTTCCATACTTGGAAAAAGATTTGACAAGGGGTCGATCTTTGATCAGTGAGACTATGATAGGGTAGTGATCAGGTCCAAAGACGAGGAGGATAGAGGATTCCATTAGAGTAGGGGTGTTGAGCCAACTTGTAGAGTGGAAGAATCTATCAAGGCATTCTACTATGTTTGTGAAGCTGTCACACTTGTTTGTCCAGGTAAATTGCGCATTCTTAAGAATAATATCAATGAGTATGGTTTCTGTAACAAAGTTTTGAAATAATATCAATGATTGAGAAGGGATGAGGAGCCTACACTTTTTTTCCCACAAGCAAGGATGGCATTTAAGTCACCACCAATGATTATTTTCTCCTCTTGTATTGGGTGAATGAAGCGGGGTATGTCATTCCACAAATGAACTTTATCAATGGTCCTTGTGGGACCATAAACATTTATCAACAAAAATTCCAAATTCGGAACAAAGTTCCTTCTCTTGACAACCATCCAAAATTGAGAGGAGTGAATATGTTCGACAACCAACCTATTAACCAACCATAGGAATCCCAACCTCCTAGTTGTGCCAATAGCATCTTCAAAATATTTGTCCCAACTTTTATAGTGATTAACAAATGTCTTCATGTCATTCTTCTTCAGTTTGCTTTCTTAGAGCATGATTAGATCGGTTTGCATATGATCAATTTGATGCTTGATCACACATTTCTTGTTAGGGGCATGGAGGCCCCTAACATTCCATGTCGCACTCTTCATTGTTTGTTAAGGGAGGGCTTTCGTCCCTTAGGCCTCAACAAATAGTTATTGATGGAAGATTGGCCCTTTACTGTGGCTAATGTTTCTTGCTTTTGCTTGTTTGTTTTCCTTCCCCTCTTCTTTTTGATCCAATGTTTGTCTTTACGATTTGTGATGCCAATTGGCCTATCCATGAATATCTATGGAGCCAAATTCATCCTTGAGACAATTTTCGAAATCCAACTAGTCCTCGTTGCAATCTATTTCTAGTGCTCTCTTCTTGGGTGGGGTCGGGTTGAAGGGAATGATCTCCATTTCATTAATTTTTGAGGTGGGAGACAAAGTACTTGCATTATTCTTAGGGGAGCTCAAATCCAAAGCCTTTCCTGGATCCATATATGGGATTAGGTTGGTCATCTTTTCCTTTTCCACCCATATCTTCCTAGTTTTCGTTGTCGTGGGGTAGTCCAACTCAAAATGATTCTTACTATTGCAATTAAAATAGAAGTATTGGTTCTCCTTAACTTCCATTTGTTGCATCCATTGAGATTCCCCCAACCAGAGGGTGATTTCTTTTGTGATGTAAATTGCTAGGACCCTTATCCGTGCATAAACTTGAGAATTGTTGTTAAAATCTCCTTGCCAATCCGGCCTATAAAACCAACTGCATTGCCAATCTTAATAACTCTATTTGTGGACCAAAACTAGAGGAAGATTGTGTAGTCCGATCCATTGTGGGCATTGTTGTGGCATACATTTGGTCTGATTAAAATTAGGGCACCACCTTTGTAGGTACAAGGGAATGTCACTCGCATGCCAAGTTCCTCTATTGATCACTGCCTTGTGGGATGATTTAGAATTGTAGATTGTGACGAAGAAACCTTCGGGAAGGAACCAAACATACTTTGTGAACCAATTTTTTTGAACCCAGTTCTACACTTGAGCCCTAGAGAATTTCTTACCCACAAATTGGCCAATAATGGCATGATCTATAAGATTTTAATTGTCACTAACATCATTGAAGCTGATATTGATAACGGGTGTAAATAGACTCACACATTGGTCTTCGCAACTCTGCAATTTTTTCGCATTTTGGGAGTTTGCTTGCCATTTTTTCTAGATGTATTTTTGCCAGTGGCAAACGACACATATTTATAACATTATTATCTTTTTTTATAATATATATTAGTATAGATTTATTGTTTTAATATAATTAATGTAATATAATATAATAGTAGACTTATAGTTAATATTAATTTCTCGAAAGATTTCCAATTGGAGACATAGCTTGAAGTTAGAAATAAGTTTTGCTATTTTGGATTGTATGATGGACTTCTCAATTAGAGATATCTATAGAGAGGCCAATGGAGTTGCAAACGTTTTGGCAAATAATGGGTTAGATCAAGTTGAGAATATAATTTTTTCCAATGATGATGGGGCATGGCCCAATATTCTTGCAATCCAACAAAGAGGTAAGAATAGGCAAGTGTAACACATGGCTCAAGACTTGCATGATCTTTCAAACCGATATATGTAGTTAGGTGAGATTCCTTGGCCTTCCTTTTATCTCGGCCTTTTGTTTGCAAGCTCTAAGAATGCCGTGGTGAATTGTTATCAATGTCCCTTGTGGTGATGCCATGAGGTGGGGAGAGAGGCCCAAATAAATCAACTCTTTTGCATCGGCTATGTGGATGTTGTGAGTGCCATTTCTGCCATTGTTGAGCCGCTCTTTGTAAATGGTGTCCATAGTCTTGATCATTTGGTATTGGAGTACTTCATTATGGTCATATTGGATGTTCAAGGCAAAAAAATGTGGCCCAAATGGTTCACTATCAATTTTATTCAATGAGGTTATAGGCATTACATGTTGGAGGCCAATTTTTTTGTCGATTAAGATATTGATGTAGACCTACTTGGTGGTGCTTTCAACACATAACTACTTCGCACTTGTAGGAGGATGCAAAGATGATTTGTTTTGTTTCATGAGTGGCTTTTTTGGATCAATTTGGAGAAATTCTCGAACTTGGTGAATGTTGATTTGCCTCTTTTCTCCAGTTGGCACAGGGTGAGAATTTTCTAGCTCATTGCTAGTTTCTCTTATGTTTTGCATTGTAAACATTGTCAAGGCTATGAGTCAGATGATTGTTTGCCTCATAGCACCAGTGTAATTTTTGGTTCTGAAGTTTAATATATGGGAGCTATCCCCTAAACAACAACTTGCATATATTAATTATTTATGTGTAATATTATATTACAATTATTTTTTATGTATTATATTAATATACAAGTAATAAAATAAAGTTATATATCTATATATACAGCAAAATGTAATATATAAGTAACAAACTTGGGAATTCTTTTTCGCCTTATTGGTGAACCCCAACTTGAACCTGAATCCAAACCCATGCCTGAATTGACAACTTTATATATATACTCATTATTAGAAAAGAGAGGGCAAGCTATTATTAGTGTCTTGTTCACCATTAGGGATAACGATATTGTATTTGCTGGTTTGTTTGCCATTGGAATAATAGCCATAAGGTAATACCAAATTCCATTTTGTTAATATATACAATTTAGATTTGAACTTATAGCATCTAATGTTGTTAATTTATTGAATTGTTGTCTTTATCTATTTATGATATAGTGGTTATTAGACTTTGCAACTTTGTAACATCTCAAAACATATATACCTTGGAAATTACCATATTTTTTTTCTTGTTAAATTTTAAATAAAACTTATTAGGTGTTCATTCATTTGTATACTTAGGTACTTCTATCCATGCAGGATAGGCATTCTTCCGTCTGGGATAGGCATCTGTCCATATGGGATAGGCATTTGTCTATACAAGATTGACACTTGTCCATCTATTCGAGATAAACATCTACCCAAGCAAGGTAGACATCTATCCATAAAGGATATGCATATGCTCTAGCCAGAGACTTGGACTCATTAGGACCATCCGAGACTTGAGTCACTCTCTTACAACTACACTCCCTTATTGGGAGTGCATCGAGGTCATCATCTTTAGGGGTATAATATATATACATAAATAAAGGCTTGAAACTTGCCTTAGAATGTGGCCTAAAGCCTTTGGGAGTCGGGCAAATCCATCCATTGGATTCTTCCGAGTATACAAAGAATTCATTTTATCTTAATATTTATGTTTGAGATTTTAGCCTCCCTTAATCTAAGGTTTCTCTTGATTGATTAATCTTCAATTATTAATTGACTTAATCTTTCTTGGACACTCTCTAACCTCACACTTGATCTTTTGCGTACTAGGAACCTCCTTCGTT
Source organism: Sequoia sempervirens (assembly GCA_007258455.2). Lineage (NCBI taxonomy): Eukaryota > Viridiplantae > Streptophyta > Pinopsida > Cupressales > Cupressaceae > Sequoia > Sequoia sempervirens. The sequence goes on along the minus strand of VDFB02000015.1, from coordinate 48,636,019 downwards.
CACTAAACTGCCTACATACACCACTTCCAAATGAGATCAAGGAGTATATATATAGTTCTGGTTTCTGATCTATGTTTCATATAACTGAATGAGTGGATACACAACCCTTTCTAAGGTTTCTAAGGTCCAGTTTCCTCAGACAGTTCTTCGTTAGCTACCACCCACTTAGGTGAAACAGGGATGAAAACCTAGTTATGGATCTACTTTACACACTCTAGGGAGGTGTTTGTTGTTGAGTTTGATTGTGAATATTTCCACGTTTACCCAAATCGTAGATTTGGTTTTCTTTATTCAAATGGTTATTGGTTTAGTCTATTGGGTATCTAATATCCAATTCCTGAGAAATTTATTTTTATCAATGCATCTTAGGATCAATATCTTAAATTCAATAGGTTCAAGATTACTTCACACAAAATCTACTCCTTGTCATAACTAACTACTTCAATTAACCAAGATAGATTACATGGTCGACAAATCAATAAATCATATCCATAATTGATCATATTCAATTGATCTAAATATGCCATGATAATGCTATACAAACTTACCGTTAGCTGGAAGCATTCTGCAAGAGTTCAAATTCATTAGTAATTCACTACATTTTCTTAAATCATGACCTTATCTCAAGACCATCCTCAAATACATATATGATTAACAACATAATGGTTTGTGATCTGTAAAGTTCCGTGCAATTTTCTGCTCTAAATTTTCTGTTTGACCCCCGTGCAAATGTGTCCGACACTTGAGGTGTGAGTTGATTGTATGCTGTTCTAGTTTGCTGGTTGTCTGCTATTATAGTTTGCTGATTGTTTGATTGGTTTGAAGGGAACTCTTTTTTCATCACATAGTGGTTAATGTTATGGAAATACTTAACGGCATCATACTGAGTATATCAGAACTTATTACAAGATAGCTGTAAGCAAGAAACAAGAACAGCAGTTGCTAGAACAAGAATGCAGATTTAACAGATTCTCCTAAATTTGGACCATACAATATATGATATACATTTATCAACAATATGTCATAACAGAATTCTAAGTCACTTTCTGTGCATCATATAATCTGAGTTTAATGAACAGCAGTTACAGGAGCAGCAACAGAGGTAAGGCAAATTTCTGGGTCTTAATGATCTGATTTATCAGTGCGTATAGACCAAGTTATAACAGTAATTTCTGAATGTTTCGTGTATTAAAATTCCTTTACCATGACTCAGACCTGGCTTACCATTTTTAAAAGGCAACAAGCAAGTACTCAGCAATTTCTGTTACATGAAAATGCTACATACATCAAAAGGGACGCCCAGACCTGGTAATAAGTCGTTCCTAGGCTTGAAGCTGAGTGATATGCCTCCAAAGGCTCCCAGACACTAGGTGCTGCAAATATGACCTCACATTCTCAGATGAATCCCTTAGGGAAAAGCTCGGTCTGCTTCCAGGAACCCATACGCCTATTGCAGAGCAAGGAAACTCGTCACCATGCTCCTAGTAGTGACCACGACCTAGCTGCAGGAGATAAATAAATCGCTTCTCACTCAGGAAGACACGTCCTTCACCAAACTGCTCAGTTCTTCAAAAAAATGTAGCTGGTTCAAGGAATGTTTGCTGGTCTTAGCTGCGTCCAGGTATCTGAACAAGCCACGGCCTCAAGAGCTAGAGGTTGCTCACAAACTCATTTCCTTGGAGGCGCAGAGTTCTCAAGAAACTATGACTGCGAAAATCAGGTATCGAACTGTAGTTAACTTCACCATTTTCCTTCAAACTTCACCACGCCAAAGCAATCTGAAGGCACTTCGAAATCAAGCTAGGACTGATATCTCACAGTCGAAGCACGAGCTAGGGTTTCAAACCCGCGACCAAAGAGATGCGCTATTTTCAGAGAGAGTGTTCATTCAAAAGTGGCTCGAAAATGAGCTTTTCTTCAATATATCCCCTCAAGCCCGAAAGATGACTTATTTCTTTTCTTTTTGTTCGCCCTTGCACAATAATAAAGTGACTTTGTAATGTTTCCTTAATAAAATATTTCCTTAGCCACTTTAATCAATTTTCATAAAGTCACCTGTAAGAATAATTTAATTAATTATTTAATATTACCTTAGAGAACTTAGGTAACACTAAACAATTAAATAATTGACTCCCTCTTTTTTTTTCCGCCGATTGCCTTCGGGAGTTAAAAGGCACGAAGCATTCAGATAGCTAGGTGGGAGGGGACATTACATGATCATAACAATTCAACTGAAAACTCAATGTATCTACAATACTATACAACTTAGCATCTATTGAAAGAGAAATTGCAAGATAATAATTAGCAAATCATTTCACAAAAAGGAAACCTAAATTAAACTTTATCTACACAAGTTAAATATCTTCTAAACTATCTCTTCCTAATGTGAAGAAACCAAGTATTGATAACATGTCTACTATTTACCATGATTACTCATTAAACATCACTGTCGGGAGTATCCCTTACTCATTCATTTACTATGTGGATTTGGAAGACCAATGGTAAGGTATGCCCATAAAACCACTTAAAATTGTTTAGAATGATTTCATTCATAAGGATAACAATTCACTAATATTGGTAACCATGATTATCTATAGTAATGTGAACTTGATAACTATAGAAATTATAGTGCACAATGATAAATACATAAACTAGTGCACAATGATAAATACATAAACTAATACTCTAGCTTATAAAATAAAAAAAATCAAACTCCGTCTTAAATCTACTAAGGAGGACTTAATAATGGTCAAATCTTATAACCAGGATGCAAATGTAGTGTTTATCTCTATAGACATAAGATATTTTAATGAAAAGTAAGTTGAATATGAACATTCCTAAGTTGATTTTTATGAAACTCATAAAAATGAAGTTTACAATATCGATTAAGAATGACTAGGACTGTATATAATCATTACTATTATTTAAGAAGAATTCTAACTGCACAATCGAGTAATATGAACAAATATATTCAAATTAATCATGCAACCCTATACTTTAAAAGCAATGCAAATGAACATCACCTTGTTAACCATGTAGTACTAATATTGTAGTAAGTAATGTTGATGAATAATAACTAGACAAATTGATAAATTTAATCATCTATACCAAACAATAATCCAAACTATCAAAATGAGAACCACTTTGCAAAATGATACCCAAAAAGGGATACTAACTTGATATGATTACCAAATTGTCTACTACAAATCAGCAATTTGTAACCAGAACATGACAGCGTTTAAACAATCATAGAATTTACGTTACTTAATGAAATTTAAAACTTTAAAATATTCTGGAAAGATGGAAAAGTGAAGATTAAAACATGGAAAAGATTTTTGGAAATTCATAAAGTCATGAAAGCAGTTTTCCCTGCAATTCAGTCTACTAAATTTCAACACAGAAGTAGCAGTTTTGACAAAACAGGACAGTCTTAAATTGAGTGTAGAATTCTCGTCACTCAAGGAAATTTGGAACTTTAAAATGTTTTGGAAAGGTTCGAAAACAAAGAAATAAACCCAGAAAAGGTTATGCGAGTTTCTTAAGGACGTGAAGTTTTTGTAATGTCCCCTTTTTTAGCGAGCATCAGAGTTTGGAGGATTAGCCTATTATCTAACCCTTGTAGGCTAGTGTTGTTGATTTGAGGGTCTAGTTTGGGTGTTAATGAGTTCTCCAGAGGGCAGTTTGCAGTGTTTGTCTCTCTAGTCCCTTGGCATATTCAAAGGTGATGTTATTCAAAGGTTTCTGGCTCTGTTTTTATGCATGTTGGCGTTTCAATTCGTACCTCTGGAATGCGGATTAGAAACAGACAGCTATGCACAGATAAACTGCTCTTCGAATTAGGAGGGGAAGCTCCCTCTTTGCTGATGTTGCTTTAAAAGACAGTAAACTAAACTAATTTGCCAATCTTTTTGTTCAGCTAAGAGGACAAGGTTATAAAACTCAAGCACCGTAGCCGAGATTTTCTCTTTTAGAAGTTCAAGTGCAACTAAGCCTACTCTAATGACGTTTCTAACTATTCAGGTAAACGCAGAGCATGAGAGTTAGAAATGAACAAGGAAGGATTCTTTGACAAAAATACTTAAATAAACTTTCTTCCAACGCACATCTACTTACTTTCAATGCAAGCTGAAATAGAGATCATATAAGCATGACACATAAAACGGAAATCTGAGACATTATATTAGGGCAAAGTAGGCACATGACTTTATTTTCTCAAATCTCAAGAACAAAAGATTACACTTCTAGGACAACAGGATTGTAGTAAAATAGGCTTACAGTTTAGCATTCAAACCAGAATACATTGACACAAGACACATGCACTGAACAATAACTTGCAACTAAAAGAGGCATACAAGCTTGCTCTTACACTAAGTGAACTGAAACTAAACAACAACAACTTGCAAGCAAAATAGGCTCAACAATTCTTTATTACAATAACCGTTCCCAATAAATGGGCAAGGCTGCCCTTATTTATACACAAGTAGAGGAGTAGGGAACCCTGAAATCTCCTTGCTTTTACAACTAAGACTTGCCATCATGCAAGCTTTATTTCTAAAACTAGAACAAGATAAGCATCTAATAATCTATGAAAGCGTAAAACAGGGAAGTGCCAACTATTACATTTTAATTTCTTTTCTCCTTCATAGAGTGGATAAGAATGAGACAAGAATAGAAAGAAAGCATGAGATAAGAATGGGAAGAAAGCTAGGAGAAAGCTGGTGCTTTAAATCTCAACCACGTCTGCCAAAAAGTTGGAAACTGTATCTCTATCAGGAGCATCAATACTATTTATAACAAAGTTCCTCTTTTCTAGGATCTCTTCACCTCCTGCAATTGAACTTAGGGAATCTTTCACATCTTCAGTTGCTTTATTGAATTTTGCTAACATCACTGCAATCTGGCTCATTCTTCCAGCGACAAGATCACTACTAACACTGCCACGAACAACATTCTGGTACTCGGCTTGTACTTCATCAAATTCAATGTAAGAACCATCATCATGACAATACCGACAAGGGATCTTTGAAACAAATTCACTTATGAACTGAAGAGCATCAACAACCCTTTGTCTGTATGCAACTAACTCTTCAAATATCCTTTCATAAGTTTTCACCTTCAAGAGGTGACATTCTTTCCATGCAAGGATTTGTCTCTTGTGTTCTCTTGAAACCATTGAGCCATATGCTGTATTCAAATCTGCAATGATGATCTCATGCATAGGTTTCACCTCTGCTATCAACTGCTCAAATCCCTGAATCCCTTGGCGTAGGTCATGGGCATTATTCCTTAGTTGATATAGCTGTGCAAGAACAACTCTGCCTTTGGTGATGAACTCCTCAATCCAATCCCGCGTATGTTTCCCATATATCACCAACTCCCTGAACTGTTGTTGATCAGCTGGTGTCTCTAGAATCTAGGGCAGCAACTGAGTAGCTTGTGAAGTGTTGTGAACAAGATTAGAAATATATTGCCTGAGTTTTCGAATTTCAGCCTTGAGGGCTGCCTTATCCTCTCCATCTTTAAGCACTCTATCCTGAAGATTTTCTGCTGCAACTTTGAACAAATTTACATTTGTATGCCTAGTGCTTTTGCCGAGATTGGCCTTAACCATTATGAAATCATCAACCTCCACTTCATCAATATTTTTATCTTCTGGGGGCGTAGCGGTCTCCATAATCATCTCACCATTTGGATTCTTTTCAAAGTGAACTTGTTTCTTTGCTTTTTTCACATGTGAATCCTGGTAAATGTCATCAAGTTCTGCAAAGTTTAGCTGATACGAAGGCCTCCTCCTCTTCCTTCCTAGGGAGCTCTCAAGCCAAGACGTGGTGTCTCTACTAACTTCTTTGGGGGGTTCGGCTGCAGCTTCGTCAACTTCTTCATCTTCTGAATCAATATGAATTGGAGAAGGTCTCGGAGATGGTGGAGAATCTCGAGATGTGGGCACAACCTTTGCTTCTTTTTGTGGTGCAGGCTCTTCTAGAGGAACTTCTGCTACAACTTGTTGTGACCTAATCACACATTGCCCCATTGCAAATGGGGACCGCCTCTTTAGTCTTGTTTGGTGTCTTAGTATTAGAGTTGGTTCTAGCGTTAGCTTTAGTTTCTCTAAGTCTCTTTTAAGAGATGGGTTGTGTTGATGCGTGTTTTATGACACACCGAACACTCTAGAATAAAGAGTCCAAAGACGCTCTATCCTCTCTTGAAAAACTACCTCGTATGCTAAGATTGCAAGAGAGATCATACGACAATTCCAATGTTTCGTAAGTTAGGTGTGGACAAGCTCAATGGATGATGTGATATGCTGGTATCACAAAGGGACCTTTAACGTTGAATGCGCTATTTTTTTTTTTGGATTTTTGATTTTAAGATTCTTAAAAAAAGGGAAAAAGGGATGAGAGTTCAAAAGTCCTATACTACTCCTATGAAGTCAAGAGACGGTAAGATTGAGTGAAACTAAGGAACAAGACTTTGTTTCACCATGAAAAAAAAATGATAACTGCACAAAGCAAGTGCAATCTTCTGGGATTTGTGCTTTAGATTTTCTTACCACGAATGATACCATCAAGAGAACAATATTATTCAAAAGTAAGCAATTGAAGCATCCACATTATCAGCTCAGTCTAACTTTACGCATTGAAAGGAAATCATCCATCTAAAGAAAGTATGAGCGAAAGTTCCACCAATCTATACTATCAAACTATCATTCATCTAACTTGCATTCAAATCAAATACTACTTTAATCTACTCTATATGGAAGAAAAGTATGGAACTATGCAACCATTTGAAAATACAAGGATTCAAAGCAACTCATGCAATATGAACTTTATTCTCAAAGCAGTCTTAAGCAACAATTTCATAAGTCTCTCTCCCATTGTAATGAAATGGGAAAACAAGAGTTTATATAGAGTTCTGAAAATTCAATAGATGGTCAAGATTAATTCAAGATTAACGGTAGAGATTGAAAGAAAGCAATCCTAATTAGGGTTTCTCGGAATACAATCAGTGATCAATGAGTTAACAACAAGTGAACTGAAGTGAGGAGCTATTCTTGGGGAGGCACATCCTTATCCTCTTTGGTGGCATTGTATTGGATAAATCTGGAAACTATTGTGCTGACCTCCTCAATCGTGACAAGTGGCAGCGCATTGACCTTGTACTCAAGCAGATCCAAATCTGAAATATTCCCCTTAACTTTTTTCCCCAAAATTACACACAAATCAGCAACCAAACACTGATTAACGTTAGCTCCAAAAATGCAAATCAGCAAAGAAGATAACTCTAACCAAGAATGTTCACCAAGATCCCAATGTGGGCGAGGTGATAGCATATGGTTAGAGGATCGTTAGGCATAAATAGAGCTGAAAGTACAATTCATCTGCTGATGCAGGTATCCACAAGCAGTGGGAATACTCCACTTATTCAGTGGGTGAGTTTACAACAATTATTAGGCGGCAAGCCAGCCTTTAAATCCACTCTTCCACTTATTAACGTGGGGGGAATACTGTCCACACAACCACTTATTTTGTGGGGGGAATTTACAATCAAGAAAGATGTTTATTCTAAAACTCAACCACTCAATTGTGGGAGTGTAATCAAGTATAAATTGCAGCAATAAAATGAAATAGCTGTTAGTACTACTAACTAGCTTTACAATGAATAGAAATAGCTGCAAATAAGAGAGATAAGCTTCTAGAATGTTCTTTATCCACACTGGCGGTAAACCATCCAGGGGTTACATATATGAGAGATTAATCATAAGATTTTGCAGCTAATTAAATGACTGGAACAGTACTACTGTTTACAGTCTTACAATGATAAACAACTGCAATTTTCAAGTGTTATTACAATCTTTACAAAGCACAATGAAATAGAAGATTTTTCCACTTGATATCCTCTCAAATAATGAAGCTTAAAACCAAAATCAGAATACTGAAGCAAACTGATATAAAAATCAGCAATCTGGAAATGATTATCAGCAAACTGAAAACACATAAAAATAATCACAACTCCTTCACAATACCTCCAGAAGATGAAATATAGCTTGCAAAAGCTCTTGAGAAGGTTGGCGCCCAATTCACAATGATAAAACAGCATCTAAACTCAACCATTAATTTATGCACGAATCCCAATGCTCTCCAAAAAGGTATGGCCTCCTTGCAAGGGCGATTTTGCTTAATAAAATCTGAAATTGGAATTAAATTTTGATAACCTCCAAATATGGTCGCCTCTATTATAGAAATGCAATGATCAAATACCCAGAACCAAATAAAATTCATACTAAAAGCTGTTTACAAAAATCACTTTCAGCCATGATAAACCAGCAACATAAAAACTAGAAATATCTCACCAAAACTCCACAATAATGCTCAATATGTACTTTTGGATGAAGCACACTCTCAATCCACCACCTAGGGAACCATAGTTGCAGGCCCGAAGAATGGAGTAAATTTGCTAAGCTTTCCCTTAGCCGGATTCTGGATTCATTCCAGCAGCGTAACTTTGCTCTTCAAAAATATGCATAATTAGCTCTTCAAACAGCAGCAATATATAAACTTCAATTGGCAAATGAAGCAACAAGAACTCTTCAAATTCCAAGAAGTTGAATCACTTCAACTTCCAAAAGGGATGCCACCTTTTTGCATTTTACTTTTTGAAATAATATAATATTACTCAACCTCCTTTTCACTTTGCAACAATAAAGCATTTAATAAATTATTAAATGCACAATTGACCCCCTTAATGGCCCCTCTTTTAAAACAACATGAAGTTATTACTCCTAGGCGTGGGGTACAACTGAGAAACATGAAATTTGACTAAGTATAAAAACTCAGTCCATGGAGATAACCAAAACCAATGCCAATACTGAAACTGATGGATAGTAAGATGACTTGAGTTGCTGATGATGCTACTGCCAAATTTAGACTTACTAAAAATAGCCAACTGCTATAAATAGTAAGTTCACATCAAAACAACAGATAGCCAAACTGAACACTAACCTGCAAAGGATTGAACTGCTGCTAGACAAATACTGCCAAAAGATAGACTTGCTAAAAATAGCAACTGCTATAAATAGTAAGTCTGCACAAAATCCTCTGAACGCCAACTAAGCAATATCTGAAAGAGGAAACCCTAATTTTCCACCTCAGCTTAGCCTACGGATTTCCGGAAATAGGCTAAATCCTAGTGAAGAGTGTAGGGCCAAAATGGGGACATTACAAAATCATTCGAACATTTTGCAAAGGCATCCTCCCACTCTGATTCTTGCTGCTGGAAGGCATGGAAGATGGATAGGAAGCACGCTACCTTAGTCAAATTTTGTCTGAGGATCGACCCAGTGGTGGCGAAGAAAATTCCTTGAACTTTGTGCTTCAGGTTTTCCAGCTGCATGTCATTTGCTCACACAATGTCCTTCTCAAGTGCATCTGCAGCTACTAGTAGAATCTTCTCCTGGATTTCCTTTGCCCTTTCCTCAATTCAGATAGTATTAGCCTTTACCTTCTCCAGGACTTCATTCCATGTAATTAATGCGATGTACCAGCTACTGAAATCATAAGCTGCACCAGCCGCAATCACCTTTCCATCAACCAGTTCTTGCTTTGAAACTCCTTTAAGCACTTTAAGACATGGAATGATTCTGTCTCGAATATCCTGAGCATTATCCCACATTTCCGCCAATGTTGCAATTCTTGAGAGCAAAGAGGAAGTTTGTTCGTATGCCAATGCCGGTCTTTTTGTAAATGCAACCACCTCTTCTCTGTTGCTGATTAACCATTCCTTGGTCTCCTTGGTTGTAGTCTTCTCTTCGAAAGTCTCGTGAGAAGCGTTCATCAATGGAGGAGCCGCTAAGTTGGTTTGATCGAGAGGCTTGGTCAGATGCTGAATATACTCTTTGAGTCGTTGAACCTCTCGTTTGTATTCCTTTTTCTTTGCTACCTCCTTTTCCTGCCTTGCTTTGATAGTGGCAACAAAATTATCTAGGTCTTCCACTTCCCGTCCTTTCGTGGTTGGGCCCAGGTCGACAGTGGTGATGGCATATTCCTGAGGAGTAATTTCCTCTCTTGACTTGTCAACTGTCGGTACAACAACTTGGACTATACAATGCTTGGCTTCATCTCTTTGGATAGTGGAGAATGTTTTAGCAGGCTTCCTTGCACTGACTGCTTCTAATTTGGCCAAGAAATCAGCCATGTCATCTTCTTCTGGAACTTCTTCTGGTTCCTTCATCTTCAATCTCTCTTTTAGCCAATCGGGGATAGTTGGTTGCTTAGTATCTTGTTCTTCTTGAATGTCCTGTGTGCCCGGAATTTCTTGAATTCCCTTAAGGGCTGAAATCATTCCTTCTTCAAACTCGCTATCTAAAATGTCAACTTCATTGTTAGACTCCAGAATCTCGGTGCCTGTGGGAGATGGAGGCTCATCGTCCTCTGGTTGAACTGGAATGGGAGAAGGAATCTGTTGTGACCTTTTCACACATCACCCCATTTAAAATGGGGACCCCCTAATTTTTGCTTCGTTCGGGTCTTTTGGCTTGATTTTGGTTGGTTTTTCCCGCTATCTCTCTCTTTGCTCCGTTTATCTTTCGGGGATGTGCCCATCTTTTGACCTGAATATAAATTTTGGCTAAGTTTGTGAAATTAGGGTTTTGAATCTTCGGGCTATTTTGAGGTCAATTGAGTTGGCTAATTGAAATCTGATCTTGTCACTGCGGTCAGAGGACTTCCAGTAGGTTCCTAGCAAAATTTTACTGAATTCTGACATCTTACTATTTTTAGTAAGTGCCCAATTTGGGACCATTTTCTTAGCACTTTTGAAATTCTAACTACTACGTTGCATTCAGACCACTTCAAGCTGCTTATTTGCAAAATTTGAGCGAGATCAGGCAACTTGCTATTTTCAGTAGTCCTAGCTTCGGGGGCTATTTTTAGGGTTTGCATGTAAAATTTTTTAGTGCATGTCAGGATATTCTTTATGGGTTTTTCGAGAGCTTCACAATGGTGTAACATGCAAGCAAAGTTGATCACTTTTCAGAGACTTGCTATTTTTAGTCAATGCTCGCATGTTGACCAATTTACTGAGTTTTTCTGGGTTTTTTGAGGTCTCTCGAGCAATATGACATGCAAACACATCCGGCAACTGGTTGAGCACTTTTTCAAACACTTACTATTTTTAGCAGGTTCACTCCAATAGCTTCCCAACACTTCAGTATCATGAACAAAGCGACATGCAACAGAAACGGGGTGAAACGGAGGCCATTTGAGCCACATGCAAGTCAAATTAGGGTTTCCATCTTCGAGATTCAAAATGAGGGGTATAACGCCAGAATCTCCGAAAACTGATCTATCTCATCTCAATCAGTATCTCTCAAGGAATTCACTGTTAAAATTTGAAGGCAATCTGAGTACTTAATATTTATAGTAAGTCACTCCAGAAACAGGCTATAAATAGCAAGTCAGCACAAGGCACCAGTGTGAACAAGTCAAACTGGCCATAAGGATCCTGTGACGCGAATTTCAAGTCAATCCAAGTTACAGAAGTATGAAAATCAAGGAATTTACTAAAAATAGTAAACGAGGGCAGAAGGGGCACAAAAATTGCCTAAGTCATGAAAAATGGCAGGAGACCCCCTCAAATGCGCCCAGGTTGAGAGAAGATGCTTGAAAAAGTTTCTAAGTTTTCAAGATTCCCTGACAGGATCCCAAATGCGCCCATGCTCAATGAGGAAGTGGTGTGAAAAATTCCTAAGGCAAGAAAACTTCCTTCTCACCCCCCTAAATGCGCCCAAGTTGAAGTGGGGTAGGATGAAAAAGTTGCTAAGTGTAGAAATTCCTCCTTAGCCCCTCAAATGCGCCCAACTTGCAAGGTCATGGAGAAGAAAATTTCTAAGTATGGAAGTTCCTGCAGCCCCCTCCAAATGCGCCCTCAAGAAGTTGGAGTTGGGGAAAAAGTTTCTAAGGCGTTGTGAATTCCTCCTCACCCTCCTAAATGCACCCAAGTTGAGAGGCTGGCAAGGAAATCTCCTAAGGCGTGGATAAGTTGGAAGCTCCCCTAGCAAAATGCGCCAAGTCAAGGTGGAGGCCTAGAAAACGCTAAGGCATGAAAGTTCCTCCTCAACCCATCAAATGCGCCCAAGTTTGCTAGAGGTAATAGACATAAAAATATTCCAAGGCATTGAAATTCCTATAGACCCCTCCATATGCGCCCACCAAGGAGTGAGGAGAAAAGTTTCTAAGGCATGAAACTTCCTCCTGAACCCCCTAAATGCGCCCTCACCAAGGAAGTGTTTTAAAATTTTTCTAAATGTTTGAACTGAAGGCTCACCTAGTCAAATGCGCCCACCTTGAGGAGGGGTGACTTAAATTTTTTGTAAGTGTGAGAAAAACAAAAGTAGGGACTCCTAAATTGGCCCAAGGAGAAGAAGTAAGAATAAACTTTGGTGAGAAAATATTTTTCTAAGGTGGAAAATATAAAAATTAAATGAACCCCTTTGCATGTATACACATGAATATTACATTTTCTGAGGGGAAAATTTTTCTAGGTCTTGGATATTTTCAACAGAGAGATGATTTTAAGATTTTCCACACCTTGCTCGATATTTTAAAAGAGATTTTTAATGGGTGCCTGATTAATGAAAATTCCTAGATAAAATTAAATTTTTTCTAAGGCAAAGAATGAAATATTTTTGAAAATAAAATGCCTTGGCTTGTAATTTGAAGCTGGACGCCTAGATGACTTCTGATGGAATTTCTGATTGGAATAGTTTTTTTTTTGAGCCAGAGTGAAGACAAATTTTTTTTTCAAGGCAAATGAAATAACAAGATGAACGCCTTAGCTAGTTAAACTGAACTTCTTAAAAAGAGGCATTGGATTTAATATTTTCAGAAAAGTTTCAAAAATGCAGATGAAGTAAAGTACACCTATGCTAGCAAGGGGAGAAATTTTCAAAATTCTAGAAGGTCGAATGTCAATGACAAGTGTTGTGACTGCCAGAGGAGGGAAAATTCGAATTCTTGCAGTAGAGGAGTGGAAATTTAATGACTGAGCCAAAATTAGCAGTCTTTTAGAATTCGACTTGGCTATATGAATTGTGAGTTTTGTTCATTTTATTCACCAGTTGCTGCAAGTGCGAGTTTGAAACTTGGAGAAGAAGAAATTCGAAGTTGAGAAATTGTTGAAGCAAGTTAGTTTGGTCAAAATTCTTCGAAGTGTTGGAGGTTGTGTTGCTGCAGGAGAAATTTTCTAAGTGTTGAAAGTTCGAAGTTACTGAGGGGGTGCTGAGGTTTGGAGTTTGAAATTCAGTGCTGAAGCTTCTCGTTTCTTTTTTTTAAAAAAGAGAAATTCGTTGGCAGCCTCAAAGTGATATTATTTTTCTAAGTTAAATTTCTAATGACTATCTTTCGTTTTTATAGGATGGCTGAAGCGGATAGAAGAGCGATTGGCAAAGAGACCAATGCTGAGTCCAACAAAGCAAATGCATCAAGACAGGCTGTGATCAAGAAATTGAGCAAATCTTTCCTGTCGGAGTCAAATTTTTCTTCGAAGTTAGGAAAGTTGGTTGACACAAAACTTGGCTCTTTCAATTTGGAGGCTTTCAGAAGGCGAATCTTGGGGATTGGAGGTCACCACCCATCTGTTACTTCGCACAATATTGTCAGAAGTGGGCTTTATGCAGCCGGTGGTTTTCCACCAGCAATTCAATGTCCGGAGCTGATTATGGAATGCGCTAATTGTTACAACTCAGAGCAGAGAACTGTTGTCTCACCTGATGGCAAATTGTTGGCCAACCTCATGCCTGAGGCCATTGGAGAAGCATTCAAAATTCCTGCTTATGAGAAGATGGTCTATAGAACCAGAGAAAGAGCTGAAAGAATGTATGCTTCTACATTTGAAAGGTGTGCTGATATGATAAACTCTCGTTGGATGAACAAGCCTAAGCCAACTCGCACAAAGCTGCCGAAGTAGATAATTTCAGAGGACTTGAAGCAGGAGTATTGTGATTTGATTATGATGCTCAACAGAGTTGGAGGGTGCTCCCAATCATTCATCTTTGAGCCTTGGATGTTTTACTACATGAACTTTGTACTGGAGGGCAAGGAGTATGTTGACTGGGCAGTGATGATCAGTGACAATCTACATGTCATCAGTGACAATCTACATGAACAACTCAAAAGTTTGAGGAGAACGAAAACATTTTATATGAGTTCATATATTATCTACATGCTAGCTCAGATGACAAAGTACAAAGGGATATCGTACAAGGAGCCGATTGGGTGTGGTTCCCAGCAATTCAAGATTCATGAGGCTTGTCTGCAATTGCACTTGACGAGCACTTCTTACTACAAAGGAGTCAATGATGCCTTCACGATGCATATCACGAGGATGCTTCAGCAGAGAACTCATCACAAAATATCAAAAGAAGCACAGGAGCTGATTGAGAGGTACGGATGTTGGTTTATCCAATTTCCGAAGTTCACTTACATTAGGCTGCAGGGGTTTTCGTCATATCCATAGAGATTGCCCAGATACCCCACAAATAGAGTTTTGATGTTAGAGATATCCAGGCAGCTCATTGCCTACGATAAGATTCAGAAGAAGAAAAAGAAAGGAGGACTTGACTTCTCGATCATCATGGGAAATTCAGATGAAGTTTGTCCATCACTGCAGGCAGCCAAGGAAGCTGAAAATGAGCTTCAGCTTTTCCACCTCTCTTATCACACTAGCAGACAACATTATGATCCTCATAGAAATATCAGATGGATATTGGCTGAAGAGTTCAGACATAAGGCACACATTGAAGATTTCTGGGCAAGTGTGTTGGATGATGCTGAGGTGAGAAGAAGGATGTTTTTGAGAGTACCATTAAGCATGATTAGGGAATGTGAAATTGTTCCGGTGCCAGATCAGGTAGATGAGGATATGAATGTTCTACAGGCTGATTATGAGACAGTGAGGAATACACCGCTCCCACTTCCAGACTGGTCGGAGCTAGAGATTACAGATTTGGATACGCTTTGCATACCAGTTTTGGCATTCACAAGAGGATGGGTAGAGAGGCACGCAAATAGGCTTAAGAGCAGATCAATTCCTCTTACCTATAACTTAATGGGAGATCATAGGATGCCCACTGTTAAACAAAAGAAGCAGGTTGCTCGGGCTCCGGAATCCCGAAGAAAAGAACCAGTCCAGTCGGAGCCTCAGAGAGTTGAGGAGGCATCGCATACACCATTGAGGACTCATTCTCCAAGTATACAGGAGGTCTCACTGTTCGCAGATCAAAGAGCGAGGTTTAATGAAGAACATGAATTACAGGAAGCAAATCAACCACCTCGTAGAGAGTCCGTTGGTCAGAGCATCAATGTACCTAGAAAAGAAAACCAACAGGAGATAGAAGAAGAAACGACCACGGATACTCGCCTTCAGTGTGAGATTGATGCAGCATTAGAGGATGATACTGCTACAGGGAAAGAGGCCCAGGGTTCAGGAGATACTCAGCCTATAGAGATTGATAAGCCTCGTCAGAATGAAAATAGAGAAGTACGTGAAGAGGAAGCAAGGGATGGGCAGCCGTTCATTATTTCCGACTTGGAGCAGGCAATGCCCGATTAGTTGAGGGACAGGATGAGAAGAGAACCCATTGAAGAAATTGATCCAACAATTGAGATGGAAGAATTTCTTACTAGGATCAGTGCACCTCCAACAAAGAAAAAGGCCAGAAAGTTCTCAAAGATTTCAACAGATGAAGATGGCTCTCGCACACTTCACGTGGCTGTACCTAGAGTTGAGTGCGATCGAGATGAGGCTGTTCCAGAGAACTATGTGATCACTGCCATGGAGTTAGGACGCCCCATTGGAGCACAGATAATTGAAGGGTGCGACAACTCCTATCAGGCACTCAAGGACAGGCTGCTCCGAGCTGAAGGCAAGTATAAAAGGTTGAAGACAGAGCACAAAACATTGATTTGTTATGTACAACACTTGTCTCATCCTTGTGGGCAAGAGAATCTGGCAATTGAGCTCCCAGCCGAGTTTCCTAGAGAATCAGTTAGCGGCTTGGAGGATCTGAGGAGGATGTCACAGGAGGCAAATAAATGGGTTGCTAATGTTTGCGCTGAGATGAAGAAGTTAATGGAAGATCTTGCTCACTCCTATCAGTTGGCCTCGAGCATTAGGACACGAATGGACGCAGTTGAACAGGGTCGGGGTGAGGCTCGCATCTATCAGAACAAGGTTGTTCAACGTTTAGAGGCTTTGATGCATACGCCCTTGCAAACTTTGGTTGAGGGAGGAGTGATTTAGGAAGGTGATAGGTATGACTTTTCTAGCTGGTATTCTTCAGTGGTCACTGGCCAAGGTTTCTTTGATGCGGCACAGGCATATTCGGTTAGAGTCAAAAAAGCCATGGGGAACATTATAGGTGGAGTCCTGAACACGCTTGAGGCTATCTTTGCTAGGAAATTGACTCTGGAGGAGATGACTGCAGATGGTTTGAGGAGTAGGTTGGGACCTTTCTTTTCGGAGGTGAAGACTTTTGTGCAAGATGATTTTGAAAACACCTCGACTTTCTCTAGCATTATTCAGAATACTCAAGATGCCTTGACTGCTTGGAGGAAGTCTTGCACTCGGCATGGGCAGATGGTAACAGTACTTGAGTTTCAGCTTGATCACATCCCGCTTATTTCGGTTCTGGAGGTTGAAGTTATGTTGGCCAGGTTCATTAAATTTGCGGTCAAAGAGAAAGAAAACGGAAACGCCCTTCTTGATGATCTTCTGGAGGATGATGGTGGGCATTAATTGCCTATGCTATTTTGGGAGTGAGTGGAGAATCTATTGTTCATTTATTACCTCACTCCTCTTTGTGGCGGTTTTTAGGGTGAATCTTGTTTAGGGCTGAGATGGCACGATCTGGGCCATTCGGCCGATTGTAATCTAAGCCGTCCATTGGACTGGGCCAACTATAAAAGGGCCATCCCTCCTCATTTGTATCTCATTAGATTAGATCACTAGAGAATAGAGGAGCATAGAGAGATAGTATTGCATAGGTTGATAGATTGATAGCATAGTTTAGATTGAAGAGGAAGGAAAGTTTTCCATTTGAATGCTTTGTAAGAGATTGTTGTGAACACTCCTATAATAAAAGAGTTATCATTGCTTGTGATTTCATGTCTTATTGTGGGTAGCTAGCAAGGTTTCTTCATCCTTCTAATTCATTTAGAATCTTAAAGTAGCTTAAAGTAAAATAGATTTCATTTCATGCAAATAGATGATAGTTGTGGAATGTGGTGTTCGATCTTAGCAAGCTTCGTTTAAATCCATACCACTAGCAGCTTACTGATGGTAAGTTTTCCTTGTGTAGTCGACAGGAATATCTCGGACTTAAGTTCAATTATGATTAGCATGTTTATATGTGTCGTCGTGATGGTATTTACATGTTGAATTATAATCTGAATATCCTTAGCCACCCCCTTGAAGATTGCACCAACTCCGTGGAAGCTGTCCAAAGCGAGGCAAAGCGAAGTCTGGTTGAATTTTGCTGAAATTGATCCCCGCGTCCCACTCTTAGATTAGTCCATAGCTTTCTAATTCCTGTAGCCATTCAATTCAGTATATTTTTGGTTAGCTTAGGAAACTTGTGCTACATTGACATACCTTTCGAATCTCGCAAAATCCCTTTCTCTTTGATGTCTGTTGTCGAACAATTACGTAAGTCCCCTCGTGATACCAGCAAATCACAACGAACCAACTGAGATTACTCCACTACATAAAGGAACCTTGGAGTTGAACATATGAACTTTCTTGCAATCTTAGCATGTGGAATACTTTGATCAAGAGAGGATAGAGTGATCGTTGGAAACTTTATTCTGTGTTGGTGCGGTCATAAAACACCCGTCAATAGAATCCTTATGTCTCCCAATGATTCATCAATGTCCAAAATTTCATTCACGTTTGCGGACACAGCAGAATGAAGAGGCTCTGGCCTTTGCTTCTTCCTGGTAGGTTCTTCATCTGCGATTTCTTTTCCTTTTGTCTCCTTCCTTTTCTTGGGGTTAGAGCTCTCAATTGGCTCATCACCTTGAGACGCACCAGCATTTGAGGAGTAAGATTCTGCTTCGCCCATCAAAGTGTATGTCAAAGGCACATTCTTTTGCCGCAATTCTTTGATCCGCTGGTCTACCCACCATTGTGAGTATTTGATGACTGGTCTCATGAAAGTGGTCAAGTTCGAAAGCTCTGGCTTTGACCATCGTATGGGAAGAAGAGGCTGAGACTCATCAAAACTTGGCTGCATATACTCGCCATCATCTTCAAGTTGATCTGGCATAGGGAAGAGCTCAGTTGTTCTGATCAAGCTGACCGATAGTCTGGACCATAATCTTTTTCTAACATCAAACTCATCTACAGCATTGGCTCAATAGTCTTCCAGATCTACCTTGTGTTTGAACTTTGTACTTTACTCGATTCACGACCTTGATGTGATGGTGAGGGTCAAAATTAGCTCTGGACCAATAGGACGTGAATGGATACCATTGCATCTCTAGTTGGGCACCTTTAGCTGCCTATGCAGATGGGCAAGATTCTTCCATATTTCCAATGAAGAATGGGAAAGTGACGGCGGTTTTGCTCTTTACTCTCTGGAAATTTTGATAAGTTTCCAGCTTCCTAAGAACTTCCAGCAGAATCATTTTGTGGGTGGGATAAATTGGAAGCTTGAACGGATTTCCAGTGAATCCTTGAATTCTGATATAAGTGAATCTCGGAAACTAGATGTACCAAGATCCGTATCTGCTGATAAGTCTCTTGGCCTCGTGAGTCAGCCTTTGATGCGTCCCTCCTTGTAGTATCCTCCTGATGTACATCAGGAATGCATCGTGCGCTCTTTTGAAATGAGACTTGGCAGACAACTGCAGTTGGGGGTAGCATTCATACACTTTGAATTCGTTTTCTCCGTTGCCTACAACGCCTTTGCATATTAATCCAGAATATCTATAGGCTCTCGCCAATAGATAGATGACATAGGAACTCATATGGAACGATTTAGTCCTTTCCAAGTTGATCAATTGCTCATGGATGTTGTCATTGATCATCCTTGACCAGTTGAACATTCTGACTCCTGAGGTGATCTCATCTATGAAAAGGTACATCCATGTTTCGAATGGCACGCCTTGTGGATTGCCCATTATCTTGTTTAAAAGCAAGATTATATCATCGTAGTCCTCCTTGAAGTCTGTCCGGTGCAATTTCTTAGGCATTTTCTTCGCAGAAGCCCTTGGCTTTTCCAACCATGTTTTGTTGATGACGGTTA
Source organism: Sequoia sempervirens (assembly GCA_007258455.2). NCBI lineage: Eukaryota > Viridiplantae > Streptophyta > Pinopsida > Cupressales > Cupressaceae > Sequoia > Sequoia sempervirens. The sequence goes on along the minus strand of VDFB02000015.1, from coordinate 48,616,719 downwards.
AACATTGATCTATCCAGTCTTCAAAAATTCCCCTGGCCTTTTCTTTAGTTTTATATGAAGTCCGAACGTATTTGGGAATGCCGAATGCTTCCTGGATAGCAGCTTCTCCGAGATGTGCCAAAATCCTTCCATCGGGAGCAACGATCTGTCTCTCTTTGGAGTTGTAATGCCTGGCACATTTGACCATCAACTCAGCACGCTTGACTGCCGGAGGAAATTCAGTAGCGTGAACAATTCCATTCCGCATCATCCGGCGGGCAATTGCTGTCGGCAGGAGTCCGTTTAGTCCGCACATCCTCTTTCTGAATTCCTCAAAGTCTACGTGTCCGAGGTCTGTATCCGCGATGTTCTTCTATTTAGAATTGATCTTAGATTCCTGTTAAACTCCCTTGCTCGTAAACTTCATCTGTGCTTTCTTTGAAGACTCGCCAGGAGTGGTCATCAACCTGTGAGAAAAGAGAATATATTAATTTAAAAACTTTTAACTATGATTTTCTTTGAATTTTCTCCTTGAAAATTCTAACTTTTTGAATGTTAGATTCTACGAAAAAGCAAATTGAAAGTAACAACACTTAGTAAAATTTTTTGAGGATAAATGAAGACAGAAGTAAAAAATGAAGAATTCCATCAAACTCCAGAATTATACTCTTTGGATGGCAATTCAATTTTGAACTTCGAAAACTTTGCCTTTATCACCAAAAAAGCAAGCTCTTCCTCTGAAAATTTCGACCTTCAACTTAGAGTTTTACTCTTTCTCTTTGTTCTTCATCTCAAAAAAATGAATCACTCAACTTCCTCACGAAATTTCTATCTCTCTTCCTCACGAAATTTCTATCTCTCTTGAAATTTCTATCTCTTGAAATTCCTATTCCTCGTGAATTGGAGAGAGTTTAATCTTCTCAATCGAGCTTGTGAGTTGAAAATGACTTGAAAACACCTTATAAGGTTGAGAAGCTTGATTCATTTGAGCAGTTTCTCAAGTTCATTGAACTTAGACTCTTGTTTATCGGGGCAAGTTTCTAATTTTTTCACTCTTCGCCATCCTCATCTTTATCCAAAATTTTTAAGTTTTCTCTGGAGCTTGAATTTTCCTAAGTGTTGGAAAATTATTAAAGGTTTATAGATGAATTTTTTGATTTTTCTACCTTTATTTTCTTTCATTTATCCATGTATTTTTTGTTTATCTTGGCGAATTTTGTCTAAGTTAATGAATTTGTTTTTTAGATCTTTCTCCTTATGGCGAACTTTCTCATGCCTTTGCCATTTTACAATTCTCCTCTAGATGTTTCATGCCTTAGACAATTTCATACCTCCTTCATGTGGGTGGACTTGGTGAATTTCATGCCATAGTATCTAGGCGTACTTCACAAACTTTATCTCATGCCTACCATCCTATGGCGGACTTCAAAGATTTCCTTCCATAATGCCTATCTTCCCATGGCGGACTTCAGGGTTCCCCTTTCCTTTTGATGGCGGACTTTGAGAACTTCTTTCCAAAAGGCTAGGCGGACTTTGGGATGAGCTTTCCTTTCTTCATTTTGGCTTGGGCGGACTTTGCAATAGTCTTGCCATTCTCCAAGCGGACTTTCCAAGTTTCCTACCATTGTCAAGTCATATGGTGGGGCGCACTTTTCACTCTCTTTTCCATCTTCCTTGATGTCTTGGGCGGACTTCCAAGATGTTTTTCCATCTCCTCATCCAAGGGAGGGCGGACTTCTAAGGAACTTTTCCATAACATGGAGGACTTAATAAAATTCTTGCCATTGTCTTTGCTTCAAGTGCTGGGAGGACTTGGAAAATTTCTCTCCTTGTAGCTGCAAGTTGGACTTCTAAGAGTTTATTCCATTCACCTTTCTTCCTATTGCGGACTTGGAGTCATCCTTGCCATTCTCCTGGGCGCACTTGCTCAGATTTATGCCATTTCAGCCTTAAATTTTATGCCATATCTCTTGAATCTCTCACCTTTTGGTTGATTTTTTCATGCCTTTTCATGCTTTTTACTTGCCTTTCATTCTGATTTTCCAGATTTTTGCATGCTTTCTGATTGATTTTTGCTTGATTTTCTTGCTTTTTCACATGCTTTTTATTTTATTTTTCAGATTTTCCAGATTTATGCATGCTTTTCTATTGTTTTTTTGCCTGATTTTTTGCATGCTTTTGCTTCTAAAAGTGGAAACTTTGACACCATTATCAGACCTAACACTTTCTAAAAATAGAAACTTACTAAAAATAGAAAAAGCAAAAAAAAACAACTTTCTAAAAGTAGTAAATCCCAGATTGGTCCAAAAGTGCTAAAAATGAAAAAAGCAAAAAAGCAAAAAAGGAAAATCCCTAAAGAGTAGGAAGTGTCAGAATTGAGTGAAAGCACAGGCAGTCCTCGTCTACCGGGTCTTCTGAACACTTCTATGACGTCTAAGCACAGTTTCAGGCTTGAATTCTCTACTTGGCTTGGGTGATGTCCTCAGACTTTGACTTGAAACTCTCGGAGCAACAGAGCTTATGAAATTGCCACTCAAAGCTAAACCCTAAAAACAAACCACCGAGGGTCCCCATTTGCAATGGGGCGATGTGTGAAATAGGTCACAACAGGTCGGCACGTTCAAGGTCTGAGTTAAAATTTGTCAAGATTTGAGATGGTTGAGTAGGTCAGGTCAGTGCTCAGAGGGTCAAATGAAGTTTCTGACGCCATAGGAGTGTTCAGAAGGGTTGTTGCAGTAAAAGTGACTGTTCAACGGGCGAATTCAGACAACCTTGCTTTTTCAGGAAAAGCTGCTTTTTTGCTTTTTCAAAAGTTCCATTTTTGGCATTTTAAGACCAATTGGGGATTTACTATTTTTAGAAATTTTGCTTTCTGCTTTTTTTTCTTTCTATTTTTAGAAAGTGCCAGGGTTAGGGTTTCGAAGGTATCAAGGCAGAAAACCTATAAAGTTCACCCCAAGCAAGAAGAAATCTTCTTCAAGACATGAAGTTCGCCTATGATGAAAAATCCAGTTGAATTCTTGAGATACCGAATTGAAGTAAAATCCACTTGAAATAAAATCCATCGAAGAAGAAATCCTCTTCAAGACATGAAGTTCGCCCATGATGAAAAATCCAGTTGAAGTTCGCCCACCTCCAGGAGTAAAATCCAGTTTGATGAGGTAAAATTCTAGTTGGGAAAATATGTCTAAAAGTAGAAATTCAACCTGAAATGGATAAAATTGCTTAAGGCAAATGATGGAAAATCCAATTAAAACCTCAAGAATTCCATGTTGAAGTTTTCAAAATCAAAATACCCCCTTAAGGTAAGAAATCTGCTTGCAATAATGAAAATTCCAATTGGGGGGTGTATTTCCCAAGAAGAAACCCACAAAATTGACGAAGGCATGAAGTCTGCTTGGAGAAGGAAGGAAAATCCAGTTCCAAAGTAAAAAATTCCACATAAAGATCAATTTTCCTAAGCAAGCTAAAATAAAAATAACTTAAGTTTCTTTTATTGTTTGAAAACTTCACAAGCAAGCAAAGAGGGCACCCAAGGAAAAATGAAAAAGAAGGATAAGTTTTCTTTATGTTTTTTTAGATAAAGCAACCAATCATGAGGGAGGTTGAATTCTGTGAAAAAGGAAAGGTTTTGCTTATAAAAGGAGGCGCTTGAAGTGTTTTTTTTTAATTCAACACAAGTTAAAACTTCTCTCAGCAAGCTTCAACACAGCCATAGGTGTCTTCTTCAATTTTGCATGAGCTGCAAATCTAATTGGTCCAAGCACAAGAAGCCAAATACTCTCTCAAAATTCCAAGTTTTTCAAGCTTCTGCAGGTTCACAAGCTGCAAATTTGGAGAAGAATGAGAATTTAAATCTTAAGTTTGTAGATAAATTCCAGCTTCAGGCTCACAAGTTCTAGTAAAATAAATAAATTTCTCTGAATATTCTTGAGAGAGCAAGGGTTGGTAATAAGAACTCATTTTACATCTGTGTTTATTGCAGGCTAAAATCGGAATTTAGTCTCTAATCAACCCTTGTAGTCGAGTTCTGGAATTTTAAATCAATTAATTAAAGCACTCACCCAGCCTTAACATTTTAAGTATAACACCTTCGTTACAATTTATGCATGTTTTCTAATTTCAAGCATTGTACAGGCACCATGTCTACATCAAATAACGTGGGAGGAGGAGTTAGAAAGAATCAAGTGAGGGAGGTTCTTAAAGGATTTTATCCAGAATCCCAGCTATCATCTAAGTGGAGGAAAGTTGGAGATACCAACTTTGAGCAATTCAATGTAATCCAACATGAGAAGAATGTTTGGCACCCAAAATGAAATGCCTACGCCCATAGCAACAAACGTGATCAAATGTGGACTTCATCAAGCAATAGGTTTTCCACCCACGGTTCAATGTTTCATTACATTCGCAGCCAGAGAACAAGCCAAGGGTAATTGCGTTTTGGAATCTAGCTTGCTTGATTAGCTTGCAAGGTGTCAGTGCCTTCCATGCTCCAAGTGGCTCTTCTTCCTTACGCTATGTGTCATTGGAGTTAGTTATGCTTTTATAGGGTTTCTAGAAATAATCTTGGCCATTGATCTCAGATCAATCTGGGCCGTTGCTTTGTAATTGGGGTGCCTATATAAACCCTTCTCATTTCATTTGTTCGGCAAGACTTGTGAAATTTTTGCTAAGAGCGCTATCAAAATAATGATTAGACTCATTGATGAGCATTTGTTAGTTTGAAAGCGTGCATGGTTTCATATTTCTTCGATAAAACAGATTTGTTTTCAGCAATTTTAAATGAATGAAAGATTGATAGTGTTGATATGGTGAAATTAGTTCATACCTTTTTCAATTGAATGATTTTCAATTTGATGTGTAAGGTTAGTTTGAACTTTTAAATTACTAAATTCGAATTCTATTACTTATGTTCATTGTTCGAATTGATGATGGTCTTGAGTAATAGGATATCATTCACGAATCCCTTTTAAGATTGCACCATCTTTGTCTAGTTGTTGTAGTCATTGTACTTGGAAAAGCAAAGATAGGTTTGAATTTTGCCATCCAACACTTGTCTCTTGATTTCATAGGAATAGTTTAGAATTAGTCTAGTCTCTAAAACCCTTATCCTTTTTTATTTTATTTTCAAAATCGACGGTAGTAAAATCTCAACACTCATAGACAATAGTATCCATGTTCTAAAGTGTTGAAAAGTTGTTGCAAGAGTCTTAAAGGAACAAAGATTGAACCAATCTTTTGAGCGTAAGTCCCCCTTGCAATACCAACAAAACATAACAAAGCAACTGAGACTATCCTATATGCATCAGGAACCTTGGAGTCTACTTTGTGATCACTTAGCTTAGCACATTGGAAACTTTGTTCAAGAGAGAGTAGGATATTCCATTGGGTATTTTATCCTAATGTTTGTTGAGGTCACAAAACCCCCATCGACACAAATTGGCGCTAGAAGGTGGGCGAACATCCAAAGGACGTTTCATTCAAAAGCTTGCAACAATCAAAAACTTGACATGAATCAAGATGGTTCTACCAGATAGGGATACATTTCCCGTATTGCAACCAAGTCTTGGGTTTTGTGAAGAACCCTACTGGCTCTACTTCAACCCCAACTGCCAAATCTGATGTGTTTGTGTTTTTTGCTTGTTTTTCTGAGTGCTTTGATTTTTTTGTGATTTTTGCATATACAGATAATGATGCGATTTTTAAAGAAAATACTTTCATAAATTAAATAAAATACTACAGTGCTGAATATGATAGAATCTTATAGATATATTGATGCTAGAATGTTTATTGAACTTCCACACTGATTACATCTAAGATCGGATAACATGCAAAATAAAAAGCAATGACTTTCATGCTGAAAAACCTGGTTATTGCAGCCGCCTGTGATGATGAGGAAATGGTACGGCCATCATAAATATCAACTTCTCCCTCCGCCAGAAGATTGCAAATGAATCCAGAGGAATAGGCGCCCCCTTTGGTGAAGTCAGAATGCAAAAAGGTGAGGCATTTTGCCCCAAGGCAAAAAGTATGGCCTTGTACTTGATGGTACGGCCCAGCAGCAGCAAATAAGAAATCCGTACAGTTTGAAAATGGATGCCAGATGAATACTAAACCAGTCGCTAATGATTTTCTCTTCTCCTGACGATACTGGATTAAACTCTGGACAAATAGATCTTCTGAATAGGCTCTGTAATAACTTCTGGATGAAGCTATCTCTCTGACAGGCAATAAATCAGCTGATATTTCACAGCCTCTGAACTGCAGACACTGAAGATGGCTCGTTCTCCAATGCAGACGAAAATTGAAACCCTTGGCTTCGCTCTTGGAAGAAGAATTTGGCTAAAATCGATTTCATAACATAAAGAAATGAGTTTCTCCCAAAGAAACTTATATTTCCTCTGAGTCTTCTGCTCTCATAGACAATCGGGTGCTTGTCCTGCATAAGAACCGCTCCAATACCCTCACCAGAAGCATCACATTGAAGCTCAAAAGGCTTCGTAAAATCTGGCAGTGCCAACACTGGACATGTCGTCATAAGCTCCTTGAACCTGACAAAACACTCTTGTGCCTCAGGAGTCCAAAAGAATGCACCCTTTTTTAACAAATCTGTCATAGGTGCTGCATGGCGTGAATATCCATTGACAAATCTGCGATAGAAACCACATAACCCAACGAATCCTCACAGCTGTGTAAGGTTCGCTGGAGTAGGCCAATCTATGATAGCACAGATCTTCTCAGGATCCATCCGCACTCCCCCTGCATTGATAATATGGCCTAAGTATAACAACTCAGTCAACCCTAAATCACATTTGGATTCCTTGGCATACAAGGACTCCGTCTCCAAAATGCTGAGTACTGTATCCAAATGAGCCAAGTGCTCCTGCCATGTCCTGCTGTAGACCAAAATATCATCGAAGAAGACAAGTGCATATCTCCTCAAATGTGAGTGGAAGACCTTGTTCATGGTGGACTGAAATGTCGCTGGAGCGTTGGTTAGCCCAAATGGCATAACCACAAACTCAAAGTGTCCACAGTGACAGCGAAAAGCGGTCTTCTCAACATCCTGCTCACGAACTCTGATCTAATGATATCCCGATCTCAAGTCTATCTTCGAGAAATAACAGGCACCATGGAGCTCATCAATAAGCTCATCTATACGGGGTATGGGATATCTGTTTTTAATAGTCCTCTTATTCAGGACTCTGTAATCAATGCACATACGAAGTGTACCATCTTTCTTCTTCACTATAACAACTGAAGAAGCAAATGGTGATTTACTTGGTCGAATATGACCCATAGCAAGCAGCTCCTTGATAGTCTTCTCTATCTAATCCTTAAGCCGCTTTGGATGGCTGTAAGGAGTAATCATGACGGGCTTGGCACCCTCCTCAAGCTCTATGATGTGCTCAATACCCTTGTCTGGAGGTCTCCCTGGTGGAATCACTGAAAACCTTCCCATGCTTAACTCTTTGCTGCTGAATGTTAGGATGATATTCGGTCTTATGCTGTCCCTCCTGTGTGGGTGTCAAAGTGCACTCGGCAGCCCACTCAACCATGTCATGGCGCATAAGTCTCTCCATCCGTCGGAAGGAAATAGTCCTGATGTTGCTGTCTCAGATGGCCTTCAAGATATGAGTCTTTCCATCCACATCGAACCGGATCTCCATGTCTTTGAGACGAAGTGTAACTTCCTCAAGGGAATGAAGCCACTTCATGCCCAAAACTAAATCAATATCTCCCATATTCACCACATAGTAATCAGCCTTGAATTCATAATTATTCAGGTGCAAAGGGAGATCCTTAACATACGGTCACATCTGAGTCTATAACCATCAGCCACCTTAACCTGAATGCCCTCAAACTCCTCAGTTATGAGCCCACGCTTCTCAACAAATCTGGCATCTATAAAATTATGGGTGGCACCTGTGTCCAAAAGGGTGATAACCTTTTGACCCGCCAAAACCCCACGGAGTCTGAAACATCCCTCCTGCTGAATGCTAGACAATTGTGCCTCCTGGATTTGGAGCTCTGATTCTGTCCCCGCCTTAGGCTCTGAAGCCTTTGATTCTGACTCCTCAGAACTCTCCTGCTGTTCGAAATTCTTAGATTCCGAATCCTCATAATAAGCCCACATAACTCTATTGGCCTTACCCTTAGGTCGTAAAGGACAATCATGGTTAGCGTTGTAGGGACCCTTGCAATAGAAGCAAAGCTTCTTCCTGCACAAATCATTAAGTGTCTCACGATCCAAGGGTGCTGCTGATTTCCCCTTTCAATCACTCCTAAAATCAGATTTCTCCTTATTTTTATTGAATCCCTTGTTGTCCTTAAATGAAGAAGTATTTCTGGAATTGAACTTGCTAAATGGGGCTACGAGTTCCATGCTGCGTGCCTTCTTCATCGCTTCCTGTAACGAAGAAGGATCAAATGCTTTGATCCAACCTCTCAATGGTTCCAACAATCCCTCCATGAAAAGCACAACTAGACGCCTCTCTGATATATTGGGAACCATTACGGACAATCGCTGGAAGTCTCCTATGTAGGCCTCCAAACTACCAACCTGTCTCAACTGGGCCAAATCTTTGAAGTAAGACTTAGGATCCTTCTTGTCGAACCGTTCCACCAACCTGTCTACGAACTCCTGGTAAGTGGTGATACGATCATGCTGAAGTGTCACCATCCCGTGATGCCACCAGTCATAAGCTGCCCCCTCAAGATGCAATGTAGCATATCTAATAGCATTCTCCTCAGCCATGGGATGCAATGTGAGGAAGGTATCCAACTTACTGATCCAGGCCTGTGCTGTGACCTTGCCACTACCGTCAAACATAGCTAAAGTGAGTCTGTTTGTGGCATGTTTTAGATCACTATTATAATGTCTAGGCCTCCACTCCTATCTATTCCTGTAATGCTCTCTCCTCTGTGTGAGAAATCTATCAAAAGTAAT